>JANZLD010000004.1:42049163-42067568 GCA_026413575.1 Erythroxylum carthagenense | reverse complement strand
TCCAGAAAATTTCTAAGGGTCACTATCAAGTGACAATCACTCTAAAACAGTTCCAATTCCAATTCTCAAGCACAATTATCTCAAAATCTACAAAACAGATCATATTCACAATTAAATTCCAGAAATGCCATGAATGCATGTACATATAAGTGCATGAGCCAAAAGACTCATTCCTCTAAAATTAGAGGTCAAATGAATGCTCATATCACATATGCAATGTAACAACCTAGCCTGTCCCAATTTACCAATATAGCCTTCCCATCGGTGATGGGATGTTACAAAAATTTTCATCATTATTAGTATTAAATGAAGGACTGAGAGGAGATATTTAATAAGGATCAAGAAACTATGGATGTTTAGGTTAAGAACTAGAAATATATTAATTTAAGTGGTAATTAGTAGTCGAGTTTCTATAATTAATTAGGATAATAACTTGTTGAATACAAAAGTTAGGTTAGTTCATTATTCAAGTTAATTTAGAACCCAACTATTAACTTTAGTAAGACAACTATCCAGTCATTTCCAAGAGAACTATCTAATCATTTCCTTTAATCATGCATAGGAGATTAAATTAGCAAAATTAATTATCAAGAGTCTTCCATTTCGATTAATCTATTCGTCTTTGCTTTCAATTGATTTCGTTTACTTTTCAATCTATTTTGTGATTTTCTTTAAAGTCTTCACCTAATAAATCGGGAGAGAATGTTTAGGATTGCATCTATTTTTATTTTTGCTTTTTTTAGGTTAATTTAAGTGGACCAATTTCACCTCCATAAGAGATGACCCTGGATAATTACTACAACTATCTCGTATACTTGCGAGTATGATAACCTAGGTATTTTTAGAACTTATTTATGTATAACACATTCTTTAGAATCCCTTAGTGTCCCTTATATTTTCATTGCTCATATTGAACAATGTATTACAGCTACCACTTTTAATGTCTTGGTAAATGGTGAGCTATCTCAAAAATTAAAAAATGGAAGAGGGATTAGGCAAAGGGATCCTTTATCTCTATACCTATTCTCTATTTATATTGAAGTGCTATTTAGGCTTATAAACTATAACATTAATAGGGATCAATCCTTTAAATTCCATAAACAATCTGAAAAGTAAAGGATATTTAATATTTCCTTTGTTAATAATTTATTTCTTTTTTGTAATGTAGATCTAAATTCTATTAGGATTCTTGTGAATTCCCTCAAGATCTTCTGCAAGCTATTTGGTCTCAACTTTAATAGGAATAAAAGCTTTGTTCTTATTGTAAATGTAGGTAGTTCTTAAGCTTAATATCTTGCTTCAATTATTACACTAGAGTTGGAAAAATTATCATTTAAATACCTTGTCATTCATATAATAACTAGTAGACACACATATGAGGATCATTAGACCCTATTTGACTTATTTCATAAAAGAAGTGATCATTGGACTAATAAGAGTCTTTCGTATTCAAATAGGACTCATCTTATCAAATCCATACTTAATAATTAATATGTCTACTGATTTTTCATATAGCTCTTCCTAAAATCATTATTAAAGGATTAGAGACAATTATAAGGAATTTTCTCTGGATGGGAGAAGCGTAGAAAAAGCCTTATGCTAAGGTGGCATGAAATGACATTAGCCTACCTTGAAAGTGGTTTTGGAATTGAGCCAATCTAAAGAAGCAACGAAGTTCTCCTATCAAAGAGGCTTTAAAGAAGACATGCTAACAAGGAAGCCCTTTTGTTTCTAATGGTTGCATTCTCTAAGGAAATCAAGTACACCATAGGTAATAGCAAGAGCACGTGGCTTTTGTATGATACTTAGTGTGAAATAGGTCCCCTATATCTATTCCCTTTAGCTTTCCATCTTAGCCTAAAGTCATAGTGTGTGCGTTGATTAATGGCGATTAATGACTTATTAAACATAAGAAATTCAATATTATTAAGGAGAACTTTGCAAGGATAGACCCTAATTAGTAGAAATAGGACTTTATTTGGTTTTCCAGGCACTTTTCAAGTTACGTCACCAACTAGTTTAACCATTAGGCGTTCAGGAAACCTGCTTCCAAAATTCATTGGAGGAAGTTTTTTTGGTGTAAGCAAATTCCCCCCACGCTTTCATTTATCTCATAGCTTGCTAGTATAAATCAGATTTCCACGTTTAATAGAATTAAAAGCTCTATGACTTTGCAAGCAACCTATTAGTTACATAACATTAAAGTTAAAAGTAAGGATCATCTATTCTCTAAATGTGTTTTTTATAAAGAGCTTTGGATGACAATTCAAATGTTGAACAATCACTTTTTTAATGTTGATATTTGGGAACATATGATTACTTAGGAATCTAGGAAGTAGAATTTGGGGAATAAGGAACACATTCTAAACAAAATCACCTCATGTTATAGTATCCATGCTTTATGGAAGAAAAAGTAATTAACGTATTTTTATGAACAAAGCTCAAGATAGAAGGATATTTTACAAAGTACACTGAAATAGATCAGGGGAATGATATTGACAAATATTAACACCAAATTAATCTCTATAACTACGATAGTCAAATGGGGATTATGAAAACTCTCAAACAGTCTCCAAAGTTTATTTGAATCCTAGTGCCCCAAGTTTCCATTCTTTCTTTCTAAAGTTTGCTTCATGCTTCTCAACAAGGGAGTGTATCAACTATGCAACTTCACTTACCTAATCTACTCATTTATGAGATTTGATAACTCAAAGAAATCTTGGCTATTTGATACATTAAGACAATTTTAGTTTTAAGGACATGGGTGTATTTTAAGTGCTTATGATATGATGTGAACTTAATTGGATAGGTTTAAGTTTATAAGCTCTTAATTGACATGTAAAGGCTTCATCCTCTTTTGTAACTCCTTCATGGAGCATTTCTATTATTATTATTATTATTATTATTATTATTATTATTATTATTATTATTATTATTATTATTATTATTATTTCAACTTAATTAAATGGATGTGAAAGAGATGAACACTTGTAGGTTATAATGGTTTGGTTTACCTTGCCCTACATCTATTCTCTAAGTTATACTCAGTATTCGAATTTATTATGCCTCTTCTAAAATGAGTGAAGAGAAAAATGTTATAACTTATTTTTGACAAGGTTTAAGATGCACCTTATAAGTGTTATTTATTTAGAGCTCTCTCTAACAAACTCTAATCCTTTCAATCATAAAATTTTTCTTAAAAACTACACAACACTCTCATTACTCAAAGATTTCTCTTACTAGAATATAATGACTTAGCTATAATTCAAAGCTTTTTGTCTTTGAATCACTTGATTCTCTTTATTTCTCTAGATTCTCTTATGTCTCTCTCCTTCATCGGAGGTTTCTTATAATTTTTCTCAAACTTTTAGCCATTTTGTAAGATCATTCCTTTCCATACAAGACATAATATAATTGTTTATACCCTATAAAAATTAATTTAGTTCAATTAACTGGAATATTATTCCTAGACCTTATAACAAAAACATTGTTCAATTAATTAGACAAAGAAGATTCCTTTTAGAGATTTATATCCCTTTCTCAAAGCTAGATTATCTCAATCTGACATCATTAAAGAAATTTATGATCAAAATTTGAAGAAAGATGTATTTTAGAAATTTTATTCATTTCTTTTAGTTTTATGACACCTCTCGAATCCACCTAGTCAAACATTATTAAATACATTTATGACTGAAATACTATTAAAACTTCACTCTCTAATGTTACCTTCATAACTTGCTTTGATATCCTCGAGCAACACTTGAATCATATGAAGAAACTTTTGCAAATATTGAATTATCTCTTAGATATACCAATTTTGAAATTAAACTCTTTAATGATCTCTTTCAAGAATGTTTCATCTAATAAAGTTTTAAACATCAATTCCAAGCTTTCTATAAAATTTATCTTATAATATTTCTTTCCAATGTTACTTATCAGATTTTAAATATCAACATCTGTATTTCATTATGTTGTTATCATTAAAAATATAGGTTTAAATCCACTTGGTTTGATAATATCTATTTTTCTATGATGTAAAAATGTTGTAGAAAGATGATATCTCTATTGATAAATAATCTTAGAAACATACCTCATGTTACTCTATAATAAGGGTATGCATCTCTATGTAACTCCCTCTTACTAATTGCTTATACAAATTAATCTCATATAAGTATATCACATTTCATATTTCTTTATGTCTCTAACAATATGGATATGATAAAAAAATATTTTTCTTTATATATCTCTATTAAACTTTGAGTTTAAGGTAATTGGACTCTTTTAGGACATTTTAATGCCCATCCTTTTCCCTTGTGAAAACAAGAGTGGTAACTTAATATGAGATTATAGAAAGGATGAAAAACTTTTATATTTTGTTGCTCTCTCTTTGTTTATACGTAAAGACTTAATTCGTTAAGAGGCTTAAGGAATCTTTTAATAAAACTAATTTTGGGGGCATTTATAAAGACATAGATTAGTTTAGAAAAGAGTTGCTGGAATCCCAAAACCTCCCTTTTTAGGACCCTCATAATGAGGACCAAAAATTTTTAGAAAGTTAAATCTCCAAATTTATCATAGGACCATTGATGATAATAATTTCTAAATGAAACAGATAGAATGCAATCACTGAAAGGTGATGACTATGATTCCTCTTTTTCTCAATAGTTATACCCTTACTAAGAGGAACATTAATAAAACCATATCTCTTTAAGATAAGGAAGGCAATTTGGCATTTTCATTAGAAGCTCTATCTATCATTACGTTAAGCTACTTCAAATCAATTCACAATGTCAAAAAACCCCAATACAATAACTCAAAAGGAACTTAGTTTTTTCAATCCTATAAAGTTAGAGAATAGTTATAGAAAAGAGACTTGAAAATCCTTTCACTAGAGATGAAGCAAAAGAAACTTTAGTTAAGCTTAACCCTTCTAAAGTAATCATCTTGATGGTTGAAATGAGTTTTTTCTCCTTTCGAAAAGCCTGGCATATCATTGGGGAAGAACTCACTGATGTTGGGCTTAATTTCTTTGACAAAGGTAAACTTCTTAAAAAACTATATAATATATTAATTTCTCTCATACCTAACATTTCAATGCATTGAGATCGATCAACATAACATTAAAATCCCAGCAATATAAGTAATTTTAGGTCGACAGCCAACTATAACACTATCTATAGAGCTAACTCTAGTATGTTTGTAGATCATATAAAGGTAGTTCTTCATTCTCTAATTAATAGCTACCATACTACTTTGTTGATAAATAAAAGTACTAGAAATAATATTCTTATTGCTCAAGAGTTTACAAAAGAATATTATAGGAATTTAAGTAAAAGATTCATGTTAAAAGTAGACTTTAAAAAAGCTATTGATTTTGTTTATTGAAAGTTCTTATCTGCAACTATTGTGGCAATAAGTTTCCTACCAATATTACTAATTAGATGATGGAAAAAAAAGCTCATTTATCTCTTATGTTATCTTGCTAAATGGAGTCGTCTCTAAGCCTTAGAGAATGAGATCCACTTTATCCATATCTTTTTATCTTTTGTCTTGGAGTTCTTCGCCTACTGATGGAAAAGTTGATCTTTAAAACTCATTCTTTCAAGTTCCATATGAACTGATCTAAAATAAGGCCCTTTAATATCTCTTTCCCTAATGATCTCATACTTTTCTGTCATTCTAATCTTATTTTAGTTATTGTATCAATCAAAAGGCTTGAAGAGCTCAAAAGAATTTCTAACCTCATTATCAATTATAATATGTCCTATATTTTTCTCTTTGTTGGATCTTGTAATTAGTCTGACTTATTTTCAACAGCCTTTGCCTTTTAGAAGGGGAGTTTGCCTATAAAAGAATTAAAGCCTTTGGATTATAGAAGGGAATCTTGCCTATAAAATACTGAAATTTATCTTTAATCTCTTCCAATTTGTCAAAAGGATTATTAATCTCTAATTCAATAAATAAGAAGCAAAATAAGTTTTTTAAATTCCAATTTTCTCTCATATGCTATAAGTGCTCAGTTCATAAACTACACGCTCGATAGTTTATAAGTTTATTGGGTTGCATATTTACTACTTTCTTTTAAATAATCAAGGATATAGGAATATTCTAAAGAATTTCCTGTAGATTAGCTTAAATAATATTTGGAAGTTAAAGTCAAATAGAAAAAATTTGTAAATCTAAAGATAAGGATAGGTTTTCTTCCATCAAGTTGTCCAATAAATTGATTCTAGCTAAGAGGGTTTAGACGTTATTTGTAGAGAAATAAGAACTTTGGTTAATAGTTGAAACTAAATGCTAATATTTGTAAAATAGTTGCTCAAGAAAGGGATAATATTAGAAAGTACATCATCTAATACATGATAGTTAATGATCATGACACCTTTTTCTAGCTTGATAAATGACACGTCTTAGGACCATTGGAGAACCATTAATCTTTGAGGTCGACTACTAGGGGATCAAACTCAGACTCTCTGCCTGGCGAGATTGTTGCAAACTGGAACCTTTATTCATTAAAATCATGAGCGTTGTCTTTTGGGTGAATTGGAATCCATAAATACCCTCATCAATATTACTAGCTTCTACATGCCTCTTCTAGCTCCATCACCCATAATAAAGATTTAGAGGAAGCATCCTTTAACAAATTAGTGTGACGCATGCTTATGGAAAGCCATCGTCAGCGTGTCTCGACAAATTGGTCTTCACTTTCTCCATTAGTTGCAATTCATCATTTATAAATGCAAGGTTATTTTAATACAAAAAAGCTAATGGTCTATTTAGTTTCAATTCTATTTTTTGTTTTTATTTTATCGTTTTTAAATTTAACAAAAATTCTTTCAATTTTTTGTTTTTTGTGTTTAGTTTGTGTTTCTTCTTTTTTCATAATATGAAAAATCATAGAAGTGGTTTTGATTTTTATCATAATCTAATTTCATTATTAAGTAAGTAAATATTATTTTATTATTAGATAGCAAATAATAATTTCAGTAATAAATTTTAATTAACTTATTTAAAGTAATGTTGTTCTAAAAAGATTAAAACATTTTCACAAGTAATAATATTTTAATAATTCAAATTTAACATTAGATATTTAATTACATAAAATTTAAAATAATAATTTTAAAAACTAGAATTGATCCATTTTAACAAATAATTAATAGTTTAAAATAAAATTTTGAAAACTAATTATTCACTTAACTATTTATTTTGAATAAAAATATTATCAAACATAAAATAAAATTACGTAATTTTTAATGAGACTAAATTAAAATATCTCCAAATTTTATTTATTATTCTATTATTTTCAGAAAAATGTAACTAAATTGGCAATATTAATAATTATAAAATTTTTCGTTTTTAAAGAAAAATAAAAGTTAAATGTTAACATTGTGATCTTAACTAATATGTTGTTTACGGTGTTTTTATTTTTACTAACTAGAGTATTTTTGTAATTTTCTTATGAATTAGACCTAAGATTAAACCTCTACATCTTTGGTCTTACTCTATATATATTTTAACCTAAAAAAACTTAGCAGTTATTGATGCCAGAAACTTTTTGAAAACAGGGATTAAAGTGAATTAACCCTAAATCCACCATTTTAAAAAAATGGATACACGGAAGTGGAAGCTCCGGAGTCATACATGCAAACGAATGAGAAGAGATAAGTAGGATTGGCCTTAATGTTTTCAACTCCTAATTTAAGGTTTTTCTTTTTAGGAGGTCTTGAATTTGAGTCATATTCAAGGAGGAAAAATGAAAATTATTCTTGTTGATGATCCTTTAGCCTTTTAGATAAAGCTTTTTGATCAGATCAATTACGAACGCTTCGTTTTCAGTAGTAATGTGAGAGTTGGAGCTATTAGGAAGCTTGAAAGTTAATGAAAATAACAGGGCCAATGATCAATCATTAATTGAACAATTAAATATATAAAGATTTTTTGTACGTAGAAATATACAGGTAATGTAAAAATCTGAGAAATCTTGGAGTTCTATAATTTACTTCTTTTAAGATCCTTGGATTGGGGCCTTAGAGATTTAAAATTAGTCGGACTAAACTAAAATATCTAATGTAACTAAAAAAATAACGAATGAGAAGAGATGTGTATAGGTGGCGGCATTTGCAAAAGGGAGTAGGTGGATCAACGGACGCGTACACGCGTCCATTTAACGAAAGAGTTCTCATGTGTTGCTCCTTGTTCATATATGTGGGCATAGAATTAAGATGTGAGAGCTTACCGAAAACATAGAATTTTTCATTTCATGCTTGGACTTCCGTAGATTTCAGTTTCAATCAATTTGATGATAAAGAATATTGTGGCTGCTGTATAAAATTACTAAACAACATTTAATTGGACAACCAAGTTTGTCCTCGTCATTACCTGACACCAACGGCAGCTTAGAAGTTATAGATGTAGTGAAAACAATAATAATTATTATTATGATGCAACTGAAATAATACTTTCCCCCTTTTGAATAGCATGCAATCATCCATGACATTAACAGACTAACTGCGCCATTTTTATATAGTACATGGTAGCGTTTGGTTTGCATTATAAATTTAAGGGCACACGATGAAAGATATGGCTGTTAAAACCATTACATGGATTTTAATGCTTATAAAAAGACAAAGAGCATATTATTCAGAGAAAGGGCGGAAAGAATCTAAAAAGTAAAAACAACCGCCATCATCATCAACTTAAACAGTGTATGCCCTTATGTTTTGAGGACAAGCCCAAATCATACACATTTACCCATTGTTTTTGTTAGAGGTAGCGGTTTGTACGCTATAGAATAAAGTCTAAACTATAAACTGGCAATCCTAACCAATTAAACGACAGCTGTTAGGAACATCTAACTTCAACAAGGTCCTCCTCTAGCAGATTCCAGATCAGGCGGCCTGCAGGTACAGGTGCGGAGATCTACTTCCTATAAATCGCTTACAAAATTTTCAGCTTACAAATCTACCGAATGCGCTTGGCAGCAATGTCATGAAATTCGGATTGATCATTGAATTGATGACTTTATTGATTATTGGTTAGATCGATTCGATCGGTTCAATCACCTGTCAAATCGATGTGACGTAATAATTATGTAATAATTATATTTAATTATATATAATTTTAAAAATATTTTAAAAATAAAAAAATAAAAAAATTGTTGAACCGGACCGGTCCGACCGGTCAAAAATCGATCAATTGACCGGTTCATACCGGATTAATTGAATACGGATTTTGAGGCATAACTCAGATCGGATCACCGATCGGTTACCGGTCGGACCGACCGGTCCGATCCGAATTTAAAAACAAAGCTTGACAGGGTCACTCGGTGCTTTAGTTTGCGTTGTCCTAGCTCGATTAACCTAGATATGTCACGTGTCCTTTTTGCTTATTCCTATGGTTTTCAATCATTTTTAAAATTGGCATGTCTATTTTTTTCCAAAAGTGAATATCTACGGAACATTGTAAAATAGACGTCAAGTGGAAACAATAAACACAATACGAAGGCGGGCATTGGGTAAGCCGGGCGTGACGGGCAAGTGATAGGGACCTAATTCAAAGGCCACGTGTAGGGTTGGCTGCTCTCAATCTCAGTATAGGAAAAAACGCGGGTTTTAAGTTTTAGACGTGTTCAAAGTAGACATGACTCTCCCACCCCCTCTTTCTCTATCCATCCCCCAAAAGCAAAACCCCTGCCAGTGCCACCTCCTTATTCTCCATAATGGCCCAATGGGGATCAACGAACTACAAACTCTCATCTTTTGCTTTTCCTTTTTTTTTTTCCTATTTTATTTTAACATTCCCACATAGGTATAATCAAATCACTCGAAAAGGTTATGGAACTTTCTCCTTCCCCCCCTCGCTCTGCCTACAATAATAACAATAACGATTGATAAATTACAAAGTGTACCCTCGTGTAGCAGACCCTTAAAAAAATAGAGAGAGTATGTGAAAGGCTGTGGTCGTGTCAAAGTATTAAGCCGCTATGTCCCGCAACGCCCCTCACCTCGTTTATATCACTTTTTTATTTGTCAAGACCTCTTTTCGAGTACCCCTCTCTATCAATGTAACACGTGGTCTTCCCCTTACATGCTAAACCTCTTACTCTCTTTCCCTTCTGCTTCTATTTAACTCTTCCCCACCTCCCTTCCTGCACTACTCAAATTACTCTCACGCCCACTTCTTCCTTGAGCCATTTCCAGTTCTCCATAACCCAACCCAATACAACCACATCTATCTCAACTCTTATTGTCCAATTACACTTCTCCTACCTACATACTCGACTGCTCATACTTCACACAATTTTCACCAACAACATAGAGCCATGGCTTCTTCTTCTTCAGCAAAATCATTTACCAGCACTTGCACACCCTCCATATCTCCTCACAGGCCTATCCGAAAACGTAACATTAGTTCCTCTCTCCATACTCCATCTATACTCCATTTCCCTAAACAATCGCCAACTTATCCTCCTTCAACTACTTCTACTCCTACTACTACTTCCTTCCCTACCTCGACTAATACAAAACAAAATTTTCAAGACAAATCAGTTGCTCCCAAGCAGCATCAATGGAACCTTTTACAAGGCGCTGCAGGTCTTGTCTTGGATGCTCTAGAAACAGCTTTGGTTTCTCATGAACGTCGACACCCTCTTCCGAAAACTGCTGATCCCAGTCTTCAACTTTCTGGCAACTTTGCTCCGGTCCCGGAACAGGCAGTCGTCCACAATTTACCGGTCTCTGGAAGAATCCCAGATAGCATTAGAGGAGTTTATGTTCGAAACGGTGCGAACCCGCTGCACGAACCAGTCGCGGGTCATCACTTGTTCGATGGCGATGGTATGATCCATGCTGTGGGCTTTGATAACGGTTCGGTTAGGTATGCTTGCAGGTTCACTGAGACCAGCCGTCTGGTTCAAGAGCGAGAGCTGGGACGTGCCTTATTTCCAAAAGCCATAGGTGAGCTTCATGGCCACTCTGGCATAGCAAGACTTTTGCTTTTCTATGCTCGGGGCCTTTTTGGTCTAATTGATCCTAGCCGTGGTTCTGGCGTTGCAAACGCTGGTCTTGTTTATTTTGATGGTCGACTTCTTGCTATGTCTGAAGATGATTTGCCTTATCACGTTCGAGTCCTTCCGTCTGGAGATCTCCAAACTGTTGGTCGCTACGATTTTGACAGCCAACTCAAGAGCACAATGATTGCACATCCAAAGGTTGATCCAGTGTCCGGTGAATTGTTTGCTCTAAGCTACGATGTTGTCCAGAAGCCATACCTAAAGTACTTTCGATTCTCCCCTGATGGCAAAAAGTCTCCGGATGTAGAAATTCCTCTTGATCAACCGACCATGATACATGATTTTGCTATTACAGAGAGGTTCGTTGTAGTTCCTGATCAGCAAGTTGTGTTTAAATTGCCTGAAATGTTACGGGGTGGCTCTCCTGTAATTTATGACAAGAAAAAGATGTCTAGGATTGGGATATTGGACAAGAATGCAATTGATGCTTCAAAGATTATGTGGATTGAAGCGCCAAATTGCTTTTGTTTTCATCTTTGGAACGCATGGGAAGACCCAGAGACCAATGAGGTGGTGGTGATCGGATCATGTATGACTCCACCGGACTCCATTTTCAATGAATGCGACGAGTCGCTAAAGAGTGTGCTATCAGAAATCAGACTGAATTTGGAAACTGGTAAGTCCACTCGTCGACCAATCATTTCAGAGAACGAGCAAGTCAACTTAGAAGCTGGGATGGTTAACCGAAACCTGTTGGGAAGAAAAACCCAGTTCGCATATTTGGCTCTAGCTGAGCCATGGCCAAAAGTTTCAGGTTTTGCCAAAGTTGATCTCTCAACTGGAGAGGTAAAGAAATATATATATGGGGACTGTAAATATGGAGGTGAGCCACTTTTTCTTCCAAACCCCGGCTCAGATAGAGAAGATGACGGCTATATTTTAGCGTTTGTGCATAACGAGAAGGATTGGAGATCAGAACTGCAAATTGTGAATGCCATGAATTTGCAGCAAGAAGCCACCATTCAGCTTCCTTCTCGAGTTCCGTATGGTTTTCATGGGACGTTTATAACTGCAAAAGACCTGGAGAAACAGATCTAGTTCATAAGGTACAGGTTGAAGTGAACTGTAGATACATGTAAATTATTGTCGGATTTCGAGAGGGGTTTACCAGAGGGATAATTGCAGATATGTCCCCGGATCTCCTATCCTGTTGCATAGTATAAACCCTGTCAGTGGGTTCTGTTTCTAGTCGCTATTTGGGGCATATTAGAGTGAGAGGTTTTGCAGGACTAGCTTGTAGCTTTTGGGTGTAGGTAGATTTGGAGCTCAGCTGATGTACTGCTTATTCTTTCGCTTGTTGTACATGAGAGAGAGAGAGAGTTTTTATAAGATATATAATGAGGGAGATTTCAAGTTTGATGTGTATGTCCCCTGCTCTTGTCTCTGTTTCTCCCTACACGTTTGTATTACTCTGTTCCTTTCCAACGTTCAAAATTTTCAGATCATAAAATGTCAACCTAGGATTATCTGCCTAACCTGGACTTTCCTGGATCTGTGCCTCGTTTGGTATTAGTGCTTTGAGAAGATGACTTTTATTTATTTTGAATATTTGAAATTCAAGAGACGATTCCCTCAAAAAAAAAAAAAAAAAAGAAATTCAAGAGACGACAACTCTTCCTTCCATTTTATTTTTTAAGTAACACTGATTTTATTGTATTGGTCTTTTACTACATATATGTGAGATGCTACGTCTGGAAAACCAATAAAAAGCAAGAGATCCACATCAACCTAAAGGGTGCGTTACCTTGCTCTTTTCGAAAAATGAGCACGGGAATTCCAAGCAAGTGAGCAACGTGGCTTGTAGCACATTGACATATTGGAGTCTAGCAAGGATTTTAAGGCGAATATATAAAATTAATATTTGTTGCTGTGCAAAGAGATTTTTGTCCAGATAATCTGGTTACTGTTTCACCTTTGCGTACGTATTTCGACTTGGAGAAGACTAAGACGGACCAATGATGTCCAAATCCAACGGGGAGTAAGCATCCCATTCACATTGGTGTAATCTTTAGATGATTGTCGATTTTATTAATTACAACAGTTTCCACAATCACATTATTATTAATTGAACTGTTATTGGTGCTTTTACGCTTGTTAGCTTCGCAGACAGGCCAATCACACAGAGGAACATCATTGTAGGCCTACAAATCCAACACGTAGAATGCTGAATTAATTACCCTTTTTGAATTGGTTTACAATCGGCTGGTGATTTGACTCACCATTAGCCCCAATGTCTGAACACATTGGTTCCGGGAAGACATGTTTTTCTGAGGTCAACTTCCCATATGCTTTATACTCTAATGAATGGACCTTCTTTTTTCAACTTGACGTGTAAGCAATCATTTGCCTTGAAACGAACCGTAATTTGTCAACTGCTAGGGCAACTACCGTATTATGAACAAACATCTCGTTAAGATATTAATTAATTGAGAGACCAAGAAGGCTAGAGAGAACACAAGATATGCACCAACTAATTTAGATTAATAAGAGCTAGAAGCTTATAATAATTAGAGATGTCATTTCAAAACCTATACATTGAACAACCTGGAACCCGCATCTTGGAGGAGTGGATGGTCCATGCATGACTCAATAACTAGGTTGGGAAGTGTCCAAACCAGTGCATCAACTTTCGCTGCAGGATAAGTTTATCATGCTTTAGTCGTACCCCCACTACCAAAGCCAACGACGGTGCGCGCTTTAAAGGGTGGACTTCTCTGGTCTGTCCATCGATCGTCATTATTCACTAGGATATGGATATATACAAGTATACGTTCTGACTTATTTATTTTGAAGGCGGATGGATAATGTATTGTCCTGCGTCGATGTCTTTCCTCTTTCGTTCAATGCTTGAACTTGAGTTTTCTCTCATCCGTGTTGCGGGCTTACACATGGACAAGTTTCGTTTATTTGTTTGCTGTACTGTGAAGCAACTTGCTTTTGTGTCTTTGTTGCCAGAATGCTACCAGACACAATCCCAAAAGTCAGCCCAAAAGACACAATCTCGCTCTTCTTCAAGCTAATATTAAAGTTGAGCAAGTCAAGGTTTTAGCACAATGGTAGGAAACCATATATCAAAATTTTATTTCTATGGTTTTATCAATTTGATGCCAAATATTTGTTGAAAAATCAGGACAAGATCTAATCCCGATCTCAACGAAATAATTATAAAGCTTTTTCGTAATCTTTGATTTTCCAAAAACTAAAATCTCTTTGCTTCTGTAAAATGATTAATAAATAAATCATAATAAAGTATAAATCGTAACTCGTACCTTATTTTCAAGCTTAATCTTTATCTTGTTATATTCTTCGAACCGTTCCTGAAATTGATTCTTTTCAATCACCGTAGCTGTACAAATGTCCTACCTCTAACGGTATCTACATAATAGGTTAAGAAAACTCTGTAATTCTTACAGAAAGGATTAAGCACGAGGTGCTAGTTTCATAAAGCTTAAGCCTAGTTATAATAGGTTTTGAACGTTTTAATAATTTAATTGAAATTAAATTTCAATTTCAATTAAACTTTATTTAGAATTGCAAATAATTCTAATTAAATATCAATTATGTTCAAATAAGATCTAACATCTCATATTGATCTTTATTTGTTAAATATCTCATATTTAATCAAAAAGTTTCTCAAATTTTATAAAGAAGTTCAACTTGATAAAATTATCTCTGCTCTCTTTTACCTTTTCTGTATGTGCGACCCAATAGATTCCTAAACATATTGACAATGATTATAAATTATAACTTTAATTCATAATTAGAATTAGATAAATTAAATCTCCTTTTGATTTACTTTAATTCTCTACTTAAACAATTTATAGTCATATAACAAGATTAGTATCTGGCAACATATCATGACCACTCAAATATTTAGGAATTAAAGTGGTTTTGACTAATCTTTTCGTGCATGATTTTTTTGTATAATTAAATCCTTTCATCATATAACGCTCCGATTACACAAAGCATTGAATTAATGTATAGTCTTTTTTAGTCCAATTATATTGGTTCTCTGTCATTAGCTCTTGATTCATTTAATCATATTTGTAAACAATTTACAAAGTGTCATTCTACCTTGGCTAAGGAATTCCTGAATCAACACTAATCGAGAACAATGGAACATTCTCCCTACTTACTTGAGCCTGATGAATACTATCTTGATTACACAACTATCTCGATATAGTTCATGTTACATCTAATGACTACGGATTGATCGATCTATAATTAAATAGGTCATAAGTAGTATCAAAACATAACAATCCCCATACAAGATAACTTTGGTGATCTCAAGCTAAATGATCACTTATGCAATCATCACAATGGTAATTCTATAGACATATAAGAAACATTCCAAATGGATTTATCATATTAGGTTTGTTAAGTGAACTTGTTTAAATATCTCTATCCTTTAGCTTATGAGATCGACTACTTCCTTTATAAGTAAAAACATAATGTATGCTAGTCTTTTTGCATTTTATTAATATCTAGTCTTAATAAAACAATGACTAGGAATAATTTAGGGATAATACAAAAATGCGATATGAACTTTATAATTATAATCTCATTATAATTTCATTTGCAATGTACAATTATCTTGTGGATTTTATTATTGCTAGTTATAGGTTACATTATGTTTTGGTAGGTGTTTTAGTGTGTTTTTAGGTGTTGATTAGATGATTTGTGCATGTATAGGTTTAGAATTATGTTAATGTGATGGTGTGTTTATGATTTTAAGTGTTTTGTAGTTTAGAGCATCATATAGAACTTTAATTTTATGCACTTGAGGTGTTTTAACGTGTTTGTTAGTGTGAGAACTTTGGAGAAAGCTTACACAAAAGTAAAAAGGTAATGACCATGACATACCTATCATGGTCTTGGCAGAAGGTCTCCCTTATGGTCATGATCATGACAAAAGAGGATCATACTAAGGTTTCACGATCGTGACAAAAGAGGATCACATTAAGGTGTCACTATTGTGGGTTTATGCTCTAACCCTTCTTTTTCCTTTTTATTTTTATTCTTTTTTTAATCATTTTTAGTTTATTTTATATGTCATTTGTTCTCCTCGCATTAATGACAATGTGTTGTCCAAGTGTGGGGAGGTTTACATTGTTATTTTTTTTTCATGAGTATGAGTTTTGCATATCTTATTGTTAGTTTTTGCTAAGGTTGACATGGTGTGAAGCATGAGTGTGAATTGTTTAATTGTGTTAATGGATATAACTTGATAAAATTAGTTTAGCTTTAAACATAGTCTTTTAGGTTGTAAAGACATATTAGCTTGTGAAATTTGTGTTCTAAGTATCTCTGGTTGAATATTCATGTTAATTAGGATATGACATTAGTTTGTTCACCTTAGCAAATTTGTCATATACATTTATAATTATAAGTCAATTGAATAAGTAGCATCATTAGTAACTTTTCATCGGGACGATTAGCTAAAAGAAATGAGGTAGGATATGGGAATTGTGAAAAGGTGTCTTTTTAATAAATAACTATTTCGCTAGCCTTCAGGTTATGAATAGTGTTGAACCCCGTACTTTCCTTGGAAGCTAGAACTATTAAATGATGAATTGTTGGCAATTCTTCATGTGTATAGAAAAGGAGAATTCTTGAATTTGAAATCAAATAGAAAAGATTGATTGAATCAAAGTGAGGGTATTGATAAATAGAGTATGAGTTGGATATTTTACTGAACATGCCTTAGTGTTTTGATGATATTTTGCTCTGTAGAGCTTCAAATGAATTGATTCTTGTTTCTAATTAAACTAGAGACATGGAGCTACAAGTTATCTGAAGGAATCGAATTCCAATTCAGTCTTTAAGAAAGTCAATTTTTAGATGGAAGTCATGCGCAGGATAATGTTTAAGAATAAGAACAGTTTGGAAATGTTTGGGTATAACTTTCAGATTAGTGAACCAAATTGAATGATTTTGATGTCATTAGAAAATTAAGACAATGAGGAACATTTCTTAAAAGGAAGTTTTAGCAAATTCCTTCAATTTGATGGTTAGAAAAATGTCCTAAAGTAAGCATGAATTACAATGAATTTTTGGGGCATTGATGGATTATTTTATAATTTTGAGGAATTAATTAGCATGTTAATATGATAAATTAACATGTTAATTTGAGTAAGATCATATGGCATGGGTTGATTGGATTTAAATTGAATTAAGGTGGTAATTTAAGCATGGGGGCAAAATTGGAAGACCACTTAAGTCATTTAAGTTCCTAGGCATGTAAGTAAGGGCAAAATAGACTTTGTCCAATCATAAGTGGTATAAAAGGCAAGAAAAATGAGTCTTCCTCCCATTAGAAGAGGGAGAAATGAAAATTAGAAAGAGAGGGAAGAGAGAAGCACGAAAATGGAGAGAAAGGGGGAGAAAAAGAAGAGCAAGCTAGGGTTTTCCATTTTCTTGGAGATCAAGAGGGTTTTTGGAGCAAATTCAAGAAGGAAAAGCTAGAGGAAGGTTCAAGCTTCCATTAGAGCCAAGAAAACCCTTGGTTGGGTGAAGATTCAAGGTAAGACTAAGATTTTGAATTGCAAATTTTTGAAAGATTTTAGTTCTTATGGCTTAAGAATGGTATGGGTTTGTGATTTCCAAGATCAATTTTAGTGATTATGTGTTATGGGTTGATCAATTGGGATCACCATTGATTTGGGGATTTTGTGTTATTGATGAAGGGGATTAAGACGGGCAAGAGGAATCAAAAACAAGGGGGAAGTAATTTGAGGCAAATTTCGAGCAAGGAATTAAGGTGGGTGACATTTTTATATTTGTGTTAATAAGAGATAAATGTTTTTCAATTCAAGGGAATTAATTGATTTTTCCAACCATTTGATAAAAGTGCAATTATTGTTCTTTGAATACTTGTAAAATTTTCACATGCTTTTTGTAAATGAAATTTTGAGAATGATTGCTAAATGCTTTGTAATTGTGGTACATGTTGCTTTCACATGATTTGAGAAAGGTTTAATTATGATTGGCATATACTTTTAGTTGTGAATTGTGAAATGATGATAGAATTGCATATGAATGCTGCATGCTCATGAAAGTCAAGATTTTCAAAAATGTACCTTTGGGCCACATGTTTTCAAGTTCATGAACTTCATGTTATGTGGTTTCGTGGTAGTCTCTCAAGAACTGTCACGTGCACGTTGACCCAAGAATAGGCTTCTCCTGCCTGCCCGCTAGTAGCACGGAGCTCCTTCAAGGACTCCCTAAAGTTTACGACTACACAGGACCATTATATGAGAATGTGTAGTTCGTCATGAATCTGGACTTACCCGAGCCATTATGATGTGTTTATGTGTTTTCATGCATTGATAAGT
>JANZLD010000004.1:42021986-42032575 GCA_026413575.1 Erythroxylum carthagenense | reverse complement strand
TGAATTTGTGAACTACTTGCTTGAGATGTGATAAATTGTGACACATGTATTGATTGTGATGTATATACTGCTTAATTATGACATGTGCATTCCATGCATGAAAGCATGATCAGATAATGGCAGTTGTGACCGGAGCAGCCACCGAGAGCTACAAGCTCAACGATTGTATACGGGCCTCGAGCCCCGAGCCCTACAGTGATTCAGAGCCTCAGGCTTAATGATTAATGTGACCATATTGGGACAGTTCAGGCGCTCGGTCACAACAACGAAATAAATTAGAAAAGTGTCACATGCGCATTTCATATGCATTTGATTTAATCTCTTTGATTGAGTAAAAGGCAAAAATGCCTTATGCTTGTGTGAAAATGAAATGTGATACTAGTGTGATCATATGGTACTTCTGATGTATGTGAAATTATGAAATAACTGTGATATGCTTGATTGTTGTATGAATTGAGTGAATCATCGATGATGGTTACCTCACTGAGTTCGCAAATTCACCCAAAATTGCAACATATTTTTCAGGACCGAGAGTAGACTCCTAGCTCCAGAGGGACTTTTCCTGCCGTGTAGATCGTGTTGGTAAGAGAAGTCATGGCTCACAGGTCGGTCAACTGGGACTTTTGGGATGACCTAGTTAGAGCTGATGTATTTTTCCTGTTTATATAGCATTTTGTTCTAGGTTTTTGGAGTGATGTACAGACAGTAAATGATGACAGATGTATAAACTTCTGATTTTGATGAAATGAAATGAGGAACAATTTGGTTCAAAAAGTTTGTGATTTTATACTGATGTTTTATTATCATGATGCCATGTGAAGTACAGTAGTAATTGTTCGTAGCTCACCCTTATAGTAGGATATGTATCGGAATGACCTACGGGCGTCCCAATGTGTACCCTGCAGTAAGGGGGCGCTACAAAAATGCCTAGCAGATAGATTTGCCAAGCCACTATGGAATTTCAAATTCATTCAATGTAAGTGACTTAGCAAAATATGTCGAAGATACAACGATTCCAAATGAAAATGTTCAAGCCTTTGAAGATGGGGAGGATGATGGTGGACCATCCATGTTAGGTATCGAAGATATTGAAGCAATGGGCCTTGGAGTAGAAAAGGAAGCCACTGATCAAGAAATCAAAGAAGAAATTGGGCTGAGTTGTTTTATGAAGTTTCAGGCCTTATGGAAACCATTTGGGGACTATAAAGCCTTAACTTATATGGCTCCGAATGTTTCCTACATATCAAGCCCAATTTCTCCACCATAGTTCGACTAGCTCCATTAGTACAACTACCTCCATCTATGATCAAGTTACACACCTTTCCACCCTCCAAACACCTTGAATGGAATAAGTTCTCTCTGTCATCCAGAATCTCATCTCTAACTCTAGCACTTAATACTCTCCTAACTACAAGTGCTTCTCTTGTGACAGCTCTTTCCACATATTCTTCATCATCATAACAAACACTATCACATGGTAAATCATCAACATCACTATCCTTAGAATCAATAACCCCGTTATCCTTCATATACATCACTTTTTTATTAGGGCATTGAGAAGCAATATGGCTAGTATCCAAACATTTAAAACATTTTATAGATGAATGTTTATTAGAAGTAGCTTGGTTATTTGAAGTATCTTTTTGCTTAGATCCCCCAATTGATTTCTTAGGTGCTTTCTTGAAGTCCACCCCTTTATCCTTGTACTTCTTCTCCTTCCCGAGCCATTTTGAGTTCCATGAATAACTAGAACTTGCGATCACTCTAGCTTTGATTTGCTTTTTCACCTTCATGGCTACGTTCACCATGTCCTTAATCTCTACATAGTGTTGCAATTCTACCACATTAGCTATCTCCTTGTTCAAACCACTCAATAATCGTGCCATAGTTACCTCTGGGTCCTCCTCTATGTTGGCTCAGATCATAGCTATCTCCATCTCCTTGTGGTAATCCTCCACTGATTTAGACCCCTAAGTGAGTCTGTGAAGTTTCTGATGCATCTCCCTATAATAGTAAGAAGGAAAAAACCACTTCCTCATGCATGCCTTCATATCATCCCAAGTAGTAATTGGCATCTCCCTATTTCTCCTCCTGGATGTCACCAATTGATCCCACCATATTAGTGCATAATTAGTAAATTCAACAGCAACTAGCTTTACCTTTTTATCTTCTGTAAAATTATGACACTCAAAAACTAAGTCCACCTTCCTTTCCCACTCCAGGTAAGCCTCTGCATCATTCCTTCCCTTAAAGGCTGGGATCTACATCTTGATGGATTTAAGGTCTCCATCTCTCCTATTAAATAGCTCAACTCTATAAGCTCTCATAGCTCTGTGTACCTCAAACTCTTCCTCCTCCTCAAAGTCTTCCTCCTCTGGTTCATATCGAGGTGGTGGTCTATGAGGCGGTGGTTGTCGCTGATGTACATCTGCACATCTGCCCTGAGGTTCCTCGTGTCTCCCTTGTCTGAGCTCATCCATTTATCCCCTAACCTAATTTAGGGATAGATTGAACCTCTCAAATTGTTGCTGCATGGCTCTCAAAATGAAAGCGATATTTGCATCTCCCCTTTGATTGTTATCATTACTTCCTCCCTATAACATTGTAAATAAAATGATATACCTGCAAAACAAAGTTAGTGATATACAACCTCAGACACTCCCTCACGTGTTTCACTCAAGAGTTTGTCACTCCCCTCGTTTTTAAGTCACGGCAATGACTCCCTCAAATAAGCTTACACACTCTTGCCTTTTACCACTCAATGTTCACTGAAATCTAAGTTACAATCAGAACCAAGGATCCATCAAATCAATTTTCCCAAATGTAGCTCAAATAACAAGTAACAAGCAACCCAAACCAATAACCAATAACAAGTTAGCAAATTTGAAAACTTTTGATTTTTTCCAGATTTTTTTCTAACTTTTTTATTTTATTTTTTCCTGATTTTTCTTTTTGACCTTTTTTCTTTTTTCTGTCGGATTTCTTGTTCTTTTTTTGTCGGCTTTTTTTCAACCTCTTTTTTTGGATTTTTGGATTTTTTTTTTGTTTTTTAGACTTTTTTTCATTTTTTTCGGAACCTTTTTTTAAAACTTTTTTTTTGCTATATGTTGAAAACTTTCAACAAATAATTGAAAACCCTAACTAAAATAAAAACAAGAGAAAGATTGAAATCCTAGGTCAAAAGTTAATTCACACCTGAATTGATGATACGATGATAATTGGATGGTGATGGTGGCGGTTTCTTGAATTTTGATGGAGTTGAATAAGAATTCTCCTCCAAACCAACTCTGATACCAAAATAATGCGCACTGCGAAAAGATTGATGACGATTTGATGGAATTTCTGATGGGTGTTTTGTTTTCGTGTGTTTTTGACCTTGAGGAAAACAAGAAAATAAGGATACGCAAGGTTTGATTTCTACGGCACCTCTTGGAAAATTGTTCCAGACAATCTCGATGATCAAAATAAAACCTAGAGAAACAATCAATCAACACACCACAATTGGGAAAGCAGTTGATAAGTGAAAGATGGTTCGAAAAGTAACAAAAACAAGAGAATGATGTTTCTCCCTATCGAAGCTGACGACTTTTCCATAATTCTGATCTAAAAGTTGTCCAAAAACCCTAGAACATAAGTATTTATACCTAGGTCAAATAATAAAATTTTGGGCTAAAATACATGGAAGCCCAAAATAAAACGAAGTCCAAAAATTAAATAAATAGGTCTGATATGCTATTGGGCTTAAGTGATGAAGCATTAAAATAGCCCAAGTCTTCGTGTCTTCAAGCTCCAAGTGTATCCGGTCAAAGGATTTGAGATAGATGGATTAGTTTGGGCTCAATTCCATTAAACTCTCCTCCAATAGGCTTGGAGCTTGCCATAGATAGATTAGTTTGGGCTCAATTCCATTAAACTCTCCTCCAATAGGCTTGGAGCTCGCCATCTTCTCAAGATAAAAGCCCACATGCATCCAAAGAGCCTCTTTAAATCTCTTGGTCCTAGCTTTGGTCATGGGCCCTTCTGGCATGGCTAGCTCTCTGCCTGGTCCTGCTCGATGGTCCATGGTCCTGCTCATATTACTTAGGCCCTACGGACTTCTTCTTCTTTTGGCTCTTTTTCTTTAAACTAGAAGAGTCCACTAGTATCACAACCTTGTCCTTAAGGACGGATGGCTCAACTGCCTTGAGCATGTTGACCAGCTTGGGAATTGTGTTGGATATATTGTTCATCCGATAGTTAATCACAAATTGTGAGTAACTATCAGTTAAACTCATCAGAATTAAGTCAATTCTTAATTCATGATCCGAAGGAAAACTCAAGGAGGTTAACCACTCAATGTAGCCATTCATCTTCAGTGCGTATTGCACTGGAGATATCCCCTTAACCATCTTGGAGTGGAAGAGCAATCGTGAAGTCTCGAACCTTTTAGACCTTGCTTGCTCATCAAAGAGATCCCTAAGATGATAGACTATGGTATGAGCATCCATAGCCTCGTTTTGCTTTTGCAACTTTGGTGATATAGTGGCTAGCATAATACAACTAGCCATCTCACTATTATTGAGATGCTTCCTATATGCCCTCCGATCATCATCAGAAGCATCAGCAGTAAGGGGATCGGGAAATGGTTCTTCCAAGACATAACCAGGTTTCTTAGACTTGAGAACTATTATTAAGTTCCTGAGCCAGTCAAGGAAGTTTGGTCTAGTCAACTTGTTAGCTTCCATCAGTGATCTTAGATTCATACTAATACTCATGGTGTTGACTTGGGCAGTAGTAACCTTTCGTCAAAGAGAGAAAAATTAGAATGTACTTAAATGCATGTCTATAAAGACTTTAATAACATGCATTATGGCTCCTACTATTTTTCACGAATTTGTAACGCTCAATATAAATATGAGAGAACTCGTTGAGAAATTCTCTTAGTGGGTCGATATCCAATATCCCTAAGAATGACCTTGGGTTTGCCCAACAAGCCACCTTAGTTCAATTGGTAGGTATCGATCATACCAATTGTATCTACAATGCAACTATCGAATCTAGTGCTATCAACTATTGATGTGTACTCACTCATTAGGTTATCAACTCTTGGCACATGTACATCTAATGTACACTACCCAACTTTGCCTCTGTCCACGTTAATCTTGGGTTTGCCCAACAAACCAACGCTTCTAGTTAAAACCGACCCATTAATCTAAAAATTCTATTTCCATGGTTCGAATATATCTGTATAAAGTAAGCTTAGGTTTGCCCAACAACCCTAACTTTAAAAGGACTCTGGTTCTCGCCATATTAAAGGAAGGCATTAGTTTTAATATTCTAAGTGAGGGGTTTGGCTAAGGTCTCATCTAACTTAGATGATCTTATAAATACATCTCATATATATATATATATATATATAGTTGGACCCTAAAATTTTTCTTTTATTTATTGATTTATTGATTTATTTACGGATTTATTTTTAGAACTTATTCATTAAATTAGTGAGCATAAGTAGAAATTAGAAATCGGAATAGAAATGTTAGAATTAAATAGTAAGAATGCATAAAGGGTATTTTTGGCAAGTCACTTAAGTTTAAAAGACATAAGGCATAAAGGAAAGGGCAAAGTGGACTTCGCACACTCATTAAGGGTAAAATGGAAAGAAGAAATGGAGTCCTGCATTCTAAGAAGGACAAAACATTAATTGAGGAGAAAAAGAAGAGAGTGTCATGGATAAGAGAGAAAAGAAAGAAGATCAATTAGGTTTTATCTTTTCTTAGTCTTGAAGAGTGATTTTAAGGTTGTTTAAGAAGAGAAAAAGAAGGAGGAAGAGAAGAGCTTCCATTTGAGCTAATAATCTTGTTATTTGGTGAAGATTCAAGATAAGTTCAATTCTGATCCTTTGGATATTTGGAAGGGTTTTGATTCATAAAGCTTAGGAAATGCATAGGTTTAAGTATTCTAAGATGAAATTTAGTGAATGTGTTTTCTTTAGGTTTCCAATTTGAATTCCTATTGAATGGGATTTTTGTCATTGTTAAAGGAAATCAAGAAAGGCAAGAGAGGCAAGAGGAGAGGCATCCTTAGGCAAAATTTCAAGCAAGGAATTCAAGGTGGGTTTCATGTTTATAATTGAGTAAATAAGCCATCAATGTTTCTTTCAAATAAATGGAATTTAATGCTTTCAACTACTTCATAAATGTGAATTTATTACTCTTTAAATGCTTTGAGAAATTGTTACATGTTTATGGTGGAAATTTATAAGCCATGAACATTTTTCAAATCAAGAAAATAAAAAATTTTCAATTGTGTTATAAATGATGCATTTATTGCTTCTTTGAATAATTGAGAAATTGCTACATGTTTGGTGTGTGAATTGTGTGGATGATTTATAAAAATGGATTTTGAAGGGATATTGTGTTTATAAAATCAAATTCAGAAATGTGTCATTTTGGGCAACATGTTTAAAAGATATGAAATGCATGATTATGTGGATTTGTGGTAGTCTGTTCTATTATGTCAAATGCACTTTGACTTTATTAAAGGTTTCTCCTACCTGCCTGCTAGTGGCACGAAGCTCCTTCTTGGACTCCCCTATATTTACAACTACGCAAGACTATTATGTAGGATTGCGATAGTACGTTCTGTTTACGACTATACAAGACCATTATGTGGGAATGTGATAGTACGTTCTGTTTACTGACCTACCCAAACCATTTCTGATGTGATTATTTGTTTAGAATGTGTTGATAAGTTTGATGAATGCATGACTTATGTTGCTTATGAATTGCTTAATAATGTGAGAATTTGGGAACTATATGTTTTAGGGATCTTGATGCAAAATGAGTATGACATTGAGTATTTCTAATGGTTTTGCTTGTTTCCAATTATAAACTTCTTCTTACCCACCAGCTTTTAAGCTCACCTCATTCTCCTTCCCATATTCAAGTGATGAGCAAGAGATAGAGTAGTAAAGAGTCACGGCATCACTCTGAATTTCCACAAACTGATGTGGAAGCATTTCAAAAGACACTAAACATTCATTACATAAATTTTCAGAAACTAAAGCAAACATATATTTCATATCATAAGTTTATAAACTAGCCTGTATTATGGTTATTACAAACCTTCATAAAAATTCAAATTCATAAATACATTAGATACAAGCCAAAAATCAAAACTAAAAAATACATTTTTGTCAAAACAAAAACTCAGACTCCTTTGGCCATTACAGTTGACTTGTCCCAGTCCTTAAGTCCTTCTCTATGAACCTATATGGGGTAAATCCACCGTGCTAAGCATATGGCTTAGTTAGTAATAACTAAACTATGTCTAACTACAATAAGTACTGAATCATATTATACAAAAGCATCTCAACATACTAAAATTTAGAACAAAATAAGATTTACTAATGATAACACTTCGCATGCTAAAGTTAGACATTTCGATAGTAGAGACTAATATACAGATTACATAATAGATTTTTAGAATAGGGTGTTAACCCATCATATCAAAATTATGATTTGTTTCTTATCAAAGCTTATCAGAGATCAAAGTACAAAACGAGTTAGACTGTAAATCCATGAGCAAAAGTGTGTAACAAGACTTATACAGAGGGAGACCGAAGTCTTGACATCGAAGTGTTATAGAGGGAGACCAAAGTCTTGATACCAAAATGTCACAGAAGCAACTGCAGACCGTTCTAGGCATGTCTATTCACCTATAACTAGGACTAACAAATTCAAAAATAGAAATGTTTGAAATTCAATTCACATATCAATCAATTTTTTCATACCATGTATTCAAGTATATCACATTTTTACAGTTTTGTAAATCATTCAATGTTCCAAATCAGTAGCAAACAAAATAGTCAAAGCAAAACCATCAAACATTTCTTACTGAATTACTTACAGATACTTAAAGATCACTTACAAATATTTACTTGCAATTGAGTTCATCTAAATTACTTACAAAAACAACTCAAGGATTACTAACTGAATTTCTTACAAATACTCATCAAGAATTACTTACAAAAGCTCCCTTTTTGTTTATTGCCTCGAAGTCCTGACAATATCTGGAATTGGTCGCTCTATGGGTTCCTCTAAAACAATTAGTACAAACACAGATCACTATTGTGCATGATTAAGAATTCATTAATGCACATTCATGTATACTAAATATGTATGATGCATGTTCATGACAAATTTCTTATCCTTAATCCTATCACATTATCAATCATGTGAAACCATACTCAATTGATCACTCTAGATATATCTAATATTCAACTTTTGGGTCCACTTTGCTCAATAATTAACATCCATAAATGGAGGTAATTTGATAACATTTCCTTCTAGAAATTGTTCTCCCAAATCTTAAGTTTCTAATGATGCCAAGTTCATTCCATTTGGTTCTGTATATTGAAAGTCATACTCAAAAGATCTCATACTATACTTAAGCTCCAATAGAATTATTATCTCAAATTTCAATCAAATTCTTAAATTATTAGAGGAACAATTTGAATTAAATATCTTCATAAAATCAGTATCCTTATAACTCTAGTTTAATTCCAATCAAGAATCACTCCATTTGAAAATCTACAGATCTAAATATAAGTAAAATATCGAAATATGTTTAGTAAAAATCATCCCAGTTATCAAACTCTAAAATAGCCAGATTTTCATCTTAAATTCATCAATCAATCCACTTATATGACTATATTTTTTTGGGTGAAAATCAATGTCTTATGAGTCTATTGGTTTAAGAATCAAGTCATTTTGCTATTGGGTGAAGAAGTTATAACAAAAATACCGAAGGATGTTCAGAAATGACATTTTTAGAAAACAAGGGAGTCACGATCGTACAGATCACAATTTACCAATGAAGTCGTGATCATGTTGATTCATGAGCATTAAAAACAAGGTCACGATCATGCTGGAACACGATCGCATTTCCTTTTCCTCTTCACCGTATATTTTATCTTCTTTTTCTCCTTCCATTTTTCTTTCATTTCCAAATTTACACACTTCTAAATCATTTATACTGTTTTCTAACTCCAATATAAACTCTAAACAAATTACATTCAAGCTTAAACTTCAAAAATCACAAATCTGAAACTTCACATATACTTTCTCTCTCTACTGCACTGCATTTTTTTCAAATCTTTATTCTCATTTCATTCTTCTTCAATTAACATATAAAACACTTAAACCAGTTCTTCTAGCTTCATTTCAACTCAGGAACACAAAACAAATCAAAAATCCAAGTTTCACACATTAACATCAAAAATTCGATTTCTCATACATGTAAATTCCATTTTCTACATTTTGTTTCTCTTTCTACTTTCATCTAATGCATTTTTCTACACTTTCATTTCGTCAACAACTTAGCAATTTATTAACTCTATACCACAACCTCACTAACTCTTCATTTCATTTCGTTAAACTTACTTAACTTCATTTCCACAAATTCATGCGTGAACAGTAAAAACAATTATATATTCACACATGTACAATGAAAAATAGAGTATATGTTCATCGTTTTTCCTAAATTCTGCACTCTTCCTAAACACAGTTTCAATGATTCTTCTAGTTCAAAAGTCACTTCAACACTATCTTATGCATATTGTTCCTCACATATGCAAAAAACAATTCATTCATCATTGAAACTACACTTCTTAAACCCATGCATGCGTGCACATATTTACACCGTAAAACATCATTACAGTTGCTTACTCAATTCAACTATTCCCGTTAGTAAGAGTGAATCAATGATACCCTATAAGAATAACAATTTGCTATTCGGTGATGAATAACCAAAAGAGTGTTTTGGTGATTCCAGTGAAGAAAAATGATGTTCAGTAACCTTTCTTTACTAAACACTTAGCTACGTGCATTCTTTGCATGAAATACACGTGTCTTCCAAATAAGAATGCCATATGTCATCATGCATATGAGCCATTTGTCACATCTATAAGCTGCCACATGTCACAATATCAGCGAATATTCAATTATGCAAAGCATACTATGCATTGCTAATTCCTTAATAATCTAACCCATAATGTAGGTTGTTACACAAGAACATTATTTGGGAATGTGTTAGTAAGCTCTGTTCACGGACCTACCCAACCCATTTCTGATGTGTTTATGTGTTTAGAATGTGTTGACAAGTTTGATGAATGCATGACTTATGTTGCTTATGAATTGCTTGATAATGTGAGAATTTGGGAACTATGTGTTTTAGGGATTTTGATGCAAAGTTAGTAAGACATTGAGTATTTCCAATGGTTTTGCTTGTTTCCGATTATAAACTTGTTACCTACGAGCTTTTAAGACCACCCCCATTCTCCTTACCATATTTAGGTGATGAGAAAGAGATCGAGTAGTCAAGAGTCACAACTTCACTCCAAATTTGCATACTTTTGTATTTTAAGCTAGATTTTGTAAACACAAGGCTTTAGTCGCATTTCAAGTATTCTTCTTGGAGTTTTGTAAATATAGTGCCCTGGAAAGCAAGTGTACTTACATGTAACTTTAACTTCTTCAGTTACAGTTTTGTAATGAAAATATTTATTATTAATAAAACAAAAGAGTTTGGTTTTATTTGTGTGAGCA
>JANZLD010000004.1:41933924-41959331 GCA_026413575.1 Erythroxylum carthagenense | reverse complement strand
AGATTATTAGTTATTCCTCAAACTTATGGAATATATATTCCGTATCATTAGTTATTCTTAGCTTACTTTTAACCAAATGCAAGATTAATAAATAGGATAGGAATACGCACGGAATAGCTATGCTATTCCGTCGTAGCAAACAGGCCATTATTTCTAGTTTGATGAATGGAATGAGTCGGGACCTTTGTTCACCGTTTAGGAGTAAAGGCTTTTAATCCCCGAAGTCAAAGTAAACTCCATTATTGTTAATTCAATTACATAATTGAGCATCTGCCAAACTATAATCTCGAAGTTGAAGTTAAGGACAACGTAATTTGGACGTGTCATAATTTCAAGAATGTCACCAAAAAATCTTACTGAAATCCAGATGAAAGCCAGTGTCGCTTCATGGCAATTCATTCTCTAGCTCGCAGAACAAGCTTGGCAGTAACAAGAAACAATCCGTATGTAAAGATGATCTTATTCTCCTATAATTACTCGAAAAGTCTTTCCAGTTCTAGATACCGTCCTTGTGTACGACTATCTGATTTTTTGTAACGGGCAAAACAAGTACACTTCATTCACTAAGAAGACTTAAGACCTAACTCATGGTATCCGAGCTCAGATGAGCGTTTGCTTATGTGATATTTTAGTTCAATATATTTTCCTTCACTTTCTCAAAAAACATCCTTGATCAGCTCAAATTCTTGCACCGTTTGTAATTTCAGCAGTCAGATTGGCAATCATTAAGATAAACGCTTAATGCTATATAATAGGCCATGTTTCAGAAACATGAGGCATCTGAATGAACAATTTAACAAAATAGAAACGGTGAAAGACCAAGTCTATATAAGATTAGTGACAAAAATTAGTCTACAAATTCTCTCAACATATCGTATGGGAGCCTTGTGTACACCAATGTCAAAATCAAAAGACCTTTCGGGATGCCTTTCCAATGTCATACTCCTGGAACCAACCCCTTGCAAAGCAGGATATCTAAGAAGGCCGCAAGGGCTTATGTTGGGTTTTCATTCATCGCTGGGATCAATTTGGAACCCCACAAATTCCATGTAGCTGATATTACAGTCCAATTGTTAGATGATACAAAAAGCATCTAGTAAGAGCAAAAGACTAAAATAAGTAATCTGTCCTATGAAGGATTATAGACAAGTGGTGCACTTAATTAAGATGGCATTAATTTATTCCAGGGAGAAGCATACCACAAACACCAAAACTTTTAAAACTTCTATAAATCAAAAGCAAGGCTTCTCATTTTAACAATAGAATACTACAATAACATCAAGGGTGTAAACTTTTCTCAAATGATATTGTCATTGCAACAAAAACAAAATGTAAGATTTCATCATGTTGAAACTTCCTCATGACAGCCAGCAAACAACTGCCACCTACTTAACCTAGATTCTAGAAAACTAGCAGCCAGAAGTCAGAAACCATCAGCCATATTAAAACCAAATGATGAAAACAAATACAAGTCAAAATGGAACATCTCATTTGCATATCCAAAAGAACCATAAGAAGAAGAAATAGCATCATACCAAGTGCCAAAATTCAATCCTCCTCCATAGGTACATCTGGAATATCAAATCTGTCTTCCTCGATAGTGTTATTGATCACAGAAATAGGAGATGGTAACGGCAGTCAAGGAATTATCATTTCAATACTATGCAACTTTGAGGAAAGTGAGGAAACTATTAGAAAAATTAAAGCAGACAGCAAAATCAGCTGGTCAAGTAACCCCGAGACACATTTAACATCACAAGAAAGATTGCCAAGTCAGCAAACACATTTATTATCCAAATTCAAATATAAATAATATGAAAATTAGCTTGCCTCACTACACAAACTCGATATCCAGGAAACAACGAAACAGATTGTCAGTAAAGATAACTAACAAAACAATTAAGACAATGTTGACCTTTCATCTTTGATTTTCCATTTCTCACAATATGACAAGGTAGGACCCTGAGTCCCTGACTCTTTACTTCTCATCTACATTTGCAGTGATAAATCTAATAAGGTTATCCTACACATACTTTTGAAAATCACTTAACATATAGCAGCACATTAAACATCTGCTGCTTCGGGTCTCCGTTTTAGGGAGCTTTTACCAAAAAGAAGAGAAAAGGGCAAATCTTCACAGTAGTATATTAACTCTACCCTAGGCCTGAAACATATTGTCCATGCTGACATTGTAGAACATAACACCAGGGTGGAAGGCGTTATCAAAAACTAAACAAAGGCTTTAATCTATATCAATGAAGAGTGCAACTGATGGCAATCATTTACCTTTTCGGTCACTATTAGTTGTACTATATTGTAGCATGCAATTACAAACTGCAACACAATTAAAGTGCAAAATAAACTTGGATATGGGACCATCAACAGCACAAAATGTGAAGCCTAGAAGATCAAGTAAGGACACAACCCTTGTCCCCATTTTAGGGAGCTTTTACCAAAAAGAAGAGAAAAGGGCAAATCTTCACATTAATATATTAAGTCTACCCTAGGCCTGAAACCTATCGTCCATGCTAACATTGTAGAACATAACACCAGGGTGGAAGGCGTTATCAAAAACTAAACAAAGGTTTTATTCTATATCAATGAAGAGTGCAACTGATGGCAATCATTTATCTTTTCGGACACTACTAGTTGTATTATGTTGTAGCATGCAATTACAAACTGCAACACAATTAAAGTGCAAAATAAACTTGGATATGGGACCATCAACAGCACAAAATGTGAAGCCTAGAAGATCAAGTAAGGACACAACCCTTGTCCCCATTTTAGGGAGCTATTACCAAAAAGAAGAGAAAAGGGCAAATCTTCACCGTAGTATATTAACTCTACCCTAGGCCTGAAACATATTGTCCATGCTGACATTGTAGAACATAACACCAGGGTGGAAGGCGTTATCAAAAACTAAACAAAGGTTTTAATCTATATCAATGAAGAGTGCAACTGATGGCAATCATTTACCTTTTCGGACACTACTAGTTGTACTATTTTGTAGCATGCAATTACAAACTGCAACACAATTAAAGTGCAAAACAAAGTTGGATATGGGACCATCAACAGCACAAAATGTGAAGCTTAAAAGATCAAGTAAGGACACAACTCTTGTAAGCAAGCAAAAACAACTTGATACATAAGCACACCAGAAGAAAAAGGGAAAAACAAAAAGAAGCATAAAATTATAAGCTTCATGAAAGGATATTTATTAATGTAGAATCCGCCTTTTCTCCACGATTCTGACTATTATCCAGCTCTCTAATAATTTCAGGAGTTACCTACAACCCCCACAGGAAAAATGTTAAAACTTCTCCATAATTCCAGTTATTTGAATATATATCAAGTAAAAAAATAATCAAACAGATCGCAAGACTGTTTATCATACTTTTTTATGCTCCATCTTTGACAATAGAATTCTAAGCTTATTTTTGTCTTCCTTCCTCAGTTCATTCTTATACCTGACAATTTCACGCATCAGTTGTATCAGTAAGACCAAAGCAAATTTTGGGTTCAGCTACTTGTACTTGTCTCAAATGGCATCGCAAGCTAAAAATACAAGCAAAAGTTTAACAAGCAGTAATGCCTCATGAAGCTGCTGCTGTCAAAAAATAAGAAGCACTCAGTTTGAAGAAAGCTTTAAAAGGAAGAAAGGGGATCAGCCAAAAAAGGTGAAGGATATAACATAAAACATACCAAACTGCTGTCCGATGCATGTATTCAAGATGCAGAAATAAAAAAAGAAATCAACTTGATCCAACAGAAGGTTCATTTAATCAACTTTAGCAATAACATTTGTGAATTTGAATCAATTAATAAAGCACATAAAAGTTTCCTTTTGTTAATACAAGTTTATGCACTTCCACATATCCCTTAACAAGACAACATTCACGTCAGCATACTCTGCATTGTCAAACACCCTCCCCTAAGTGTATCTTATTCTTATTCCCAGTCATTCTAAGCCGTTCAGTTCGTGAGGCATTGGAAAACAGAGAGGAAGAAGAGAAGGTATATGGACAGAGAAATAAGGAATTTTGCATGTTAATTAGCATAACAAATATATCTCAATTTCAATTCCCCTCCCACCTCCATTCCTTTCTGAAACACACATATAAATGAACTTCTTTTCAAAATTTTCTAAAATATGAACTGGTTTATGATAAAGAAAAGTCACTGACAGCTAGTAACTTGTATTAATTAAAAGTCACATCATCCACAAAAGATTGTGACCCCAAGTTTGCATCCACTCCCAATTTCCAGTCTTTTTATCTCATTGTCAAGCACTGCTCTACTAGCTCAAAATGTAATTATTGCAAATAGAAAGCGAGGGAAATACCTCTGCACAAATACCAGCAGTGACAGATGCCATATTACAGGCATGCTTCTTGTTTCTCCAATGAACTTCATAAAATGAGCAACAAGTGCATCAACAACGCGATATGGCAAGGCATATTTCTTTTCTAGGAGGAGCTCGATAAAAAAACTGCAATGGATTATCAGAACTATGAAAGGCCAGTTTTTCAAAAACCATGCACCTTATATGAAGACAAATTCCAGAATAACATATGAACTTGACAACTAAGATGACAACAATCTTAACTATGCAACCTTTAAAGGATACTTTGTTGTATTACACATAATTAAAGGTGTGGGAATCATGCTTGTTTTAGGGCATGCAAGCTATCATGTCAAAGTCAGTGTTATCAAATTCCATCTTATCCATGATAGACACGTATCTTCTATCAGTTGAGAAATTACTGGTTACTAGAAATTACTTGCATCACATCATCCTGCTCCACCAGCCTGGGGAAATCAAATGATAATCTCACTGATTACGTGTGTCCACTCCATGGTTTTAAGAATGCACTACTCTGGCAAACTATTCCTTACTTTACATGGTTCAGACATAAAATTAATTTCTCTATGCTCCATTATAAGTATCACATAACATGGTAAATAAATCTCACTTTCCAGTCAGCAATTACTGACCAAGTTAAGCAGCATTAACTGCAAGATGACATGCCAATTTGTTTATTCCTAATTAGTAACTAAGCTTCATTGCTTATTCATCCAACAACCGAAGTGAATGCACTAGCCTGACAAGCTATTCCTTACTTCCAATAGGAATAGACATATCTTTCATTTCTCTATGTTTCAATATATGTATCAAGTAACATGCTCCAGACCAAGTTAAGCAGCAATAACGCCAGATGACAGTTTCATTTTTTTTTTCTAATCTGCAATTAAGACTTTATTGCTCATTAATCCGACAACCCAAGTGAAACTCGAAAGAAACTGAAAAGATCACTTCCAAAAAGGTTACCAGATTACTAAATGCCATCATTCTGAAAAAGGTTACCTTTGCAACTTTGGTATTGAAGGTTTCTTTTCTCAAAAATTACTGAAGGCACCAGCACCAACAGAAAACATATGCAATATGACCTAGGATAAAAATACTAATCTGCAAATCCAATGATGCCAACATGATCTGTTTATCCACAACTTCAATATTTCAACAACATACCATGATACAATAGACTCAGTTCAAAAGTATGAAAGAAAACCAAATTAAGTAATAGTAATAGCCTTCTTTTCTTATTTTAGCCAAGATCTTGTTGATTCATGCAATAACAAAACTGTTTTGAATAAATGATGGAAACTCTCCACAAATTTCTAACCAGGGACTCAAATTCCTTAATTCTCAAAAATTCCAATAGAGTTTAGAAAGACTAAGGAAAGCCCAGCTAACATTTGACACATGCAAGCCCATTATCAAATTTGTAAGGATAAACAGTAAATCTTCCCTGTGTTATACTTCAAGTTTCAATATTTTTTTCTTTTTTTCTTTTTAGATATGTACAGAGATTTTTACCTTGTAGTACCACGATATTCCATCTCTGCAAGCTTCAATAGTGCAACACTGCAGTTCAATTTCAATATTTGGGTTTGTAAGACTTCAACTGTATGTCTAAATAATTGAACATAATGGGACCAGTAAACATAAAGATCAAAAACACAATTTCACCATTGATGCATTTAAAAACATTATGTAACTTTGATGCGCAAGTGCTTCCTACGTGACTAGACATCAATTTGAAGCATTAACCGCAGCAACAACTTTTGTCTCAAAAAATGCAGTTTCTGCCCTATATCGTCGATAAGAAGTCACAAATCAAGCATGTTACAGTCATTTGCTTCAGGTGAGAATCAAGAAAACACCAAAAGCAAATCTAGGCTAATCTACCAAATCAAATCTCTTGTTAATTCAAACAGAACTCAAATTCAGCTAATATTTTGAGCGCAGTCTCTATTAGTACAACAAAGTCTTTTCCAAACAACTCTTGACTTTTATCAAGGTTTTATATGCAACCACCACTGCACCAAAACCTAGATTCAGAAATTACATAATTTTCAGCTAGATTTGAAGACGAATATCCTCAGGTTTCTAACACAGCTTTTCTCTTATCAGTGTCAGACCTCAATTTTCTTACTAAATCAGAATAATTATACGAAGTATCAAACTGCAATTCACTGCAAAATTCAGGCCTCATTTTCTTTTTAAAACCCATAATATAGATCTGTAATGTTTTTTACAAACCGGTGAGAAAATCATTGATCGCAATGACATGAAAAGAAACAAGAACAGTGACACATAAAGATTATCAAGTTGGTAACTAGATTTTTATGCTCAAGGATGTTACACAAATTGAGGTGTTTTAGGATACCTTGAATGAAGCATTGGAATGGAGACCTTTCGCATGATACTGCCAAGAATGAAAGCTTCTTTAAGAGAGCACGTCCCTGACTACAATTAAAGCAAATAATAAAATCAATAAATAAATATAAAATTTAGATCTCAGAGAAATATCAGTGAAAAAAGTAAAAACCATAAATTTTAAGTCAAGATATACTTTTTTCATTAATAAATATAGGGATTAATTCAACAAAATGATATGATTCCATAAATAGTTTTATCACCATACAACCCTCTTATTGATGTTTTGCCATTGAGTGAGTTGCAATGTTGGTTGGAGTTAGGATTCTAGCCAACTATTTCTTTCTCCTTATTAACATCAAAACAGATCAGATCATCAAAGGATTTTTCTAAACCCTAATTTCTCTTCTAAATAATCAAAATCATATTTCTTCTTTCCACGTAATCCAACTATGTCCTCTGACCATCTTACATCAGAATATCTAATACTAGTACCAGCTCATGATTAATAAGTCAAGTATTACAGCCCATGTATATAACAGAGTATTATAGCAGCTTGCATTAACATATGGCCTTCATTTGTAATCAATAATTTGGTGTAACGAAAGTTCCTATAATGAGAAGTTCTAAGTGTAACAGAGAATAAAATACATATGAGCAGTTCAAGTTCATATATACCTTACACAAGGGAAATAGAATTCCCTTGTTAAATGCAGCAGGTTTGTAAAGAGATTTCTTAACAGCTTGATAGAGAGCAAAATGGAGTCTCTTATTCTTCTTAATATCATCCCTGATTCGGGGAAGTAAAACAAGTCTATAGAACCGCTCTGCCTTTTTACCACCAAAATTGGAAGCAAAGATCCTTGTTGCCTGATACAAGGCATTCGGCGACCAATTCTCAGGTTCCGTCAAGTACAAGACATCCTCCCAAAGTTGCATAGAAGGGATGTGTTTGAAAGCTTTGGGCATTTTTCCAGCAGTATAGTTACTCAGAAACTTGCCAACACTGTAAGTTATATGACAAATGAAATTGAAAGTAGACTCGTCATTGTCAAGAACATCTTTCAGCTATTACCTTCCTAAAAGAAATTACAAACTTATTTTACAGAGCATAAATTAGAAGACTTTTCAGTGACAGATTCCACACGGCTTACCCCTTATACACATCTATGATAGACTGGTCCAACTTAGGCAGAGGTCGAGAATCTGAAAATTTTTAAAACAAAAAACATGTTTGACACGAAACAGGTCCGTATATAAATTTAGTCGCAACCGAAATCCAGGGACTTCATAGATTAAAAAAGAAGAAAAGCAAATACGATTGACGAGTTATAAACCTGAAGAAACATTAGCATCTTGGTATTTTATTTTTTCAATAATAATGTCTGTAAGTGTGCGCAGAGGACGCGCATCCTTGGAAAAGAACGCCTCCAAAATTTTCTCATCTTCTTCATTAATCACCTCCTAATCACGGAACAAGAGAATAAGATTTACATAAAAACAAAAAAGCACTTAAAAACGCGTGGAAGTATACTCACTTCGTAGCCACCATCATCAAAACTTTGAACATCGGAGAATCCTCGAAAATCATCGATGTTCTCCTCTTCAGCGACTTCCTCACTCTGGAACGTTGAAAAGGCATTGTACTGGTCGTTGCTTTTGCTCAATTCCGACTCCTCTTCAATCTCCCTTTGTTGAATCAACGCTTCCTTCAAGATCTTGGAGCTCATACGCGACGATATGAACTGCCAGAGAAAGAAAGAAAATCAAAAATAGATGAGAACTAAAGATTAATTGAAGTTCTGTAATCGTCTGCTACTATACCTTTTCTTGTTTCTGTTGGTGATAGGGTGCTTTGGATCTTTTATTCGTTGACGGGACAGAGCTTACGTCATCAACATCATCAACGGGGAGGAAAGGCTGTGGATTTTGGTGTCGTTCTCGTCTCTTTCCCATCTTGATTCTGCGGCGGCAGTGGAACGGTGGAGTGTGCTTTAAATGCCTACTGAGTCTGCTTTCCAACGGAAAAACCTACGATCGCCCCCAGCTTGAAACCCTCGCTAGCTCTACTTTCCAAAGTTGGATTTCGTTTACTTTACGTTCAACTGTATTTTTACCAATGATAAATCTTGCCTGTATTTTTACCGATAATTAAAAATTTTCAACTTGATAGGCAAGGACATTTTCGAATTTAATCCATTATCGACGATTACATTAATAAAATTGAATTAAATTTAATTTACATCGTTTAGAATAAATTTTATAATATGAAAATTAAATTCAATTATAATGTTTGGAATACAATTAAAATTAATTTAATTATTTTATATAATATTTTTACCCTTCATTAAAAATACAACTTTTTCTAATTATTATTATAAAATTCAAGAAGATATAGTGCATAAATTCATATAGTTTGATGATAGGATTTCATGATTTATTCTTTATTTTTTTTAAATCTCATATTTTCCTAAATTTACAATAATAATTTCATAATTAATATAAAATTACAAATTTCAAATATAAAAAATAAAGAAAAATTAATATGTTATTAATCATATATAAATATTATTTATCATGTAAAAATGGGTGAGAAATTCCCATATCCTTATTGAATTCATGCAAGTCAATCATTTATATGAATTCAATTTGACGAGTGAATTTAATTTATAAAAGAAATGAGTTTCAATTAGATGCATGAATTGAACTCATCTCATTTTTGTGTTTCCAAATAGCTAAATTGAATTCAATATTGCAATTGAATTTAATTCAACTGTTTTCAAACAGCTTGTGAAGTGACTATATTTATTTTAATATTATTAATTTTCATAAATTAATAATTTAAATTAAAATAAATCAATTAATTTTATTTAATAATTTTTAATTAAATTTTAAGATTTTCAATTTTATAACTATCTAATACGATTGAACATTTTAAATCCTTAAAATTCTTATTTTACGGATTCAACTTTTAAAAATTAACTCTTATTTTATAAAATATAACATATTACATTAATATGAATTTTAGAAATATGTTACACATGTCTAGAAAAACAGAAAATTGTCTACAAATTCTTTTCAAAATATTTAAAAATTATTAAAGTAATCTTCAACGGTGCATAATTTAAACTAAACAATTAAAAATAGGCAATTTGTATGCTTTTAAACAGCATTGGTTAGTGATACCGATAACTTTAACATTTATAAAAAAATATAATTACATTTCTTATATTTTGATATTTATAAAACAATTCTTAATATTAAAGTTCACTCCTAAAATAATCTTTCTAGACAAAGTTTAATATATTATTATTAATTTTTATAAAATAACAAAAATAATTTATTTATTTCATAAAAAATTAATTCGTAATAACAATTAAACATATTATCAAAGTTGTGAATATTATACTAGAATTAGTGCCGGATTAAGTTTTGGTATGATAATGTACCGGTATGGTTAATATCAGGTACCGTTTCGGGTAATTTTTAAAATTATAGTCTCTGAAAGTTTTTAAAATTTGCAAAATAGTCAATTGGTATATTGTACAGTTATACTGTATACTTTACCAGTTTACATCAACTCTCTTTCTAAAAGTCACAATAATAAATAATAATCATAATTAATATGAAACAACAATTTTTAAATATTTCACATTTAAATAATAACCACAATTAATATGAAAAAAAACAATCATCATCATACAAATATAAAATTAAAAATAATACAAAGTAATTAAAATATTACAATAATATAATTTCATTATTTTAATAAATAATAATTACATCCAAACATCTAATAAAAAGAACAATAAATAGCCTTAACTATTGCAATTTACAACAAGAGTTCATAAAGAGAAAACAATTAAGTAGAAGTAAAACTTGAAATAAAAACATTTACAATTACATTACATATACAGAATTTAACATAAACATTAAATATAAGTAAAATTAAAAGAAGAGGAAAAATAAAAACTTAGAACGAAATTCAATCGTCAATGGGAGGATACCCGTTGTAACTGCACTGACCCTAGTTATCATTTAGTATAAAATCATCATCATTGAGAGGAGATTTATTATCATTATCATTCAAATTTAATGTACCAAATGACATGTCAATACTTTCCTATCTAAGATTATCTTCTAAGTCATTAACATATACCAAATTCAATTCTTCATAAACCCAATCTGCCAAAAGATCAATATTATTAATGAAAATTGGATTAGTTGAACTACTTATGCTATTAAAAACAATAAAATTTAATTATTAGAAAATTATAAAAAATTATATCGAAATTAATAATGATAATAAGGATAATAATATATCTTTCTCGAAGCTTTAAATTGTAATGAACAAAAACCAAATCAATCAACCTCTTATGCTCCAATCTATTCCTTCTCTTGGAGTGGATAAATTCAAATGTGCTCCAATTTCATTCACAACCTATTACACCCACACGTTGACTTAAAATTTGAATTGCTAACCTTTTCAATATTGGAACATCCTTTCTGAATTGACCTCACCAAGAAACTGTAAGTCATAAGACAACAAAAGTAGACAAAACAAGTGATAATTATTTTTCAATAAATAAGAAAAACAAAATAACTAATAACTGGAGAAAGTTTTTATTTTTGTCGAATAGCAATCGGCATTCCAAAATCCCCATAAGACAACTTATAAAGCTTCATTTGTGAGTTCAAGAGATCTTGAATCGCGTCAATGCTAACAATTATTGTAATAGTTAAAAGCATTCCTATATTAACTTTAGCTTACTTATTAAGATCTAGTCTAAAATAGACAATAGGATTCAAAAATTCCCCAGCTGCAAACAATGGAAAAGAAAGTTGTCTTTCTCTTCTCTCATTAATAATTGAAAGATATAGTGTGTACAAAGATGGCCTATGTTTCAGATTGACGTTGATTACTTACGTCTCTCTCTCTATGGCATCAAAATTATAACCCATTGTTGGCTTGTCTTCACTATCAGCCAAGCGAAGCAACCTCACCAAAGGCTCATAAACTCAAATAACAAATTAGCATTGGGACTAAAATTCTCTATCTTCCAGTATAATATTACAAACCTCAACTCTAGTATTAGACCTAGCGTTGTTGAGATGCAATCCACTTACCAATTATAAACATTTGTCTTAACTCTTTCTTCATCGTAACAAAAGACTAAAGTGATAAAATATTTGTTGCAAATCTTGTCACAACAAGACGGCACAAATTCCTACTATTGGTAAATTCCTTTCTCATCAAATTCAATACTCATGCACAATTATAAATGAACTTTTCTACCTTTTTAGCTTTCTACATAGTCTCATCAATAATAGAAAAATACTAGGATCACTTATATTCTCTAGCATTAGGTCAACATAATGTGCAACACAAGGAGTCTAAGAAAAAGAATTATACGTATTCTGCAACATTTTTCTTGCCACTTTATAAGCAGAATCTTTGTCAGTAATAAACTGAACAGTGTTTTCTGGCGCTACTTCATTCACAACTTTATCAAATATTGCAAACAAAGTCTCAATATTTCTAATAAGGCTAGATGCATCAATAGATTTAAAAAATATAGAGCCATTTATAGAATAAAACAAAAAACTAATAATAGGCTCATCTCCTATTTGTCTAACCATCACACATAATTGAACATCCATAAACATAAGGTTCCGATCATGTATCTCATACATAATATATATCAAATATATGTAGTTGAAAATAAAACGAAACTTCAAAAATAGATCTACTCATGCATATAGATATAGAAAACAAAAATATGAAATGTAAAATGTTTACATACCTTTCTAATGATCTCCCTCATTTTTTAATCTTCTCCATGTTGAGTTATCCTAAACCACAACGGTTAATGTAGACCGTCTCTAATAAAAGTCCACACGAAGATAGAAAGATGAAACCTCACTAGGAGATGGCTAGAATTCTTTCTTTGTGCTAGCTAAGACAAGAACTCTTGTTAGAGTTAGAGAGAAAAAGAGTGTGTGTGTAAGAAAGAACCTGCCTTTCACTTGTGTCTTACATAAGATGCACGAAAATCATCTCTATTTTCTGCACCATCTATCATTCCATAGACCCCATCACCAATGGAGAGTAATGGGAACTTAATAGTCATGAATAACATGCATTAATAGAAATTTTGGGAAGTTAATGACCAAATTGGCGGCCAACGACACTTGTTTCTAATTCATTTCATGCAACGTTTTCTACCATGATCACATTGCGATACAATCGCGAAACACTTTCTCATATCTTGAATCATCATTCAAGACCATTTTACTTATCTTTTAGATCTCCTATATGTGTGACCTATTACGTTCCCGATTATGTTGGCCACTTGAATTAACACTTAATTCAAGTAAGTCAAGAGCGGTATCTATCAACACGTCATGACCCCTAATTGACCGAAAAGTCAGTGGTTTGACAAAGAACTCTTCCATATGCAATGTTGCTATACAATTCATCCTTTCACTATCTATATACTACTTAGTTCAGAGTATGATTAAAGTGTCAACTCTCACTAGACGGACTACGTCATATCTAGTCCAAGTGATATTAGATCTTGTCTTGAGGATCTCATTACTCTATGTATCATTAAAGACTCTCTTCATGACACATATCTGCTCTGGCCAGAGACCTCCGAGTAATAACCTTGATAAGAGACCGTAGATATCATCTCCTTCTATCAAGAGTGGTGAATCCTTTATTAGCTACTCAATTACTTTCAAATACCTCAAGTTGTACTCCATCAGCACCCTATGAGTAACCCCTAAAAGGCATCGATGAATGGAGTCAAAGCACAGGATCAGTATCCGAGATATCTTTGAGTATCTCATGTCAAAGGATACTTGCACTATTACTATGATAAGACTATCATTGACACTGGAATAGAATATCCATATGATTGTCTCATAGTAGGTCAATCCAATGTACTTACTATCCTTAGTAAGCATCCATATGTTATGTAACATCCTGTCCCCATATTAAGGTTTAAAACCCCGATTTCAATAATGGATAGAATGGCAATGTGAGAGTTAGAAAATTTTGCATTTCATGCTTCGCAGAATGTCAGCATACATGCATGTGAATTTGAATCTTTGCACATATGAAAATAATTATACATGCACTCATTGACATTTCGGGTATATTGAATAGTAATGGGATAGACTGAGGATTGTGGTTATAGTGAATGAGTATAATGAAATGGAGTAGAAAGACTAGAAATAAAATTTAAGTGTTGGATTTAGTGAAGGAAAATACGTTGGAGAAGTTTATTGAGAATTTCTAGTATGGAAGTTTGGATAGTGGAGTAGAAAGTTATGATCCTTATGAGTGGAGATATTCGGGAGTATAAATAATATTGTCTGTAAAGATGTATCGTCTGTGATGACATCGCATCTTCTGTAATGACATCATTTCATCTATAAAGATTCATCATCTGTAGAGATGTATCGTCTGTAAAGATGTATCGTCTGCCCTTTTGGCTTCGTCTGCTTATTGCTTCATTTGTTGTTTTGGCTTTGTCTGCTTATTGCTTCATCTGCTTTTTGGCTTCATCTGCTTATTGCTTCGTCTGCTTATTGCTTCTTTTGCTTTTTGGCTTCGTTTGCTTTCTGCTTATGTGACCGAAACTTTCTTCTTCTATACATTGCTCATCTGATGCTATCGTCTGATCCATCTTTGATCCTTTAGGTGATAGAATTTGTCCTAATATATTCATGAAAGTTATAGACCTATAAGTCTCCTTTCAAACCATCCAACAATGATCTTGATCCGATATCTATAGTGAAAGTTATGCTAGTTGCCCCAAAAGAAAAAGGTTCAATATGATTGAGGACAGAACCAACTTGAATGATTTTGGTGCCAATGGAGACATAAGACATAGGGGAATATGTTTTTATAAGAAAGTGTTGCAAAATGACTTCAATGTTAGGGTCAAAAAGAACATGTAAAGTTGACACAAAATGATGTGTTATAGGAAAAATCTGAAAGTGAGTAAAGGGTAATGATTTTTTATTACAATGGTTTTATTAAGTCATAAACTTAAGTATAAATTATACTTAAGTGAGTTTTTAATAAAGGGAAGTGGATAAGTGGATAAGAAATGGACAGGTGTCCTAGCCAAAGTTAAGATTTTTATTACCTTAAAAGACTAGTTGTTGTCCTTGTCCTTATCCTTCTTGAAACTTCTTTCTTTAGAGTTCCTCCAACCTAAAGTTGTTCATCAAATATTCGTCGAAGTTAAACCTTGTTTTTCTCTATTTGTCATCACTTCCACTCTGATATTTCTTTCTTCTATTACAAGAAAAAAAACCAAGCCTCCCTGTCAACCTTCAAGATGAGGTACGTGAGTTGCATGAAAGTTAGGACTTAATGATGGTTGAAGATTTTGGAGCTTCAAACAAGTCAAGTGTCTGCATTCAGGCGTTCCCAGAATTTGGAAGCAAATGTTAATCTGAAACGTACTATGAGTAGACCAAGATGGTCTCATTTCATTATTTATTATTTGAATTTTGTATTTTTTAACTACTAAATGATTATATAGATGTGATTGATTATGTGGGTTTCCGGACAGGAAGTCTGATGATTGTGATGTTTGATTTAGATATTGAAGTGCTACTTGAATGTGAATGAGATGAACTAAGTGTATATAACTTGATGATAAATGTGTTTTGAATGAGCATTTGCATGTAAGTGAAGTGTGATTCTCAACTAAATATTGAATGTCGAACTACGGTCCGATGATATGTGAATATGATTGAATGGAATTATGCAAATGTGAGTGATGCATTCTATCTCATGAATATATAAAATATAATGGCAATTGTGACCAGAGTAGCCACCGAAAGTGAAAAAGAGCTTAAAGCTCAAAAAGTGAAAATGAGCCTCGAGCTAAATCCCAAGTTCCATGATGAACTTCTTGATACAAACCGCTTTCTTTGCTGCCTCTAAAGCTACAATGTACTCTACCTCTGTTGTTGAATCTACAGTCATCCCTTGTTTGGAACTTTTCCAACTATCTGCATCATCATTCAATGTGAATACATATCTGGACTAAGATTTGGAGTCATCCCTGTCATTAGTATACCCGCTTACCATAATATCACCTTCTTTATATACCAAGGATACATCCTTAGTTCTTCTCAAGTACTTAAGAATATTCTTGACAGCCACTTAATAACCCTCACCAGGGTCTGACTGGTATCTACTTGTAATACTTAAAGCATATGATAAATCGAGTCTAGTACATAATATAGCGTACATGATTGATCCTATAGCCAAAGCATAAGGAATCAAACTCATGCGAGTCCTCTTATCTTATGTCTTTGGACATATAAATTTAGAGAGTGTAATCCATATACCATGGGAAGATAACCTCTCTTGAATTGCTCTATACTAAATCTCTTTAACATCTTGTCTATGTATGTAGACTGAGAAAGACCAAGCAATTTCTTGGATCTATCTCTATTGATCCTTATCCCCAAAATATAAGTTGCTTCTCCAAGGTCTTTTATAGAGAAGTTCTTAGCTAACCAAATTTTGACTGATTGCAAAGTAGAGATATCATTTCCTATTAATAATATGTCATTTACATATAGTATAAGGAACACAACTGCACTCCCACTAACCTTCTTATACACACACGGCTCATCTAGATTTTGTGAGAAACCAAACTCTTTAATTATCTCATTAAATTGGATATTCCAACTCCTGGATGCTTACTTCATTATATAAATTAATTTCTGAAGCTTGCATACGTTTTCTCCATTCATGGATATGAAACCATCAGGTTGTATCATATATATATCCTTGGTTAGGTTTCTATTACAGAAAGACATCTTCACATCCATTTTTCATATCTTATAATCATAATGAGCAGCAATGACTAGGATCTGTCCTAATGGATTTAAGCATAGCTATTGAGCTAAACATTTTGTCATTGTCAACACCTTGCCTTTGACAATAACCTTTAGCTCTATGTTAGTTTTCTTTTTGAAAATCCATTTGCACCCTATGGGTCTTAACAATTCAGGTGGGTCAACTAAAGTCCATACTTAGTTTTCATATATGGAATCCATTTCAGATTTCATAGCTTGAAGCCATTCTTCAGATTCTGATCTCTTCAAAACCTCTTCATAGGTAGTAGGCTCATCATTTTCTATGAGCAATACATTGTTAAGTTCACTTATAAGAAATCTGTATCTCTCGGGAACATGACGTATCCTACCTGACCTACAAACTTCTTATGTGTTAGAAGGTTGAACTATTATTTCATCTTCATGAATAATAGTCTTGGATCTTGGGAGTTGATCTGCATCTACTTGAGCATCTTAAACTTCCAAAAGTTTAATTTTGCTCCCACTGTCTTCTCTTAGAAGAAACTCTTTCTCTAAAAAGACAGCTTATTTTGAAACAAACACCTTTTATAACATCCCATTACCCATATTAAGGTTAAAATTGTAAATGTGAGAGATTACGAAGAGATTAGAAAACATTTTTCATGCTCATGCATTCCATGATATGCACATACATGTGAATAGTAAATTTTACACACATCAAAATGACTATACATGCATTCATTGACATTTTCGGGTATAATTGTTAGTAAATGTGATTTTATTAAAAATTGTGGTTTGATTTTATTGAAAATTTGATTTGGAGATTAGAATTCTTGATTTAGAATTTTTGGAGTTTTTGGGGAAATTTTTCTGAAAAGAATTGGGATAATTCTTGAACTAGAAAAAATGCCAATTGACAAAACAATTGATAAGTAGTAGTAGAATTTATTGTGAAATGGCAATGGAAATTTTGATAAATGACTTTAGGATTTATTGACAAGTGTCATTGAAAATCGGGAGAAAATTAGACTGGGTGACTGGTTGAGCCATCGATGATGGTCACTCACCGAGTTCACAAAACTCACCCAAAATTTGCAAATATTTTTTAGGATCAGAGGAATACCCCGTTAGGCAAACAGGAGTATACTTACTGCATGTAAAGGAAAGATAGAAGTTGGGATCAGTTCACGTCTGCATTTGTTTTCTTTATTTTGTATTAAATAGAGTTTCCTCAATTATTGTAACTTAGGTATTTGAGCATTTCTATTTTATAATAACTTTCCATATTAAAGATGGTTGTAAATGATTTTGCAATGTAATGAATTTATGACTACAAGTCTTCTGTTTTGTAATGGGCCCAAATGGCATTGAAATTCTAATGATTGTATTGTTGTGATTGAAAATGTTTATGAAATAAAAATGAGCCTGGTTTGGTTATGGATTTCCACATATTATGTTTGTGGTTTAAAGAAAAAGTATTTTTAAGGAAATTTTACTAACTGAGTATTCTAGCACGCCGCCCTCGGTGGGCACGGATTCGGATATCACGCAGGATGGCGGGTACATGTCTTTTTTATTTTGGGGGGGAGGGGCGCTTTTGCTTACCTCTTTCTCATTCTTGCATAAAATCTTATCTTATATGCATTTCTAATTTTCTCCTTACTACACATCATTCATCTCTTATAAAGTCAATTATGTCTATTTCATTCCCCTTTTATTCTTTCCTTATTTCTATCTCATCTTTCTATCGTCACTCATTTTATCTTTCATATGTATATCCTCAATCACTTCATAATTATAGAGGCATAACCATTTTGAAATTCTAGTCTCAATTCCATAGACATATTCTTATACTAAATCATATACTCTTATCTTGATAGTCACACAACCATTCTATGTTCAAGTTCAACCTTTCAAGGTCATAAGAAAATTTATTTTCTTTCGACTTAGCTTGTAAACTTAATCGCATCATTTCTATTTATATCCTTATTTTCCTTAAACAATTTACAACACTGCAATCACATTGGGTCCACATTCGAGGATATATCATCACAGTACAATATTAATATTGTATTCCATAATACATCCACCAATATAATTGTGTTAAATCTTTGTCTGTCACATTCAATCACATACTATTTCTCATTTCTAGATATCCACAACTTCCATTTTCTCACATTTTGACATATCATCACTTTTCTCACTATTTCTATCAGCTTAAGCACTTAACAAGTGCTCATGTGTGTGACTCAGACTAGGGATCAATTGCTACTGTCTGCTAGGACATGTCTAAAATGCATCTAACTTGACATTTCAGAAAATGACCATATAAGATAGTAATTTTGGGCTCTGATACCAACCAACGTAACACCCCACCCCCGTAAGACACGTATTCACCATCTTGCATAATATCCGAGTCTGTGCCCCACGAAGGTGGCGTGCTAGAACACTCAGTCAGTAAAATTTCCTTATATTCTGAAGCATGGTAGAACTGATATCCTATAGTTTCCTTAGGATATCCTACAAATAGACACTTGTCAGATTTAGCTTCAAGCTTACCATACTAAATCCACTTCACATAAGCATGACAAACCCAAACTTTCATATGAGAAAGATAGGGTTTCTTTTTAGTCTATATCTCATATAGAGCAACATCAATTGACTTGGATGGGAATTTGTTTAATACATAAATAGAAGTTTCAAATGCATAACCCTAAAAGGATTTTGGTAAATCTGTTAAACCCATCATATACCTCACGATGTCTAACAAGGTTCGGTTTCTCCTCTCAGCCACACCATTGTGTTGTAGCGTGTAAGGTGGAGTCCATTAGGACAATATGCCATTATCCCTGAGATAATCGAAAAACTCTTGGCTTAAGTATTCATCACCTCGATCTGATCAAAGTGATTTAATACTTCTTCCAAGTTGTTTCTCAACTTCATTTATGAATTCTTTGAACCTTTCAAAGGCTTTAAACTCTTATCTCATAAGATACAAATACCTATATCAAGAATGATCATCGATAAAGGTAATGAAGTATATGAAACCACCTTTGGCATGTATGGACATCGGACCGCATACATCAGTATGTATTAGGTCTAAAAGTCCTCTAGCTTATTCACTCTTTCCCTTGAAGGGTAACTTAGTCATCTTGCCTAATAAGCAAGATTTGGATGTGTCATATGGTTCATAATCAAATGACCCCAAACTACCACACTTGCTTAGTTTAGTCATACATCTCTCACTTATATGGCCAAGGTGACAATGCCACAAGTAAAGACGATTTCAAATTATCTTATTTTATTCTTTTGCTATTATTGATATTTAGAACTGGATTAGACATATCCAATATGTATATACCATTGCACAATGTACCCAAAGCTTATAATGTTCCATTCAAATAAATTAAACAACCATTGTTACTGAAATATAAATGGAATCCAAATTTATTAAGGCTAGAAATCGACATTACATTTTTAATTAAAGTAGGTACATAAAAAGAATTGTCCAATTCTAATACAAGCCCACTAGAGAGCGTCAATACATATATGCCTACCGCTAATGCAACAACTCTTGTTCTATTGCTCACTCGCAGGTCTAACTCTCCTTGTTAAGTTGTCTACTGTTCCTAAGGCCCTGCATGTCAGTACAGATGTGTGAGCCATAACTAGTATCTAATACCCATATGTTGTTATCAGAAACAGTGTGAATATCAATAACATAAATACTTGAAGTAGATAGGGCATTAGATGCCTTCTTCTGCTTTAAGGACTCTAGATAGGCCTTTCAGTTTTCTCTTCCAGTGGCCATCCTTTCCACAGTGGAAGCAAGTTCCCTTCGAGGTAGTCTTCTTTTCTTTCTGGACACCTCCCTCAGGCTCTGTGGACTTCTTCTTCTTTTGGCTCTTTTTCTTCGAACTAGAAGAGTCCACCAACATCACAACCTTGTCCTTGCAGATAGATGGCTCAATTACCTTAAGCATGTTGAATAGCTCAGGAATTGTGCTGGATATATTATTCATCTGATAGATAAGCACAAATTGTGAGTAACTATCGATTAAACCCATCAGAATTAAGTTAGTACTTAATTTATGATTTAAAAGAAAACTCAAGTAGGCCAACCGCTTGATGTAGTTGTTCATCTTTAGTGTGTACCATACTGGAGATATCCTGTTGGGACCTGTTTCTGGAACCCAACCTATTGCGAATATCAGAAGACTTGAGTGTATCTTTACTACATCATATTCTTAATACATTACATACAAATATATTTTCCTCATTTACATTTCAATACCCTTAAAACAAAAAGGTTTTACGAAGCTATAATGGTCTTTCAAGCCACCTTACAGCATAATCCGAAAAGCAAAAATACAAAATAAGCAAATTTGGAGTGAGGCCTTGACTCTCTTTCACTCCATCTCTTGCTCACTTGACTTCTTAACTATCACTTGAAGAGGGGACCGAGAGGAGGGTGAGCTTGAAAGCTCGTGGGTAATAGTTTATAATCGAGAAAGAAGCGAAACCCTTTATAAAACTCATTTTCATTGAACCTTTTCATAACCATAGCAATTCTGCATTTAAAAAATCATAAAATACTTATTTCATGAAATTCTCAATTTGTCAAAAATTCACAATAGTACAAATCATGTATGCATCCATCATGTCAAACATATTATGAGCACATAAGCATATCAGAATGGTTTGGAAGGTCTATAAACAGAACAAACTAGCACATTTCCCACAAAGGGTCCTATGTAGTCGTGAACAGAACGTACTACACAATTCCACGTAATGGTCTTGTGTAGCCGTGAACTTATGGGAGTCCATGAAGGAGCTCCATGCCACTAGCAGATAGGCGGGAGAAGCCTTTATTCAAAGTGCACTAGACAATAGAATGGACCAAACCAAACCCACGTAACATGTATTTCATAGTCTTGTAAACTGTGTTGCCCAAAATGGTACTTCTTGAAAACTTACGTTTCATGAGCGTACAATATTTCATATGCACTTTCAAAACTTGATTTCATAAAGTTACTATTCTTTTTAGAAATCACTTAAAAAATCTCTTTGTAAATCATTACACAGTTCATATAGCAAACATATGGCAGATTTCATAAATTATGCAAAAGCAAAACATGCAACACTTATGATGAAATTGAATCAGTAAACTCCTTTGCTTTAAAGAAAACAGTAGTGGCTTATTTACTCTATTATAAACATGTATCCACTTGGTTTCCTTGCTTATAGGCTTGCGCAGAATGTCTCTTCTCTTTTCAAACAACCTCAGGTCTCTAAGACTCTTTTCTGTTGTATCTTTAATATGTGCTCCGTTAGCTGATCTAACTGAAATAAGTCTCTTTGATCCCTTTGGTTCTTCACCAAATGAAGAGATCCTTGGCTCAAATAGAAGCTCTTCTCGTCATCTACCTTTTTCCTTTCTGATCAACTCCAAAATCTCTCTTATAGGCTAAGGAAATTTAAACCCTACCTTGGTTTCTCTTCTCTCTCATTTTCTTATTCTCTTTATATTTCTCTCTCTTTTTCACGACATTCCCTTTTTCTCTTTCTTTCCCCTTTCCTTATTCTCTTCTGCTTTTCTGTTTATAGACAAGACAACACTTCTTTTAATTATGCCCTTCCCTTTATGCCTTATGTCTTTTACACGTAAGTGTCTTGCCAAAAGCACCCTTGAATATTCTGATATAACCCTTTATTCTAGAAGAATCTTCTCTATTGTCTTACGTTTCCAATGACACCAAAATCATTCCATTTGGGTTAGTGATTCAAAAGATACACTTCAAACCTTTTTGGGTTGCTTTTATCCAAATCAACATACTATGCACAACTCTTATCGGAAATTTAAACCTCTTAGAAACTGAATTTGATTTTAACTTCTTCATACCATTCGTAGCTCCGTGTCTCTAGTTTATCTTGAAACAAAAGTTATCTTATTCAGAGCTTTACTGATCCAGAAATCATCAAAATATTGAAGTATGTTTAGTAAAATATCCAATTGATACCCTTACTTTGGTTCAATCAATCCCTTTCAAATCAACACCAAGAGTTATGACCTTCAATGGAGATGGAAAAAAAAGAAAATGTTAGGAATCTAAGGGTTCAAGAATCACTTCATTTAACTTTGAAATTTACAACCTTGAAGAAGACCTTGAGGTCAGATTTTTATCATCTGAAGGGTCAAAATGAGTTAGACAATAGGACTAGACGAAGTCAAAGGAAAAAGTGGACGAATGGAAAAAGGCAGAAGAAGTGGGAAAATTTCTATAACTTTCCCTACGGATATCGCCTTAAGATGTTCTTTAGATGATTCAAAAGAAGACTTCAAGCTCGACAACTTTCATGAAGACCTTGAAGACAAATTCTATCTTTTGAAGGATCAAAAATGGAATAAAAGATATAAAATGAACAGTAACCTAAAGGAAACGAAAGTCAGAAGAAGTAAAAGGCAGAAGATAGCAAAACATAGACAAAGCGAAAATAGAAGAAGCGAAAGGTAGAAGATAACAAAACACAGAAGAAACGAAAACAAAATGAGCAAAACACAGAAGAAGACGCGTCAACAAAACACAGAAGAAGACGCGTCAACAAAACACAGAAGAAGATGCGTCAACAAAACACAGAAGAAGACGCGTCAGCAAAATACAGAAGATAAAAAGGTAGAAGATACAAAAGGTAGATGATACAAAACACAGACAATACAAAAGGCAGATGATACAAAACACAGACGATATAAAAAGCAGACAATACAAAAGACAGAAGATACAAAAGGCAGACGATACAAAACACAGGCGAAACAAAAGGCAGACGATACAAAAGGCAGAAGATACAAAAGACAGAAGATACAAAAGGCAGACGATACAAAACATAGGCGATACAAAAGGTAGACGATACAAAAGGCAGAAGATACAAAAGGCAGAAGATACAAAAGGCAGACGATACAAAACACAGACGATACAAAAGGCAGAAGATACCAAAGGCAGATGATACAAAAGGCAAAAGATACAAAATACAGATGATACAAAACACAGATGATACAAAAGGCAGAAGATACCAAAGGCAAATGATACAAAAGGTAGAAGATACAAAAGGCAGAAGATAAAAAAGGCAGACGATACAAAACACAGAAGATACAAAACACAGATGATACAAAAGGCAGAAGATACCAAAGGCAGAAGATACAAAAAGGCAAACAATACAAAACACAGAAGAAGTTCATAAATAGTAACACAAAAGAAGATGATGTCATCAAAAGAAAACCCAGAAGGAGATGACGCCATCATAGAAGAAGCAAGAAGGCAGAAGATACAACTCCTCTCTTGCACATCTTCCTTTACAGGGACCATGACTCTTAACTCAAGCGTCCAAAATTTTCATGCTAATTATCGTTGGAAAACTAAAGAAAGATCTACAACTTTTGAGAAGATAACTTTCTCTAATCTAGCCTAGATCGATTCAGAATTTCCCTCGAATTCAGAACACGAATTTATTTGGATTAAACTAGAAAAAGTTGTGGCTAAAAGTCTGAAACATACTTTATAAACATTTTCAAATCAACTATCCATTTTGGCTTCACAATCTTTCCTTAACACAAATCATACTAAGATCACCTTTTCTACTTCATTTATTCCTCCTTCTCATCTCTATTTCAAATCAAACTCATCCATAAGGAAATTTTAATCCATGATTCATCATGAATAGCAATAGCAAAACATACACACATATATATATTCTTCATCAACTTACTACACAAATTCAACTTCATTGTTGATTCTAACTTTCACCTTAATTCCTCCCATTTCGAAATCTCTTACCCACTAAAAGCACCTAGGCAAAACATGAGTTTATCCACCTTTCTCATTCTCTACTTTAATCTTGTCTATCATTTCTAATTCAAGAATTTTCATCATTTGTTTTTCACTCATGACTAATTGCCAAAAAGTCTCGTTCTCCAGTTTCAATCTTCTAATAAAAGTTTGGAGTCCAACAATTCTCCCCCCTTTGAAGAATTTGGTCCTCGAAATTCTCACCTGAATGATCAAACAGGTGGAGGTGACATTATCTTATGTTTTCCTCAGTCTCCTTAGTAACTTCTTCACTTTAATAATTTCTTTCAAATGATCATTGTCAAAAGACTCATTAAGTCTTTCAATCACCTATTTAATCATTCACTTTCCTAATGAGTTCCTCATTAGGTTTCAGATTACTCACACTTTCCCCACTTCCTGTGTCTATAATACTCATATCAGATCATATTGATTTATCCTAACATACGTGACATTTTGTACTCAATCTAAGCACACCTTGGGGAGTTGATACTCTTATAAACATTTCATCCTTTGCTTTATAGTTCACATCTCTACAGTATCAGTATGCTTTACTCTTATATCTATCTCACTTTACTCCATACTTTCGGTATTGATCCAATAACTCCTTTATCTCTTTATTAGATATACATATTTATCCTTTTTGATCACAAAGTCTCATCTTCCAATTTAAAACTCAGAATTCAAATCCATTTTCAAATCCTTAATAAGATTCTCAATTTCTTGAAATCTACTCATGTAATTGGATACTTTTCATCGAGACAAAAATACATACATTCTTAGTAACATACTCTACCTCTTATGCTTGAGTCTCTATTGGAGATATGACTCCAATATTCACTTCTAATTCATTACCTATTTATCTTTGATTGGTTCTTTTATTGATCATTCTTAATATAAACTACCTGGTCTACTTAACCTAATTCAAAACAATTCTTCTTCGAAAGAAGATTTCTTGCTACAATCATCTATACTATACTTCCATCTCAT
>JANZLD010000004.1:41849351-41860361 GCA_026413575.1 Erythroxylum carthagenense | reverse complement strand
AACTGTAACTGAAGAAGATAAAGTTACATGTAAATACACTTGCTTTCCAGGGCACTATATTTACATAACTCCAACAAAACAAGAGAAGAGACTTTTTGAGCAAGTCCATAATCAAGAAAATTAAGGTGGGTACATGTTTATAATAGAGTAAATAAGCTACTACTATTTTTCCTTAAAACAAAGACTATTACTGATTTCAATTGCATCATAAGTGTTACATATTTTGCTTTTGCATGATTTGTGAAATATGCTATATGTTTGCTACATGAACTATGCAATGGTTTATAAAGAGATTTTTTGAGTGATCTCTGAAAAGGATAGCAAGTTTATGAAATCAAGTTTTAAGAGTGCATATGAAATATTGTATGCTCATGAAACTCAAGTTTTTAAGAAGTGCCATTTTGGGCAATAAAAGTTTACAAGTCATGATATATATGTTATGTGAGTTTGTGGTGGTCCCCTAAGTTAAGTCACGTGCATGTTGACCAAGTTAAAGGCTTCTCTCACCTACTCGCTAGTGACATGGAGCTCTTTAATGGACTCATATAAGTTCTCGACTATGCAAGACCATTATGTGGAAATGCATAGTACGTTCTAATTTGGATCCACCCGAACCATTTTGATATGCTTATGTGTTCATGACAAGAGTGATGCATTCATGTTTTGCAATTGTGAATTTTGGCTAAAAGCCCAAGAAACATATGTTTTATGAACAACATGAAAATTTTCTATGACAAGTGAACATTTTCAATAGTTTTCACTTATTCTTCCATTATAAACTGTTACCCACGAGCGATCAAGCTCACCCCCTTTCTGTCCCCTCTTCAGGTGATAGTTAAGAGATCAAATGATCAAGAGCCGAAGGGAATTTCTTTAAAATTGGCATTTGTATTTTGTAATAAGCCAATGATGTGCCTTTTGATATGTAAATAAAGTTTTTTTAAAACCCTGTTGCTTTAGAAATGAAGTGATAGATTGAAGTAGTTCGGTTATGTATGTTCATATTGACTTCCACGTATATAGTTGAGTTGGAGTAATAAGATTGTATTGATGTTTGATTGTCATGGGGCGCACCACCCTTGTGGGATGATGCCTAATAAGGGTTCATAGAAATAAACCTATAAGATAATACGCTCAGGCTTCATGTTTTTGCAAGAGTTGGGTTCCGAAAATATGTTCCCAATAGTTTAGGACCAATAATCTAATAATTCATAATCGATTCGGTGAGCGTTAAAGAAAGGTAAAAATTCCACCTTCTCTCAATTGATTGTTCCTTTGGGTTGATTCTTGAGTATTTTTTTCAACTGCTACTTTGTTAATATTTTCCTAATTGATTCTTGGAATTGAGTTGTGTGATTAAATTAAATTTTTGCTTTAGTTTGGTTACATTTTAAATTATTGCGAATTATTTTAACCTTATATTTTAGGATTATGTTATCCCTCCTCTTGGGATCAACACCTTAGGTACTACATGAATGACCTATACGCTTACAGATTATCGAGGTTATTAATTAGAACTTACAAACATAAGAAAACCACGATTAAGTTTTTGGCATTGTTGCCAGAGAGGCGACTAGTTTAGTTCTATAGTTTAAGTCGTTTAGTTAGTTTTTAATTTTTATTTTTGTTCTTTCTTTTCTACTTCTGAAATTGTGCTCTTGCATGAACATAAGAGTCATGAGAGGTTCAAGTCGCATAGCTAAAATCATAGATTTAGACATCACTCAACTAGAGCGAACCATTAGGAACGCTCGGTGTGAAGAAGAAGAAGAAATGGCGAAATCAACAATGGTTGAGGAATTTCAGCAAAAATTGGATCATGGAGCGAACCAAGGACGTCGACAACAAACCCTTATGGACTTCATGAGACCAGGGTTCAATGCGGCTAACTAAGGAGTAGCTAGGTGTTGGACACCCCACCCTTGTGAGTTACGAGCCCAACATCCTAAGTAACATCTGAACGCATATCCCACAATGATGACTTGCCCCCACTAGGACAAACATCAACACAACTTACTTCTACTATTTCCGAACAGATTTTTGGGAAACCTAAAGTGGGAATTTCAATTTGACTTGTTCAGAACATTTGTGGCTCTATGTCTCCAGTTTATTTAGGGACAAGAACCAACTCATTTGGAGATCCTATAATAAAGTTATGGCTGAAAGAATTGAATAGGGTTTTGACCTTAATCATATTGCACTTGCCTTGGGACAATCAACATAACTGTCATAAGGGATATCGGGTTAAGATCATCTTAGGATGATTTTAAAGACGAATTTGAGATCTACAACTTTGAAGAAGACCTTGAGGTTAGATTTTATCACCTAGAAATAGACTAGAAGGTAGGTCCAGACGAAGCCAGATGAAAAAGCAGACGAATGGGAAAAAGTAGACAAATAGGGAAAATTGCCATAACTTTCCCTACAGATATCGGATTTATGTGTTCTTTAGATGGTTAAAAAGAAGACTTCAAGATATACAACTTTCATGAAGACCTCAAAGACATATTTTATCTTTTGAAGGGTCAAAAAGGGAGTAAAAGGTAGCTATAGACGAAACCAACTGAAAATAGACGAATGGGAAAAAGCAGATGAATCGGGAAAATTGTCATAACTATCCCTAAAGATATAGGATTTGTGTGTTCTTTAGACAGTTCGAAATAACACTTTTAGATCCACAACTTTTATATAGACCTCAAAGATAGATTCTATCTTTTGAAGGGTCAAAAATGGAGCAGAAGATAGGTACAGACGAAACCAAACAAAAAAGCAGACGAATGAGAAAAGACAGATGAATGGGGAAAATTGCTATAACTTTCGCTACAAATATCAGATTTATATGTTCTTTGGATGCTTCAAAAGAACACTTCAAGGTCTACAACTCTTATGAAGACCTTAAAGATAAATTTTATCTTTTGAAGGGTCAAAAATGGAGCAAAAGATAGGTACAGATGAAACCAGATGAAAAAGTAGAAGGTCGAACATAGAAGAAGCAAAACACAGATGACATGTCATCACATATGACATGTCGTCACATATGATAAGTCATCACAAAAGAAACAAGACACAGATGACATGTCATCATAGGCAATACGTCATCACAGAAGAAGCAAAACACAGATAACATATCATCACAGACGACACGGCATCACAGAAGAAGCAAATCACATATGACACGTTATCATAGACGACACGGCATCACAGAAGAAGCAAAACACAGATGACACGTGATCAGAGAAGAAACAAAATGCAGAAGAAGTGAAAAAGCAGAAGATACATCTTCTCTTATAAGGACCATAACTTTTGACTCCAAAGTCCAAAATTCTCATGCTATATACCATTGGAAAGATAAAAGAAAGAAATACAACTTTCTAGAAGACACCTTTCTCTAATTCAGCCTATATCAATCAAGAATTTTCCTTGAATTCAGAATATGAACTTTACCCTATGGAAGGCTGAAAAAATGAAACTCAACCATTTGGGAAACCATCTGTAAAACACATTCATACATCTTTTTTATCAAAAGATAAATGATTTACAAGGCTTTAATGGTCATTTCAAGCTACGATTTAACAATATTTCAAAAAAACCCCAAAATTACAAAAAAAAAATACATGAGCCATAATTTGCTCAAAATGCAACTAAAGCCTTGGTTTACAAAACCAGCTTAAAATACAAAAGTATGCAAAGCCAGAGTGATGCCTTGACCCTTAGTTACTTGTTCTCATGCTCTTCACCTGAGGATGGGGTGGAAATGGATGGGTAAGCTTAAAGCTCGTAGGTAACAATTTTATAATCGATAGTAAGCAAAAGCCTTTTTAAAGCTCACAATGAAGAAAAATACGCATATTTTCAGTACTCAATATATCAACAATTTGTAAACAACTTAATTCAGGCATCATCAAACTTTCCAACGCAAATTAAACACATAAACACGTCGGAATGGTTTGGGTGGATTCAAAATAGAACGTACTACATAATTTCCAAAAGGGTCTTGTGTAGTCGTGAACTTAGGGGAGTCTATGAAAGAGCTCCATACAACTAGCGGGCAGGCGGGAGAAGCCTTTGGTCAAAGTGCACTTGATATACTTAGGGGATCACCACAAACCCACATAACATGCAATTTCATGGCTTCCACTAATGAAATGCATCCCCCTGTAGCAAACTCACTACATAATCTAATTTCTCCTCATTCGAGCACTTCATCTGAATCAAAACCCTCTCGGTCCTCTTCAACCAGGCTTTAGCCTCTTTCAAATTTGTAGTTCTATTGAAATCCACAGCCTAATACTTGCAGAGCTTATCATACTGAACACTTCTTTCCACAGGAGCTTGCATCGAAACCTGAGACCCTTAACCCATGGTGTACGAAAAAGCCTGAGTAAAGTCTTGAAACAAATGCGGAACCATAGGATTTGTTTGAGGCATTTGAAGGGCAGTGGAGGCACCTCATGTTTCACACTAGGTGCCTCAGAATACAGAGCAGAATGTGTCCCAGCACCTTGCGGGACATAAGATTCATCCGTGCTCCGTTGGCGAGAGTGATATTGAGTCATAGCTCCTCGAGTTCTCTTTCGAGGCTGCATTTTCACTCTTTTAATATAAAACCATTGAAAACCTTTAGTTCAAGCAAAACAATTTTCAAAGTATGTAAAATAGTTCAAATCATACAAAACAATTTCAAATAATGTGAAACAATTTAAAACAATGCAAGTTATTCATTTAAAATAATGCATGTTCAATTTCATGTCTTAACATACCCAATTCATGCCTAAACCTAGTCCTACACCTAGACCCTAACCTAGTCACTTTGATACCACAACATGTTGGACCCCATTTCTGGAGCCCAATATCGGACATGGGATCATGTAGCTTGAGCATGGAGGGAGGCTTGGGAGTTATAAAATTTAGAAGAAAGTACTTATGAAGCAAAGGCGAGCATCACCGTGCCAAACATTGATTTTGCCGCGGTGAATATATGCAAAAAAAATCCCCTAGACACCTTTAGAATTTTACGCCGTGATGAACCTGCAATTATATTTTTTCCATGGCGAGACGCGGCGACCATTTGGTCTCACCGTGGCAAACTCACCATGCCAATGAAAATAAAAAGCTTCGGGTTTACGCCACGGCGAACTCTCAGCTTTGCCATGACTAAAACCCCTGAAGTAAAACCCACAAACCAAAATCAACATACCTCATTTAATGCAACTTAAACTTTTTCAACTACTCAACCACAACGTTAACTCTACCAAATGCAACCATAAATTTTCCAACAACCATCCTCATTTCAAACTCAAAACAAAATGAACTTATACATAAACACATGCAATTTCCATAATCCGAATACATATTTCATTAATAACAAAAGTAAGAGTTTTAGAAAGCTTTAATGGCATTTCAAGCTATAATACATCAGTTGAGTTTTGAGAACCAAAAAGACGAAATACATTTGAACTAGAAAAACTTGAAATGCAGTTAAAGCCTTGAATTCCAAAAAAAATCTAATTTAAAAAACACAAAAGCATGTCAATTAGAAGTTATGTCGTAACTCTTGACCTACTCGATCTCTTACTTATTACCTGAATAGGGGAAGGAGAATGGGGGTGAGCTTAAAGCTTGTGGGTGACAAATTTATAATCAATAAATAAGAAAAAACCATTTTCAAACCTCATTGCTATTGTATATTTTTTAAACCATAATAATTTCGCCTGAAAATCGCGAAACACTTATTTCTCAAAATTCTCAATTTATCAAACAATTTATGAGCAATCATAAATCATGTATGCATTAAACTTGTCAATAGATTATAAACACATAATCACATCAGAATGGTTTGGGTAGATCCATAAACATGATGCACTACACATTTCTACATAATGGTCCTGTGTATTCGTAAACTTAAGGAGTCCATGAAGGAGCTCCATGCTACTAGTGGGCAGGCGGGAGAAGCCTTTAACTTGGTCAACGTGCATGTGACATTCTTAAGGGGCTACCACAAACTCACATAACACATATTTCATAACTTGTAAACTTGTTGCCCAGAATGGCACTTTTCCTTTTTGAAAACTTGCTTTTCAAATACTTGATATATTTTGGAAACCATTTCTGAAATCATGATTTTGTAAGCATGTATCCTTTCAGAGAGAAATCCTTTTCAAAGTATTTTCATCAATTATCAACAAAATTCATATAGCAAACATATAAAAATTTCACAATACAATCAAGAAGCAAATAAATGCAACATCTATGATGCAATTGAAACCATTTAGCTTCCTTAATTCAAAGAAAACAATGAGTGGCTTATTTACTCTATTATAAACATATACCCACCTTGAATTCCTTGCTTATAAACTTGCTTAGGAATGTCTTTCCTCTTGCTCCTCTCGCCTCTCTTGCCCTACTTGATTTCCTTAAAAATAACCAAAATTTCATTCAATTTGGTTTAGAAATCGGAAAGTCATACCTCAAAAATTTAGACTATTTCTAATGTTGAAACAAAAATCTATACTTGACTTCTATCACAAAAATTGAGATTCTTAGAGACTAAATTTAGACTTGATTCCTCACCCAATTTGTAGCCCTATGTCTCTAGTTTACACCAAAATAAAAATCACCTCATTTGGACATCTACAAAAAACGTTATGCCCAAAATACCAAAACATGTCTGTATAGGAAAAATGGACTTCGCCGCAGCAAAGTCAGAAGTTTGCCACGGCGAACTTGTCCAGAAACTCACTCCAAAGACATATTTTGCTACATTTTTCACCTTTTCACTTCCCCCCTTTCATTTATATACCCATATTAACACTAACTCATCTTTGTTACTTCAATTTCAATCCAAAATTATTCATAAACCAATTCATAATCTATTCTTGATCATTAACCAAACAACAAAACATTAACATAAACCATTCATCCACAACTTCCTACCCACATTCAACTTTGTTTTCACTTCTAACTAACCCTAACTATGCTTCATCCAACAATCAAGAAGGGTTAATGCTTATACTTACTTGTTTTAGCCTCAAAGTCTTCAAGCTCTTCATCATTTTCACAAACCCTAGCTTTTCTCTTCTTTTCCTCCTCCTTCATTCATGATTTTTGCTCCTTTACAATAGAAGCTTACCTTTACTTCTCTCACTTGTACCCTAAATGCATAAGCAAAGTCCACTATGCCCTTCCATGTAATGCCTTAGCCTTCTAACCTTAAGTGATCTTCTATTTTTGCCCTTATAGATTCTTACTTCTTTAATTTAACTTACACCATACTATACTCTAACTTAATCTTAATTTCTCCATTTAATACTTCTAATTCCATCAATCCAAGCAATAAATTCTCCAATCATTGACATGCTAATTAAACTCCAAACAAAATAATTTATCTAACAAGACCACAAATTTTAATCAATTCATGCTTAATAAAAAAAAATGTTGGGGCCCAACAATTTTAGTAGAGCAATAGATTTTCTAGTAAGACTAGAAAAATTGGCATTTATAACAAAATTGAAATTGTTTAATTTTGGACATCAAATAATTATTTTAAGGTAAATTAATTATGAATTAATTTATGGAATTAGGCATTCATGTTAATTAAATTAATATTAATTCTAAATAACATCCAATAGTAATTTTAGCCAAGTTAGTAAAAGAAAGATAGTATCTAAATGTTGGATTAGGCCTTTCATGTTAGGATCCATAAGATGTCATAACCAAAATGATGTGTTTACGTATATGCATTAGAGAATGCATGGATAGGAGAATGTGTGGGCTTACATGATGGATGGTTATGGGCTTAGGCCCAATTTGATTAGGTAGTCCATATCATGCCATGTAGTTATAGTAACTATATATACACGAGTTATATGTATAAGACCATCTAAGTTAGATGAGACCTTAGTCAAACTCCTCATTTAGAATATTAAAACTAATACCTTCTTTAAATATGATGAGAACTAGGGTCTTTTTAATGTTAGGGCTGTTGGGCAAACCCAAGCCCTCTTTACACAGATATGTTCGAACAATGGACATAGGATTTTTGGATTAATGGGTCGATTTTAACTAGAAGAGTTGATTTATTGAGCAAATCCAAGATCAACGTGGATAGAGGCAAAGTTGGGTAGTGTATATTAGATGTACACATGTCAAGAGTTGATAGCCCAATGAGTGTGCACACATCAATAGTTGATAGCACTAGATTCAATAGTTGCATTGGAGATGCAATTGGTATGATCAATACCTGCCAGTTTAACTAAGGTGGCTTGTTGGGCAAACCCAAGGTCATTTTTAGAGATATTGGATATCGATCCACTAGGAAAATTTCTCTACGAGTTGTCTCGAATTTATATTGAGGGTTATGAATTCATGAAAATAGTGGAAGCCATAATGCATGTTATTAAAGTCCTTATAGACATGTATTTAAGTACATTATAATTTTTTTTCTTTGATGAAAGTTTACTATTGCTCGAGTCAACACCACGAGTACTAGTTTGAATCTAAGATCATTGATAGGACCTAACAAGTTGATAGGACCAAACTTCCTTAACTTAATTTTGATGGGTTTAGCTGATAGTTACTCACAATTTGTGTTTAACTAACTGATTAACAATATATCAAATACAATTCCCAAACTGGTCAACATGCTTAAGGCAATTGAGCCATCTGTCCTCAATGTCAAGGTTATGATGCTGGTGGACTCTTCTGGTTCGAAGAAAAAGAGCCAAGAAGTCTGTAAGGCTTAAGGGAGGTGTCAAGAAAGCAAAAAAGACTGCATCGAAGGGAACTTCTTTCCCCTATGGTAAGGATGGCCACTGGAAGAGACACTATAAGGCCTATCTAGAGTTCTTGAAGTAGAAGAAGGCATTTGATGACTTTTATACCTAATATATACTAATGTATGTGGTCTAATATCCATACATGCCAAAGTTTGTTTCGTATACTTCATTAACTTTATCAATGATAATTCTCGATATGGGGGTGTGTATCTTAAGAGATATAAGTATGAAGCCTTTGAAAAGTTCAAAGAATTTAGAAATGAAGTTGAGAAACAACTTGGGAGAAGTATTAAATCACTTTGATCAGATCAAGGTGATGAATACTTAAGCTAAGAGTTTTTGGATTATCTCAGGGATAATGGAATACTGTCTCAGTTGACTCCACCTTACATGCCACAACACAATGGTGTGGCTAAAAGGGGAAACTAAACCTTGTTAGATATAGTGAGGTCTATGATGGGTTTAGCAAATTTATCAAAATCCTTTTGTGGATATGCACTCAAAACTTCTATTTATGTCACTACAAAAAAAGTATAGATTCTACGATGTTTGATTGAAGAAACGTCGCAGATTGGTCAAACCTTTCTTGACATTTTTTTAAATGTTGGGAAAAGTTAGAGTATTTGGAGACATTGTATTTAGACGATGTGGAATTGGAGAAGTAATAGAGACGTTTTATTATTAAAACGTGGCAAAATAAATATCACGACATTGTTATGAAGTAAACGTCGCGAAAGTGTTGGCAAAGAAATTAAAAGTTAGTCGTTTAATGTTTGGGTTTCAAAGTTTTCTTCAATCTCGCGTACCTCCCATATGTACTCCTACTCTCTGCACTCTCTTGTGTACAAACCACTTGAAATCTCCCTCTCAACGTCACCGCCCCACCAGTCATCAACAGCTTCAATTCTCTTTACCTTTTCCTTCAACGTTTGGGTATATATCTAGCTCTTTCCCTTTTCCTTCAACAGCGTGCTTCAATTCTCCCTCTTAAAATCACACGTCCTCTGCGCTCACGGCCGGATTCCTAAGGTACACTTCAATGCCCATGCATTCTCTTATTCGTATATAATTTGCAAAATTTCAAACCTCTCTTTGGTGGGTCTAGGTTATTCGAAGCACATTAACGAAATAAACTTGTCTTCCAAGGATTTGCTAGGCCAAATTTGAAAAGTTAATTAAGTCCAAGCACAAAACGGTTCTTCCATATATATAGGTTATCCATTTTTATGCCTTATCTATTCCATAGATGGAACACCGAGTTGAGCATTAATATTTTTGATGTTCTGTTTTAATTTTCAAATTTAGTTGTCTTAATTCGTTGATTAAACCAAATTTCAATTATTTCATGTGCAGGCTTGAATTGGTTGAACATTGAACATTGAGCATTGAACATTGACAAAGCACTTGGTATTTCTATTATTATGTTTAAAATTATATATAATGGATCTCCTATTTTGAGTTAAGCATGCTCACATTTGTCATTAAATTTTTACCTATATTAAAAGGAAAACAAGCTTCTTTGTAAAGAGGTACAAACATGGGTTGATCAGTATAAATAACACTCTTTATCTTCCTCTTTTTTCCCCAAATTTCCTTATTCTTATCTTCAATCTCTCTTTTCAATCTCAAATAGTCTAATAGACCTCCTTAAATGTTAAAGGTATAACATTAATAGGTTTATTGTTCATATTGAAAGAATACCTATTTGTAAACTCATCTTTTTAGACTTTCTATCAAACTCTTAAGATCTCTCTAAAAGAACATAGCCACCATAAACAGGTTCCACATCACACAACACCTCCTCACAATAACTTCTAATTAAGAGCAAAAATAACATTATTTTATTGACCTTCACCTTACTATATTCATTTAGTATTTAAAGCTTGTATGGCTGTAGATGCTTCATAATATGTAAGTTTAATTTCTCTACAAAAGTAGCATTAGCCATATATGTGCAATTTCATCCATTAATAATTAGTTTACATACCTTGTTATGAATATGACATTTATTATGGAATATAATTTTCCTCTGTGTCTCTAGCTTATCTTCTTTGATTTGAAGACTTGATGCCTTCTTAGTGGCAAACATCTCACACTTAACAACATAATTAAAACCCTCATCACTAGAATTTTTAGGTGGTTATATAACTTCCTTTTCCTTTGAGTCACTTGCTTCTCCCACTTCTCCATCATCCCTTATGATTATAATTCCTCTCCTAGTCCTAAGCTTATCCCC
>JANZLD010000004.1:41762903-41776958 GCA_026413575.1 Erythroxylum carthagenense | reverse complement strand
GGCAAGATGACTAAGTCAAGAGTTGGATTCCGATAACGGGATTCATCGTTGGAGTCCGGTCTCCGGGATCGGGTTCCAACATGACATATATCTCTGATTGCATCCTAAGCCTCCTTAGACACTTTACAATAAAAGAAGAGGTGTTTAGCTGATTCTGGTTTAGCCTTACAAAGAATACAAAGATTATTAATATTCAAAAAATTGATTCTATCAAGTGTAAGGGCTTTCTTTTTAACCAAAAGAAATATTCAAACATTCAAATGAAATCTTACATTGGTGGTAATTAGTATGGTTTATTTCTGCATCAATGTTGTATGTTTATGGATAGTTATTTACATGTTTTTAAAGATGTCATTGCTTAATAAGAATTTCATTAGGATTGTTATTTACATTCAATTAAAGATGTCATTGCTTAATACGTAAAGAATAAGGCTTGGAGAAAATCAGAGAATGAGGAAGCATAATGTAATCCACATCAGTAGCTTATTTCTGTTTAGATAAAGATTAATATGCTGTCACCATAATGGAACAAGAGAATATTGCTTGCTCACATTATCAGTTCTATAACAAAGCATGTAAACATTTCCGGTTTGTTATTTGAGATATATAAGAGACACTTCTCAGTAGAAAGACTAATCCCAATATCTGCTGAAAAATAAGAGCCTTCTAGGATTCTTTTGACATGGTTTATCTTCTCCCTTGATTTGAAATAGCAAGCAACATCAAGAAAAATATTCTTCTCTTCCACATCCAACACATCAAAACTCACTTTGAGCTTATTCAACATTTCTTGGATAGGAATACTTTCCAATTTCTGCAATCTGAATTCCCATTCCTATATATTCTTGCCATATAAAAATGAACCAAAAACTTTAAGAGCTAATGGAACCCCATTGGCAAATTCTACAACTTTTCTTGACAGTTTCAAATAATCATCAGCAGGGGCTTTTCAAACCTCCAACTTTTCAACCTCCAAAATGTGATTATTTATGGCTGTTTTTTATGGATACACATTATTTGTGCATTTCTCAACCTCAAATCATGAATTTACCTCATATATCATATCCACTCCATATTTTGAAAGCATAGATCTGTCTCTGTTCAATCATTTGTGGCTGCTGTTGTAACTTGTTTTGCAGATAAAGAAATTTCAGTTGACATCTTCAGCAACATTGAAAGGTAATTGTTTTGTAGATATGTTTCAATGATCTTCTAAACTTTAGATTTAGAGATTTGTAAGAATTGATAGATAGCAATGGGCTGATGTACATTGTTTAAAGACATTAGAGGAACACTTGATTTATGGTAAACTTGAATTTATTTGTTTGAACCTTAACTGTGCTACATTCAAACCTCCAAAGTCCTTAGCATTTGATTGGAAAGTCGAGTATGTCACTTGATAAACAAAGCTTGAAACAAATCTCCATATGGGCTGATTAACTTTTCATTGTCAATATGATGCAAGTGCTTGTACATTTGGTAGACAATTACAGTAGACAATTACCTCTATAATTGGAGCACCAAATTAACAGTTGCATTGAATCTCAAACCTACTAATATTCACCTTTCTACTAAAGGGGACTGTAATGAACCAATCCTATTAATTGACTTTGTCTTAGATACCATATGATTTCATAGCTGCACTTTCTTACATTGATTGTCCAACTTCGATATGTATACCCTTATAAATGACAGAACATGTACTTTTCTTTATTAACTCACTTCAACCCTCCTACATATACTTTAGTACATTTCCTTATAAATGATAGGACAGTATACCCTTATAAATGATACATGCTAATAATCACCAATGTGTTTCCAAGAGAGGCACATGGTGGCATAGCACTTACTTATGAGTACTATAAACTGATTTGGTGAAAATAAAAAGTATAATGAAAGTAAATGAAATACATAAGAATTGAAACAAACACACAAATCAAACTAATAGGTTTCTAGAAGATACTTGTAGTGTTTAGGAATTTAATTCTTCAACATTAAGCTTGAATCTTTCTTGGTCACTATATGTTTTCTCAATAAACTTTATCTTAACCAACATTTTCTTGTTATCTTTCAAGTGAAAAGTGGAAATGCATTTGGTTTTGAATAAATTCTTGTCATTATTGAATTGCTGATAATTAACTACAAACAATTCCATTATTGAGAGCATGTCGATTTTTCATGTTGTCTTTAAATATGGTTGATGCATATGTACTTTGAAATCTAATATCAAATTGAATGCAGGTGATTCACTTGGGACCTGTTCAACTCAAGAAGAAGAATAAGGATGCACCAAGTAGCTTAGTACTGACAAAATTGCAGTCGCAGTACCATAAGCTTCTTGGACGCGCAGCTAATGAGTCATCGTCTTATACACAACTACAAAATCAAACACCTGCACCTTGTTAGCCTACTCTAACACCAAGAGAAGTCACACCTGCACCTTGTGAGCCTACTCTAACTCCAAGAGAAGTCACATCTATGCCTATTACTCATCCTAGAGATAAGTACGAACAAATAATGAATCTGCGACGCAATATTACTTCTCTATCCACTTCTCAAGAGATGCCTCCAGCTTTTGCTTATTAGACACCAATAAATCTGACAATTACCCCCACTGTTAGCTTTTCTTCTGCAAGCGCTGTAGTTTTGATCTTTTACATAACATTGGTGAAATTTATTAAGTTTAGTTATTTTGCTTATCTAACCAATTAAGAGTATGTTATATGCTCATTACAAATTATTCCTTTGCTATTTTAGGATCCACGACTGATGCAAGAAAAACAAGGGGTGTCACAAAAGAACACGGATTGACAAAGATTAACAAGGCGATAGGTAAGAGATTGGAGATAGAGATCTCCCCAACTAAAGGACGAACAACCAACTTTGTACAATCTACCAAATTCTCGAGTGAGATTGGTATGGTATCCCAAACTTCCTTACCTGTAAGAACAAAATTTTCAAAAATTATTACTGAAGAATTGGACATTGTATTTGATAAGTTAGACGTAAGTATTCTAAACCAATCTAATTTGTACATGTTTTCCATATGCTTATAACATTGACCAATAATTTATAATTTTTTGCAGCAAAAGTTGGAAGTTAAGGGAATGAGGATTGACAACGAAGTACATGCTATTATGAAGAAGTTTCTTGCTTTAAGGTCCAAAGATCAAAGATATAGTTTAAAAAAGCATTTTACCAAGCACGGAAAGGATGTTAAGCCGCATAATGTCATAGTGGCAGAGTGGATGGATTTATGCGAATATTGGAAGCAATCAGTTACAAAGGTTAATTTATTTGATCACTACTTTTTTGACAACTTATTATATTTTAGTATTTATGAATTATGATTTATAGATGTTATAACACATTTTATTACGTGTACGATTAGAAAAAAAGTCAAAAAGAAAAATTATTATTTACAATTATTATTATTTATAATTTTTGAAAAACATAACAAAGATATTAAGACAAATATGATTTTTAAATTATAACAAAAAGACATTAAGAAAAAGGAATCACACTCATTAAATTTTCTTTCACAGTTGATAATATCTAGAAAAATATGAAGCACAATAATCAAGAAAAAGAAAAAGAAAAAGAAAAAGAAAAAGAAAAAGAAAAATTATTCATTATTATTATATTATAATTTTGTTATTTAGAAGTAAATTACTCGTTTAACCTTTTTAATATATTTCACTTAGATAGTCGGTCCTATCCTAATGAGTGAAAATAAAGAAATAGGACGCTGAGCAACCAAATGTTGAGAAGGGGCGAGGGGTGATGCTTGCTTTTGCTGCCCTAACTCAAAATCTCTCTATCTTTGTATCAATCTTCGTACCTAAGCTTATATGATGGAGAGTTGCTGTAAGAATCTTCAGATTATTCAAATTTAGAAGGGTCTCGCCTCTCTCTCACCACCCCTTTCAATAAAGCAAAAGGAATCTCATGTAAGAAGGCATTTGCCTCTTTGTGGCAATTCCACTAAGAACTAATCTTCGCTTTCTCTGAAACAGCGCTTACGATACGTTAGATTTTACTGCACCTTCACCTGCTTTTTTTTCTTCCACTAGTACATGTATTCGTTTTCTTATCTCTTTGTTGGTATGAAAAGTCTACACTGTTTCTTCATTTCCAAAGAAAATTAGACCTTTTCTTTGTAATTTTCTTCTGAGTAATGTACATTGGGATTGGGTAACTTGGTGGTGTCTATTGTATACCTCTTTGTTATGGTTTTTACTGAAGGATCTGCCGATGTTGTTGCCGTTGATTGAAATAACCCATGGTAATGCTCAAAAGAAAATTTAATGAATTTAAAATTGTGATCTTCTGTCTTCACCTCACAAATTTATAATCTGGGTTGGAATGTTCGGACCCAAATATGCATTTTTGCATTAACTATTCATAACAAACTTGTCCCAAAAGTTATTTTCTTACCTTAGTTGGTGCAACTTGCTTGTTGAAGGGAAAGAATTTGGACTATTGCAATGATTATTTGCTTTTGCAGCTTAATGATTGTTTCATTATTTGGATTGTAACTGGAAATTGCATAAGCTTGTGTGTTTACATTTCTTATTTGTCCATATTGCTTGTTGTCCTTTTCTTCAAAGGTATAAGCATCTAATGCGTACAATTTGTTGCCTTCTTCTGTCTGCTATATATATGTAATAGGGTGTTGGCTTCAAGTCTATCCTCCAGTAACTGAAAAGTAAAGGGATTCATGGCAAACAATGGCCTGCCAGCTTTGGGTCGTGTGAAGCTCAGTGATCTCATACCCTCTGAAGGCATTCCTTCCGATTCTTACAAACTATCAATCTCAACCTTATCACAATCTCTTGCTCAATACTCCGCCGCCATTATTCAGTTTTCAGCTTCTGAGGGTGCTCTTTTAAGATCTGGTTTAGATTCTGCCCGTCTCTATTTTCATCAAAGATCATTGTATCCATCTGCAGATATGATTCATACTGGTGACTCTCGCGAATGGTGCAAGACAACAGGTTACTATGCTGATCCTCAACTGTGGCAAGAAAACTATGATTACAGACCTGGCCTGACTCCAATTGAGTCCAACAATGCAATAGAATGCCCTCCAGGTGGTTTGTCTGACATATTTTCCCTGCTTGGTAAAGCAGCTCGAGATATATTGGATGCTATTAGCTTCTATTTGAACTTGCGTAGCTCTCCCTTTATTGAAGTGCTTGATAATGTCCCTTTGAGAAATCGAGAAATATCTTCGTCAGTGCTATCTGTTTGTTGTAATGCTAGGCAATCTTTTGAAGGAGCACAAAGCCATAATTTAACTACCCAGGAAGATGGTCAGCTAATTATGTATCCTGATCATGAGCACCAGGTTGATAAAAGTCTCATATCTCTTGTTAAGTCAGATAAGGCAGGTTTACATGTGAGAGACTTTCATGGTCGGTGGGTTCTTGTGGACGGAGACCTTGGTCCTCAAGAGGCTATTGTTTACCCTGGTCTTGCTCTCTACCAGGCAACAGCTGGCTATGTCAGTCCTGCATTGTACAGAACAGAGATCAATAACATGCAGTGTAGCATTTATGGGCGCTGTTTTTTGGCTTTTAAACTGATGCCTAAATCAATGACGAGCCTCAGTTGTTCAGAGATGAGGGCAGCTGGCCATGGTGTTGATGCTCAGTTTCAGATACCAATAACAGTGGATGATTTCATGCAAAGATCCCATCCTATTGATCAGATCTTTAACAGACATAGCATACAAAATTTCAATTTCCCTGCATCTCAAGATGGTAGGCCATAGTCTTGCAATATAATTTTCTTGATCCTTAACAAGTACATATTTTGTTTTTTTGTTTTTTTTAGTTTTATCTATGTAGTTTTATGGGCTTTATGTCCTTACCCTTGTTAATAATACCCATGTTAATAATTGAAGCTTGGTAGGATCAAACTCCAAATTTTAAATGATACATGAGAATTTTTATAATGTGGAGCATAACTCAAATGATTATTGCATTGTATTATGATACTAGTCTCTATTCTTAGGGTTGAGAATGGTATATGAAAATGATGCCATAATTCTACCCTAGGAATAAATGACAGGATCTCTCTCTATTGTTTAGATGGCAACTAAAGTTGGAGAGTTGAACTATGTTGTGATTTTGACGTTAATGTAATGTTAATTTGATGTTTGATGACTTGAAAATGTGTATCTTTTATACTCCATACTATCTACATCTTGGTTCTTTCATTTTCTTGTATGCTCATAGCTCTTAGTGGGAAGCTTTTAACAACAGGTCGTTGGATCGATGACATGCTCGTACAGGATGTATGAAAACTTCGTCGAGGAGGAGGAAAAATAATTCGAGAAGCAAACCTCTGCCACCTTCCAAGAGGCTTAGACTTGTTGCCCAGAGAGTTCTGAAGGAGAGAGTTCAGGACATTGCAGAGAAGAAAGGGATCAAGCTAAGGTTCTGTAACCTGAAAGACTGTGAGAAGCACATTCATGCTCTTGATAGCCCATGTTCAAATATTAGAATGGAGATTGGGTGGCCACCCGGGGTGCCATTTGTTCATCCTCATGATTTACCTAATAAGGCAAAAATTGGTTTTCTGGAAGCCTATGAGCCTGGATCAACTCATGACATGGAGTTGAATATGATGGAGAGTGGTCAAGGCAGTCAACATTAGCTTATAACTGTAGTCATGTGCTTCAAGTACTATTTATATATAATGTCTCTGTTTCTTCGATGCCATATGCTCTTTAGGTTATAGGTCTTGCATATTACATGTTATATTTTGACCTACTCACGTGTATTCAGACAGAAGTGTCAAAGAAAATAGTAGGAACCAATAGCTTATTGCCCTGGGCTACTAATGCAGCAACGTTAGCTTCTTTTGACCCATTCTTAGCTCCAAATTTTCTTACATGCTGAGATTTTTTATGTAGGTTCAGCTGGCACAGGCTTGAAAATCCTGCAGAACAAGAACTAGGTGCATATGAAAATATCATTATGTAGGTTTAGAGCCTGTTTTTCTTTGGAAAACCAAAAGACAAGTCCAGAATTACTGCTGTTTTTGGTAGTAATTCTTCAGTCCCAACCTTTAACGTTGTTGCATTGCATTTCTGCTCAAAAATGCCTTCCCTTCTGCTTCCTTCTCTTTAACTGCATATGCTATGTACAGTCCATATTCATGTCTCAATGCCTATTGTATTCTGCCTATATTTTATGCATTTTTCTGAGCCTAGGGCCTTGAAAGAAAAAATGTATTATCCTTATTTTGCTGTTAAGATGAGATGGTTCTGTCTACAGAGGTAAAGTTCCAGATATTTGACATATGGCAAGCCACCATCAACACGTGAATTTGTAGCTTTAACATTAAGGGGCAGTTAAGCCCTTCTGGAATTGTCCAAGTTGGGCCCAACATTTTGCCGCACAAATTCTTTTATTTTGTTCACAGACATTGGTAATGCTAATTTGTCACCGACGGGTTTCAAAGCAACGAGGCCTTTATCTTGCATTTTATTTATGGTCTCAAGTGGGTAATGATTTACTAAATGGGACTTTTTAAGGAATGCAATTACTAATATTTTTATGGGACAAATTCAGGACATTATAATATGCATTTGTGAAATCAAATTTGGAATTTGATAGTAGTCTCCTTGAGATCTAAGAGTTGCGAATGGTTCATATGAAATAATGATAAAAGGAATGAGAATAAATATAGCGAAAAATGTGAATAGATATTATCATTATAATTATGATGGTTAATTAAGAAGAATGAATGATTACCGTTATTATTAATAGTGGTTGGTTTGTAAAAAATATTAAGAAATAAAAATTTATTATATTTAATTAATTCGCATTAAAAATATTTAAAAAAAAGAGTCACTACTAAAAAATAAGTTTCATCCCAGAAGGTATAATTAATTTTTTAAAAGTGATATATCAAATTATTGTCTCTATAATATTAACAAGTAACTAACTACTCATTTTTTATTTCTTACCTTTCCTAAACTATAAACCAAGCATCCCCTTAAATGAAATATAATATTATATTCCCGACATGTTATATTAACTCAGTGTTCTGCTGCATTTCGTTTAAGGTCTCAAGTGGGACATTGATTTACTTGGACATTTTAAAGCATATAATTACTAGAATGGCACATCATTAAATATAATACATCGTGGGGTAAAATCAAGACAATAAAACATGCTATTTGGAAACTAAATTCGAATAAGAGAGCAGTTCCTTTTGGGACCTCGAAGAAAATGCAATACCAAAATTTCGACATCTTTTCGTAACACAATGATCCAAACACCATTACAGTTTACAATTACGTGGTAGGGCCTCAAAGCTACAAGCCATTGATACTACATTTCGTGTGAGGTCTCAAGTGTAAAATTGATTTACTTAAAACGACAATTACCAAATTGGAACTTAGACATAATATGGTTTGTGGGAGGATATTACAACATGCTTTTTAGAAACCAAAATAAATGGAATCAACATATAAACCCGAGAGTAGTCATTTAGAAACCTTAAATAAAATACAATATCATATTTTCAACACGTTATGATAACTCAGTGTTTTAAAGTTTGGTTTAGAGTTGGATTGAAGGGTCCCAACAAAGCAACAAGGCCTTCAGATTGCATTTTATTCAAGGTCTCCAATGAGACATTGATTTACTTAGAAGGATATTTTAAAGCATGCAATTACTAGAATGACACAGCATTAAATATAATACATTTTGTGGCATAATCAAGACAATAAAACATGCAATTTGGAAACCCAATCCAAATGCAAAAGCAGTCCCTTTTGAGACCTTAAACAAAATTCAATATTAGATTTCTGACATCTTTTTGTAACTCAATGGTTCGAAAATCCATAAAGTTCACAACTGAACTTTAGGATCTCAAGGCAACAAATAGTTGATATTGTATTTCTTTTAAGGTCTAAACTGGGATATTGATTTACTTCAAAGGACAATTACCAAAATAACACTTCCTTAATGGGCCAAAATGAGGATATTAGAGCATGCTATATAGAGACCAAAATTGAAGGAATCAATATCAGAACCCCAAACTGGACCATTAAAAACCTTAAATAAAGTGTAAAATCAAATTTCTCATATGTTTCTGCGAGTCAATGGTCTGAGCATCATAACATTTTAATCTTGAATTTCCTTTAAGATCTAAAGAGGGACAATGATTTACCTACAAGGACATTTTAAAGTATGCAATTACTGAAATGACACATACTTACATAAAATGTGTTTTGGGAAAAATCAAGACATTTTAACATGCTTTTTAGAAACCATTATCTGAATCCGAAAGCAATCCCCTTTTAGACCTTAAACAAAATGCAACATCTGACATCTTTCTATAACTCAATGGTCTGAACATCATTACAATTTACAATTAAGCTATAAGGTCCCAAAGAAACCAGCCGTTGATATCGCATTTTGTTTAAGGTCTTAAGTAGGAAATTGATTTGTTTCAAAAGGCAATTACAAAAATGGCACTTCCTTAAATAATATGTTTTGTTAGACAAAATCAGGATATTATAGCATGATTTTTGGAAACAAAAATCAAAGGAATCAATATCTAAATCCAAAAGTAGTCCATTAAAAACCATAAATGAAATTCAAAATCAAAATTTTCACATGTTTTTGTGAGTCAATGGTCCAAACATCATTACAGTTTAAAACTAAATCGTAAGGTCTCAAACCAACAATGCCTCGATCTTGCATTTCCTTTAAGATCTCAAGAGGGACAATCATTTACTTAGAGGGGCATTTTAAAGCACGCAATTACAAAAATGACACACCCTTAAATATAATATGCATTTTGGGACAGAATCAAGACTTAACATGCTTTTTTAAGAAGCAGTCCCATTTGAGATCTTAAACAAAATCTAGTATCATTTTGACATCTTTCCGTAACTCAATGGTCCAAACATCATTACAGTTTACAATTGAGCTATAAGTGTAATAACCCATTCTCCGTATTAAGGGTTAAAGCCTTAGTTGTCATTGGAATTCACGAACTGCATTTCATTCACGTGCATATCATTAGCACACACACATGAATTATGAATTATGATTTTATACACATTGCAAGGAATGCATATGCACTCGATTGATTCATTTCGAGGTATGAAAAGATTAAAACGTCCATCATGTGAATTATGAAACGTTTACACCTTGAATTTTGGTTTGATTGATTACAAATAGTGAATTTAGAATTAATTGATATAATTGGAAATTGAGAAATTAAATGTACATTTGGTTTAGGAAAAATGCCAAGTAGTAAGAAAAAATTGATACATGGAAATTAGGATGATTAAGCCTATAATTGAGTGACAGCATTGATCATTGTGTGACAAATAGAATAATAAGTTGATGACAATTGGCAGCTGTGATTACATGCATATGACTTAGTATTATTTGTAACATATGACAACATATTTACTTGATAAATGTTGTACATGGCTTTATACATATGGAAATTTAATTTGGTGACATATGCCATTGTTGTAAGGTGACACCTAACACCTTAGGTGTAAGCTTCAATAGGGGCAACTCTAAGTAAGCTCATTCTTGTTTTTCCTTCCTCTCACACACCACTAAAACACTCTTCTCTTTCACCTCCCTGTGTTTGTGTATGATCAAGTCCAATTACTATACAAATAATCAATGTTTTACCTTCACAAATTTAAGTAAAAGATCATATTGTTGTTGTTCATTGAACTTAGACAAAATCCATCCAAGTTCCACCTTGAATGTGTGATGATTTTGTATGTTTGGAGTACTGATTTAGAGTGAATTTTGATCTAGGATTAGAATTAAACAAGTAAGTAAAAGATTAGTGTTTATGGCATTTTATAATAGAGAATTGATGATGAAGAATTAGGATGAATTGTTAATGATGTTAATGATTGATTGTGCTGGAAATTTCTTAATGAACTTAAGTACTTTTCTATTCTGTTTTTGCATGTACGAAAATAGTAGGTTATAGAATGTTAAATGGATGATTTAGATTGATATTTGATGTATAAATGAAGATGGATTCATGGTAAAGATAGGTGTTATTGAAGTGTTCTTGAATATGAAAAATTAAAGCTGTAGGTCAAAATTCTGGTTTCAAATTCATCTTCCTCTTTCAATCTATTTTACATATCTTTAAGGTATTAATTTGAAGAAACTGAAAGAATGAAAGTTGTAGATATAGGTCTTAGCTTGACTTTATGAAAGTGTCTTGATAAAATAGTGACAAGAGCTTGAGTTATGCTTGTTTTCCTAATTTTGCCTGTGATAGACCCTTATATAGGAACCTTATATTATTTCCTGATTTTTGGGGACTTTAGAGCTTGAAATGATTTAAAGAATTTGCTTATGTGTGTGTATATGCTTTATGGATTGGAATTGAATTGTTGTGAATGTAGAAAAAATGCATTATGATATATGATCATGTTATGCCATTGAATTATGTCATGGCATTTTGATTTGAATGGAAAGAAGAAAACGCATGAGAATATGAAATTATGAATGATTGAATTGAGCATAAGCTTTAATTGTGTTTGGGCAAGAGAGGAACTGTTTTGTAGTCATGTGCATGCCGACATAAAGCCTTCTCCCGACTGTCGGTTTATGGCCCACGAGATCCGAAAAGTGGACTCATTTCGTTCACAAAGTAAACTTCAGTTTCTCTGTTTTGTTCTACGGAACCCTCAAGTCATTTGTTGTGCATTGCATTTGTGAACTGTCAAGTTGATGCACATATGATTTGTATTATTGTGAATTGGTTGAGAACTATATTTTTCTTGAATTCAATGACAAATGAATAATTTCAATGGTTTTGCTTGTTATCGATTATAAACTGTTACCCACGAGCTTTCAAGTTCACCCCCTTTCTGTCCCATCCTTAGGTGAAAAGAATGAGATTGAGAAATTAAGAGTCAGGGCATCATTTCAATTATGCATATTTTGTATTTAAAGTTAGATTTTGTAAAAGCAAGACTTTAGATGCATTTCGAGAACTATTAGGTTTTGCATCTTTTGTATTTTGGATTTTGATATTGATGATGTATTATGACATAAGATGCTATTAAAGCTTTGTAAACACTTATCTTATGATATTAATGAAATATGAATTGTGTACGGATGATATGAGTTGAGTTGGATTTAGATATATTTGAAGAAGTTCTCCACTTGAGTGGATAAACTTTGAACATGAATTGTTGTTATATATATATACATAAGTGAGATGTTATGGAAGAGAAAGACAGGAATCATGAATGTTGATATGTAGTCAAATATAAAGAGTCAAATGAATTGCGATTGAGAGTTTGACGAATTCCAATTGGTAGTTGAAATCGTTATGAATGAAGTTGGGATAATTATCAAGTTTTTCATGAGGGGAAAATGTATATTCTAATATCAGAAGAAAATTTGTATTAATCTAGGATGAATTAGACAAAGTTGTCTTCATGAAAGTTGTAGCTTATCCTCTCAGCTTTCGAACGGAATAAAGTATGCAATTTTTAGATATCGGAGATGAGAGTTACGATCATTACAAATTAGGATATCATAGAGAATGTGTATACCGAACAAATAGAGTTTATGAAGTGATATCGCTCTAGGATTGATTGATTCGGGAAGATTATAAGTAAAAGAGATGCTAGGATGGACGTAGGATCCATTTGAAAGGTTTTGGAGAAGGGAAATTTTAGCAAGACCCGTGGGTTACACGGCCTGCCCATGTGATTTCACACAGTCTGTGCTTTATCCAAATGATAGAATTTCACTTTAGAGTCTTCAAAAAAGTTGTAGATTTAGGAGTCCTCTTTTAAATCGGATAAGAATAAACTCAATTTGACATCTCTAATGGAAGTTAGACCCATTGTACCAAGATAGATTCAACATGAATGAGGACAGGAGCATGGTTGATTCTTTTGACCATAACTTCTTCATCCGACCTCCGAATGGAGCGATTCTTGAAGCAATAGATTCCTAATACGTTTAGATATATTTACATAAAGATTAGTAGCCTTTGGTATTGAGTTCAGAAAGATTGATGGAAAGAAATTGAGGGATCGGTTGGAAGGGCAAGACTTGGTTGCGAACACACTTTGGATTTTTAAGTATATCTTGAGATATAGAGCTTTGAATGCTTTCAAAATAAACTAGAGACATAGAGCTATAGTTGTCTTAAAGAAGTCAAATTGTTATGTTGGTGATTTCGTTGTGTGGGCTCGCACTATATATTTTGAGATGCTATGAGAATGAGGATGAAATGATGATGGCTAAAGAGAGTCCATGGAAATAACCCTATAGGTTAATATGCTCACATTTATGAATGGTTTCTGAATGTTGGGTTTCGAAAACGGGATCCAATATGTATGGTATCCAACATCTAAAGATTATAAGTATACTGAATTAGGTATGATTGAATGAGAATTGAGGAAATTGTGTGAATGTATAATACAAGGAAAAATTGATGAATTTATGAATGATGAATGGAAAGTGATCAAGTTTACTTAATGATCAAGTTTACTTAAGGCATAAACCTAATTGCAAACTAAATGATGTACAAGTTATGGTGTATAAATGATTAAGATTTGTGAATAAGGTTACATACCTGGAATGATCAATTTAGCATGCATTAAACACTACACATATACATGTGTAAATTTGAGTATTTATCTGATTGATCAAGTAGTGATGTGTATATGTGTGTATTTCTTGGTTTAAAGGCACAAATCAACTGACGCCATCCAGATATTGTCGGCTTGTCGAGGCAATAGCTAACTGGAGTGTACTGTGAGTAACCTAGATGTGTGACCTTAATTAGAAATGTGTTCTATTCATATTGTTTTGATTAAACTTGATTTCTTTATATTGAATTGATAATGATATAATTACGACATTGATGATGTTAGACAATTGATTGTCGAAGGAGTTTGATATTTGGGACTGTATTTATTGGGCCCCGAAATTTTTTATTCTTTATTTTTGCTTTAATTGTTTTAAATTATGTGTGTATATATATATGTAATTGTTGAGTCTTGAATTTAGT
>JANZLD010000004.1:41631895-41645688 GCA_026413575.1 Erythroxylum carthagenense | reverse complement strand
ATTAACTCACCACCTAACTCTTTAATGCTATCACATACTAATTAATGTCAACTCAATTAATGCTAACATAACTTACTAAGTTAATCTAATCATGCTTAATTTTAAAAATTTTTTGGGGCTAACAGTCGACTACTATCATGATATGAAACTCATCATTCCCTTTAAGTAAATTCCTTTACTTATATGGAGATAAATCGCAACACTACAGTCTAAACTATAATCAAGCGACCAACTTGCTTATTCAACTGTGAATCAATTAATTTAGATTCTTATAATATACATGTTTCCCATACATCTCTATGTATATGAATATTACTTACAAAAGAATCTTGGTACCTTTTGACTAGATATATAATGCTCACACAAAACTGTAACTAGAAGAAAATTAAGTTACATGTAAATACACTTGCTTTCCAAGGCACTATATTTACATAACTCCAACAAACACAAGTTGTGCTCAAGTTAGGATGAAGAACTAACTAAACTTGAGTTATTTTGATCCATATAAAGTTATTAAGAGCTAAAACCATTTTCTTATGAGTTAGTATCATTGGCAAGGATGCCTCGGATTTAAAATGTGTTATATTTGAATATGCTAAGAAAGATCGACATGATTTGATATTAGTGTTGTGGCGTAAGAAATGGACAATTGTGAGTAATTGGAGGTACATACATGTCGAGGAATTGATTAAGAAAGTGAATCAGTACATAAGTGGTTGGAAAGACTTGAGGAGTCTTTTGACAATGTATGTTCTGCTATTGACATTCAGGATTAAGCAAGGTTTTAAAATTTCCTTATAGATGATTTTGATCTGAAATGGAGATGGAAAGGACGATTGAATGGAGTAGGAACAGTGACCTGAGTATGATTTGTGTTAAGGAAATTTGTGCAATAATAGGGGTTCAGTACGTTGGATGTAGAAAATTATGTTCTGGATTCGAGGAAAAATCTAAATCGATTTAGGCTAGATTAGAGAAAGTGTCTATAGTTAAGTTGTAGACTTTTTGTTTAGCTTTCCAGCAATATATAGCATAGAATTTTTAGACTTCTGAGTTGAAAATCAGGGTCATAATAAGGGAGATGTGTAAGAGAGGAGTTACTTCCTCTGTATTTTTGCTTCTTCTTTGATGACGTCATCTTCTTCTGTGTTTTGCTCTGACTAAGACTTCACTTCGTCTTAGTTTTGTTCCTTCTGTGTTTCTGCTTCTTCTGTGATGACATCATTGATGATATCATCTCCTTCTGTGTTTTGCTCCGCTTCTTCTGTGTTTCCGTTTTGTCGGTCTTTCGCTTCTTCTGTGTTACTATGCACAAACTTCTTCTGTTTTTTGACGATACACTTCTTCTATCTTTTGTATCGTCTGTGCTTTGATATCCTCTGTGTTTTGACAATACACTTCTTCTGTCTTTTATATCGTCTATGTTTTGATATCTTTTGTGTTCTGACGATACACTTCTTCTGTCTTTTGTATCGTCTGTGTTTTGTATATTTTCTGTGTTTTGACGATACCCTTCTTCTGTCTTTTGTATCATCTGTGTTTTGATATCTTCTGTGTTCTAATGATACACTTCTTCTGTCTTTTGTATCGTCTGTGTTTTGATATCTTATGTGTTTTGACGACACACTTCTTCTATCTTTTGTATCATCTGTATTTTGTATATCTTCTATGTTTTGGACGATAATCTTCTTTTTTCCTTTGTATCGTTTGTGTTTTGATATCTTTTATGTTTTGACGATACACTTCTTCTATCTTTTGTATCGTCTGTGTTTTGGACGATACACTTCTTCTGTCTTTTGTATCGTCTGTGTTTTGATATCTTCTGTGTTCTGACGATAAACTTCTTCTGTCTTTTGTATTGTCTGTGTTTTGATATCTTCTGTGTTTTAACGATACACTTCTTCTATCTTTTGTATCGTCTGTGTTTTGTATATCTTCTGTGTTTTGGGTGATACACTTCTTCTGTCTTTTGTATCGTCTGTGTTTTGATATCTTCTATGTTCTGAAGATACAGTTCTTCTGTCTTTTGTATCATCTGTGTTTTGATATCTTCTGTGTTTTGACGATACACTTCTTTTGTCTTTTGTATTGTTTGTGTTTTGTATATCTTCTGTGTTTTGACGATACACTTCTTCTGTCTTTAGTATCTTCTATGTTTTGATATCTTCTGTGTTTTGGCAATACACTTCTTCTGTCTTTTATATCGTTTGTGTTTTGATATCCTCTGTGCTTTGATGATACGCTTCTTCTATCTTTTGTATCGTCTGTGTTTTGCTTCGTTTGTTTTTTGCTTCGTCTGCCTTTCGCTCCTTCTGCCTTTTGGTTCTTCAAGGTTACTGTTCACCCGATATCTTCTGTTCTATTTTTGACCCATCGCAAGATAGAATTTGTCTTCGAGGTCTTCATAAAAGTTGTAGACCTTGAAGTTCTCTTTCAAATCATATAAAGAACACCTTGATTTGATATCTGTAGGGAAGGTTATATCAACTTTTCCCTTCCTTTTGTGTTTTTGCTATCTTCTGTGTTTTGTCATCTTCTATCTTTTCGACCATAATTTTACTATCTAACCCCCAAATGAGCCAATTTTTGAACCCTTAGATTCCTAACACTTTTCTTTTTACATCTCCATGTAAGGTTATAGATTTTGGTATTGATATGAAAAAGATGTATTAAATTAAGTAAGGGTATCGATTACAAGAGTAGGGTTTGGGTATTCTACTGAATATGCTTCAGTATTCTGATGATTTATGAATCAGTAGAGCTCCACACAAGATAATTCTTGTTTCAAGATAAACTAGAGACATGGAACTGCAAATGGTATGAAGCTGTTGAAACCTAATTTAGTTTTAAGATGCTTAGATTTTGGATAGGAGGTTGTGCATGAGTATATACTGATTTGGACAAAAGCAATCCAAGAATAGTTGGAGTGTATCTTCTAACCATAGATCCGAATTGGGTAATTTTGGTGTCATGAGGGACGTAAGACAATAGAGAAGATTCTTCTAAAATAAAGTGTAATGTAAGAATATTTCAAGGGTATTTTTGGCAAGACATGGAAGGGCATAATTGGAAGAAGTGTTGTCTTGCCTACAAATGGAAGGCAGCAGAAGAGAATAAGAAAAGGAGAAAGAAAGAGAAAAAGAGAATGTCATAAAAAAGATAGAGAAACACAAAGAGAAGAATGCAAGAGAGAAAGAAGAGAAATCAAGCTAGGGTTTCAATTTCCTTAGTCTATAAGAAAGATTCTGAGGTTGTTTAAGAAAAGAAAAAGGTAGAGGAAGAGAAGAACTTCCATTTGAGCCAAGGATCTCCTCATTTGGTGAAGAGACCTAATTTAGTTAGATCAGCTCACGGAGCACACATTAAAGATACAACAGGAAAGAGCCTTAGAGGCCTCAGGTTGTTTGCCAAGAGAAGAGTTATTCTGAGCAAGTCAACAAGCAAGGATTTTGAGGTGGGTTTCAGTTTATAATTGAGTAAAGAGCCTTTAATGTTTTCTTCCAAGTCAAAAAAATAAAATGATTTTGATTACTTCATAAATATTGCTTATATTGCTTTCGAATGATTTGCAAAACTGCTATATGTTTCAATTTATGAATTTTTGTTGATGAATTTCAAAATAAGGATGGAAATGCATTGAAACATTTTATGTTATGCCTTGAAAAATGTCATGGCATTTTGTAGTTTTGGAAAAGAAGAAAAAGTATGAGCATTTGATAAAGTGATTTGAGCATGATTATGTGCTTCTGTCTGGGTGAGAGTGGAACCATTATGTTTGTCACATGCACGTTGACAAGAGCCTTCTCTCGGCTGCTTGCTTGTGGCATATGAGCTTCGAAAATGAATTATTCTATTCATGGTGTAAACTTTGGTTTCACCATTCTATTTCCATGGAACCTTCGAGCCATTTGTTTATGCATTGCATCTTTGAATTTTCAAGAATGTTGTATAATTGAGTGTTATGCTTTGATGGTTACATGTATATGTCATGTTTATGTGAAGATATTTCTCTAACTATGAATTTTGAACTAAAATTTCGAATTTGGTTGAGAATTTGAGAATGAAAGGTTTTTAAATTCTTTATGATTTTTATACGACGAACGAACATTTCAACGGTTTTGCTTATGCTTTATTATAAAATGTTACCCACGAGCTGCTAAGCTCACCCCCTCTCTGTCCCTTCCTCAAGTATTTTGATAAGAAGTTAAGAAAGTAAGAGCATGAAGGAAGTACTTTAGATTTGCTCACTTTGTATTTGTGAGTTTTGATAGAGTTGTAATGTTTGTAGTGGTTATTTCGGATTATGATATATTAGAACTTGTAAAACCCTTTGATTTGAGGGTAGTGAAATGTAAATGATCATATTTTCAGCTGTAAGTAATGTATTGAGAAGTATGATGGATGTAAATATTCATTTAAGTTTTTAGATATTCGTAAGTTAGTTGGGTTTCGAAACTGGGTCCCAACATCACCACTCTCGATAGAAAGAGATGATACCCACGACCTCTTGTCATGATCATTACTCGGGATCTCTAGTCAGAGCAGATATGTGTCATGAAGAAAGTCTTTAATGATACATAAAGTAATGAGATCCTCAGAACAAGACCTAACACTTGGACTAGATGTGACGTAGTCATTCTAGTGGCAGTTGACACTTTGACCATACCTGAACCAAGTGGGGTATAGATGGTGAAAGGATCATTGCATGGCAACATTGCATATGGGAGGGTTTGTAGTCAAACCACTGACTTTTTGGTCAATTGGGGGTTATGACTTGTTAGTAGATACCGTTCTTGAATTACTTGAATTAAGTGCTAATTCAAGTAGCCAACATAATCGAAAACCTAATAGGTCACACACATAGGAGATCCAAAGGATGAATAAAATGGTCTTGAATGGGGATTCAAGATATGAGAGAGTGTTTCAGGATTGTATTGCAATGTGATCATGGTAGAAAATGTTGCTTAGAATGGATTATAAACAAGTGTTATTAGCTTCCATCAATGCATGCTATTTATGGTCATTAACTTCCCACAACTTCCATTAATGCATGTTATTCATAATCATTACCCATAACTTCCATTAATGCATGCTATTCATAACCATTAACTTGCCATAACTTTCCATTAGTGATGGGGTTATGAAAGGTCAAATGATGTAAAAAATTGAGACAATTTTCATGTATCTTGTGTAAGACACATAAAAAGAAAAAGAAAGGTACTGTTTCTTACACACTTTTTCTCTCTAACTCTCTCAAGAGTTCTTGTCTTTGGTAGCACAAAAAAAGAAATCTAGCGATCTCATAGTGAGGTTTCATCTATCTATCTTCATGTGGACTTTCATTAGAGATAGTCTGCATTGATCTTTGTGGTTTATGACAACCCAACACAGAGAAGATTAAAGAACGAAGGAGATCATTAGAAAGGTATGTAAACATCTTACATTTCATGTTTTTTTTTCTATATCTATATGCATGATTTACTCTATGTATATTTGATATATATTATATATGAGATGTATGATTGGTACCTAACAGTGGTATCACAGCCATGTTATGCCTTGCTAGATGTAGAATACATGACATGTGAAAACTGTTTTCATGGTTGTGAGAGCTTATGGTCTTGTAATATTTTGTTCGAAATTAATTATAAAAAATGATTTTCACAATCTGCTCATAAAATTATGCGAATGATTCAGTGCGATTGAAATTATTTGTAATGTGATTAAAATATTTAATTTCGACTTTACAAAAACATGCATGAAATTTGACTTTTTACTAGGCATGTGATGTCTATTGGCTAAACTGATGAGGTTACACATGATTTTTGTGGAATTTGATTATGAAAAAATTATGTGAACATATTTGGGATATGTTTATGCCTCTGTAATTTTGTAGAATTATTAAAAAAGTTTAATAATTTTATCAAACAATTTTTCAAAAATTATAGGATCTGTTTTGTTTGTTTATATTTCAGTTTCAGAACCTTAAAAATATTTTTATATGATAAAAATGTGTTAATTTGATGTTTGATGCATTCATAAATGATTTTTCTTGAAATTTGATTTCCAGAAAATTTTAGAAGTCATATTTGTCATTTTTACGGTCTTATCAGTATTTTAGTGAACATGATAATTTTTGGGTGATTCCTAAATTAATTTGATCATCATGAAATGACCTAGAAAGGCTTGGAATGATGATTTGATGTTCTAAAAATTTTGGGAAATTATAGAAATTAATTTTGAATTAATTTTAGCAGAGTAATAGATTTTCTAGTAAGACTTGAAAAATTGACATGTATGACAAAATTGAAGTTGTTTAACTTTGGGCATCAAATAATTATTTTAAGGTAAATTAATTATGAATTAATTTCTAGAATTAGGAATTCATGTTAATTAGATTAATATTAAGTCTAATCGAAATAACATATGATAGTAATTTTAGCCAAATTAGTAAATGGAAGATATTAAATCTAAGTTTTGGATTGGGCTTAAATCCAAGTGTTGGATTGGGCTTTCATGTTAGGATCCATAAGATGTCATAACCAAAATGATGTGTTTACATGTATGCATTAGAGAATGCATGGTTAGGAGAATAGGTGGGCTTGCATGTTGGATGGTTATGGGCTTAGGCCCAATTTGATTTGGTAATCCATATCCTGTCATGTAGTTATAGTAACTATATGTATATTTATATATAAGTTATATGTATAAGACCATCTAAGTTAGATGAGACCATAGTCAAACCCCTCATATGGTGAGAACCAGAGTCCTTTTAAAGTTAGGGTTATTGGGCAAACCTAAGCCAGCTCTACACGAATATGTTCGAACCATGAAAATAATATTTCTAGATTAATGGGTCAGTTTTAATTGGAAGCATTGACTTGTTGGGAAAACCCAAGATAAATGTGGATAGAGGAGTGTATTAGATGTACACATGTCAAGAGTTGATATCCTAATGAGTGTGCACACATCAACTATTGATAGCACTAAATTCGATAGTTGCATTAGAGATGCAATTGGTATGATCGATACCTACTGGTTAAACTAAGGTGGCTTATTAGGAAAACCCAATATCATTCTTAGGGATATTGGATATCAACCTACTAGGAGAATTTCTCTACTAGTTCTCTCAGATTTATATTGAGGGTTATGAATTTATGAAAATAGTGGGAGCCATAATGCTTGTTATTAAAGTCTTTATAGACATACATTTAAGTACATTATAATTTTTCTCTATTTGACGATAGGCTGCTATTGCCTGAGTCAACACTATAAATCTAAGATCATTGATAAAAGCTAACAAGTTGATTAGACCAAACTTTCTTGACTAGCTCAAGAACTTAAGAATAGTTCTCAAGTTTGAGAAGCTTAGTTATGTCTTGGAAGAACCACTTCCCGATCTATCTATTGTTGATGCTTCTGATGATGATCTGGGGACATATAGGAAGCATCTCGATGATAGTGAGATCGGTAGTTGTATTATGGTAGCCATTATGTCACCAGAGCTACAGAGCAGCACAAGGCTATGAATGCTCATACCATAGTCTATCATCTTAGGGAGCTCTTTAATGAGTAAGCAAGGTCTGAAAGGTTCGAGACTTCATGATTGCTCTTCCGCTCCAAGATGGTTAAGGGGACATCTCTAGTGCAATACGCACTAAAGATGAATGGTTAGATCAAGCAGTTAGCCTCCTTAGGTTTTCTTTTAGATCATGAATTAAGTATTGACTTAATTTTGACAAGTTTAACTAATAGTTACTTACAATTTTTGCTTAAGTATCATATGAACAATATATCTAGCACAATTCCCAAACTGGTCAACATACTTAAGGCAATTGAGCCATCTGTCTGCAAAGACAAGGTTGTGATGCTGGTTGACTCTTCTAGTTCGAAGAAAAAGAGCCAAAAGAAGAAGTTCTTTATGGGGCCTAAGGGAGGTGTCGAAAAAGCAAAGAAGAGTGCCTTAAAAGGAACTTGCTTCCACTGTGGCCAGGATGGCCACTAGAAGAGAAACTACAGGGCCTATCTGGAGTCTTTGGAGCAGAAGAAGGCATCTAATGCCCCATTTACTTCAGGTATTTATGATATTGATATTCATACTATTTCTAATAACAACATATAAGTATTAGATACCGGTTGTGGTTCACTCATTTGTACTAACATAAAAGGCCTCAGGAATAGTAGGCAACTCAACAAGGGAGAGCCAAACCTATGAGTGGGCAATGAAGCAAGAGTTGTTGCATTAGTTGTAGGCACATATGTATTAACGCTCCATAGTAGGCTTGTACTAAAATTGGATAAATGTTTTTAAGTACATGCTTTAACTAAAAATTTAATGTCTGTTTCTAGTCTTAATAAAGCTAGATTCCATTTAAATTTTAGTAACAATGGTTGTTCAATTTATTTAAATGGAATGTTATATGCTTTAAGTACGTTGTGCAATGGTATATACATATTGGATATGTCTAATTCAGTTTTAAATATTAATAATAACAAAAGAATAAAACGAGATAATGTAAACTCATCTTACTTATGACATTGTCACCTTGGCCATATAAGTGAGAGATGTATGTCTAAACTACACAAGTGTGATAGGGTCATTTGATTATCAATCATATGACACATGCAAATCTTGCTTATTAGGCAAGATGACTAAGTTACCCTTTAAGGGAAAGGGTGAACGAACTAGTGGACTTTTAGACCTAATACAGACTAATGTATGTGATCCGATGTCTATACATACCAAAGGTGATTTATATACTTCATTACCTTTATCGATAATCATTCTAGATATGAGTATGTGTATTTTATAATATACAAGTCTGAAGTCTTTGAAACGTTCAAATAATTCAAAAATGAAGTTGAGAAACAACTTGCAAGAAGTATTAAATCACTTCGATAGGATCAAGGTGGTGAATTCTTAAGCCAAGAGTTTTTGGATTATCTCAGGGATAATGGAATATTGTCCTAGTGGACTCCACCTTACATACCACAACATAATGGTGTGACTAAGAGGAGAAACTAAACCTTATTAGACATGGTGAGGTCTATGAGAGGTTTAGCAAATTTACTAAAATCCTTTTGAAGGTATGCACTCGAAACTTCTATTTATGTATTAAACATAGTCCCATCTAAGAAGTTACCCCATATGATATATGGACTAACAATAAATCCTATCTTTCTCATATGAAAGTTTAGGGTTGTCTTGCTTATGTGAAGCATATTCAGCCAGATAAGCTTGAAGCTAAATCTGATAAGTTTCTATTTATAGTATATCATAAGGAAACTATAAGATATTAGTTCTACCATGTCTCAGATCAAAACGTGTTTGTTTCAAAACATGTTGTCGTTTTAGAGAAAGAGTTTCTTCTAAGAGAAGACAATGGGAGTAAAATTGAACTTATGGAAGTTCAAGATGCTCAAACAGACGTATATCAACTGCTTGGAATCGAGACTATTGTCTATGAAGATGAAACAATAGTTCAACCTTTTAACCACAAGAAGTCCGTAGGTCGGGTAGGATACTTCATATTCCCAAGAGATATAGGTTTCTCATAAGTAAACTTAACGATATATTGCTCATAGAAGATGATGAGCCTACTACCTATGAGGAGGATGATTGAGCCCAAGTTTATTATATAAATTAGCGACATTTTAATGACTTTTACTATACTTTTTGAGTCCTATTTCTAGATTTTATGCTTAAATTGACTGTTAAGTGTGTACCTTTATTTTATATAGTTTGAGAGTAAAAATTGTCACAAATCAGTATTAATTGCAATAATTAATTTGTTGAGAACAATTGATACTGCAAACTACCATTAAATGAATATCAAATAGTTACGTAGTTAAATCGCAAATAACTTTTATATACTTGTATAAGAACAATAGAACTTAAAAGTGAAGAGTTAGAAGGTAGACACTGCGATTTTTATACTGGTTCAGCTCAAACCTTAGGCTACGTCTAGTCCTCAAAATCCTTCTTAGTTTTCACTATACTTCGTCCAATTTACAAGTATTCTTTCCTCCCTTCTAGAGCCTCTTCAGGTCTTTTACACTGAGTATTCTTTTTTCTATCTTAGCTTCTCTAGGCACTTAGCCTTTTCTTTCTCTCACTAGAAAGATATTGTGAGCTTTTTGTTACAGTAAAGTTCACTCTCTTGTATCACACTTTGAATACAGAATTTTTATAAGTAATAACTTGGAAGCTAAAAGATTAAAAGTTATTCAGTCTTCCACTACGACTAATATTTATAGCCTAAGTCTTTAACCGCTTCCTGTTTCTTGACAACTACTTTTTGCTTCTTGCTTCTTGCTTCTTGTAGAAACTATTATTCAATTAAGTTCTGTAACTAACTGAAACTACTTCTTCTGTGTTTTCGAACTTCTTCTGTGTTTGGCCACTTCTTCTATGTTTCGCCACTTCTTCTGTATTTTCACCACTTCTTCTGTGTTTCTACTACACGCTTAACACACTCATCAAAATAGTTTATCTATTTCAAACATTATTATTATTTGATTATCAACAAAATTATTATTCGTAAAGTCTTTTTGACTTAACATATACCATCGACTACCATAAAGTATACACTAGAATGTCCTGAGGACATTTCAGTACGTAACCTATAGTAATGGCATGCTAGGGCACTCATATTTTCTTATAAGGCATCATAAAGATAGACACAATAATTGAAAATCCAAAATTTCCTCATTTTATTTCACAAAAATCGAATATACATTGTAGATTTACAAAAACATCCAAATATTTACATAATCAAGACTAATTATAGAACACACTACATACATGAGGAATTATACAAAAAATTTTAACTAAATTCTTCAGTCTCAACTAATCGACCTTTGAGTCATGTCTCCTATCCAAAAGTACAAGAACTAGGCTTCTTGTAGAGTCTCTCTATCACTAATGTCCTCTCTTGGTCATAAAATATCAATGTTGCAATTTTGGTGAGTTTTGCAAACTCAGTGAGGTAACCATCCTCAATGGTTTACTCAATTCATGCAACACATCAACTTATGTAACCATATAATTCACATCATTTCATTTATCATGTAGCATCACATATTACAATCAGAGCAATCAAACCGATCATTTTAATCATTTAAAATACTCATATTAGTTATAAATGCAATGCACATGAGACTCACTTTGATTTATTACTTTGTTGTGACCGAGTACCTTTTTACTAGCTCACCTTGTGGATACGGAGCTATATCAGATAATATCCCATATCCCTTAGTGGATACCAAGTACATTCACAACTAAGCCATAGGCTCTTATCACATTCTGAGCTTTAAGTTCTTTTTACTAGCGACTCCGGTCACGACTGTCTTTATCTTTCATGCATTCATATAATGGAATTCATCACATTTACACATTTTCAACATTCATTAGCTTTCAATCTCACATTCAGAACACATTTATCATCGAACCTTAGTCCGGCGTTCGATATAAATGTTGAGTAGACATATTTATGTCAAATTCACATATAAGGAGCACTTCCAATATATATAGTTCATGCATTAAATGCCTCGGACTTTCAAAGTCTTGAATCAACACAATCAATTTCACAAAATAATCCAATGTAGAATTTAATACAAACAAATAATTAAGTGAGACTATCTAGGTTTGTCACAGTTTGCTCCAGAAAGCTATTGCCTCGAAGTCCCATCAATGTCTGGATGTCGACGCTCAATATGCTCTTCTAAATCATGCAATACACACACATTTATACACATCATAACTTTGCACAATCATAAGTATTCATTTATGAAAATGTATATGGAATATGCACAATGCATATTCATTGATATTCCCTTGTATATTTCCTTAATATGCATCTCATAACCAATTTAACATAAACTTTGAATCATTCCTTAACACCTAACATACTTTCCTTACTTTAATCACTCAATCCAACATCAACTAGGCTTATTTAATATTGTAATCAAGCCTAAATATCTTACGGGAAAAACATTAATAAGTTAATCATCTATAAACAAACATATCTTGGGACAAAAGGCATAACTTTTTATGTAGATATTGAATTAGTCTCATTCTAGGATGCTTTCGAAGGGAACTTCAACATCTACAACTTTCGTATGATCTAAAGAGAGATTTTTCCATATAGAGGACAAAAATTGCAAATTTGTGTAAGTGTACCATGAATGTCCACTAAGTGGATATACACCCCCCCCCCTCTACGGACATAAACAGGGTTGAGACATTTTTTAAACCCGAGAAGGTCTGTTTAGTGGACCTAAAGTTCGTTTAATGAAAATAAAAAAGGTTGTGAAATTTTTCTATCTGTCCAATGGATATAGAAGAAGCACAACTCCCTCAAGAGCATTCCTAATGATTTCTACATATATCCTAACATCACTTTCACTCATAATCTTCCCGAATTCACCTCCTCTAATGCTACATCATTTCATATCAATTTAAACACTATATTGATTTCATTATACTCTCAAACTTCAACTCATATGATTCATCATTCTTACTAAAACTCATCATTCATGAAATCCTCTCTTTTTTCCATAACATAACTCATTCATAAGTCTCAAACAATTCATATTCAAAATTCATTATTTCAAGTTAATAACTTCTTACTGTATACCTCAATTTCATTTCAATAACATTCACACAAATCAAAATCCGTACTTGATCATAAACACCAAAATAAAACATATTCTTATACACTTTCATCATAAATTTTCTGCACGTGTTGTACTTCATTTTCCACCTTCATTCCATTCCTACTATTATCTTAAATCATCTCAATTCAAGAACATAACTCAACACCTTGGTTAACCTAACTCTCACTTTCATTAAACCCTTAATTCCCAACTCAAAAAATCTACATAACAACTTATCACTTGTGGTTTTTATAATCTTAAAATATAACACAAACACGTGTTCATCCACCAATTTATTGCATCCAATACTCAACTTCATATCTAATTTTGAAACATTTAAAGATAGAATTTGAATTCAATATTTTCATGAAAAATGTAGCCATATGTCTCTAATTTACTCTAAATAAAAAATTATCTCATTTAGATAATTACAAAACAAGTTATGGCTAAAATAGAGATGCTTAATCAGTGGAAACACTATGGCTAAAATTTTCCAGCCACTCTCTTCCAATTTTTCATATTTTTATAATTTCCTACATTTTACATCTAACACATCTTGTACATAGATCACCTTTTCTACTTCATTTCCTCTTCATTCTCACTTTAATTTACAACTCAAAACATTCACAAAATAAATCATAAAAGACTATTAATCAAGACCACAAAACAGAACATCAAATATGTCCATTCTGATTGCGGCTTATCATTCAATCCTAAGATTGATCCTTAGAAACCGGTCAAAATCAATTTATACCAAGAATTGCAATACAGGATGCAACCTCGGGTCGACTCTCAAGGAACCAGTGCAGAATTGATTCTAATACTAGCCTAATGTTTGAATTATGCAAGAAAGCAGTTAAAACGGGGGTTTTGGTTGACTGACTAAAATTAAAGAAAGCAAAGTATGAAATAAATATTTTTGGGGGTTTTTAGGAAATTAACAATTGAAAATAACTAAGATTGAAAACAATTAACTAAAGTTCTCCTGAAAATGTGGCTTGGGTCATCATCGCTCAGAATAAATATCGGGGTTTGAAATCCACTAAGTTTCGAAAGCTCAACCTTAACAACTCGTTAAGTCCAAAATTTAATTAATCAACTCGATTAACTAAATCTTGTTAAAACCCTTAGTGTAT
>JANZLD010000004.1:41619692-41631795 GCA_026413575.1 Erythroxylum carthagenense | reverse complement strand
ATACAGATAAAACCAAACTCTTTTGTTTTATTAATAATAAATATTTTCATTACAAAACTGTAACTGAAGAAGATAAAATTACATGTAAATACACTTGCTTTCCAGGGCACTATATTTACATAACTCCAACACTTGATTTAGCTTTAATGTCTTCAAAAACAACAAGAAGCCCTAACTTCCCTTGTCGCACAATCATTATCTTGAAGGTGGATTAGGTTAGGTTTTCTTGTGGTAAATGAAAGAGACAACAAGATGGAAGTAGCAATTGATAGATGAAAAAGCTAAGTTCAACGTTGGTGATGGTTGGCAACAAAATTCATAAAGAAGGAGAAGATAGTCACGAAGAAGAAGAAGAAGAAGAATAAGGTAAGAACAAAACAATGACTTGGTCTTTCAAGTTAAAAGAATCGTGAGAGAGGAGTGGTGAGTGGTAGTGACACTTGTCACTGCCACTTGTCACCTTCCTATTGTCCCATTTAGACCTTTATTAAAAACTAGTCTATTTGTCTTCAATTTCTAATCCAATTGTCTCCTAATTTTTAATGAAATTTGTCAATAAATCTCAAAGTCATTTATCAAAATTTTTATTGCCATTGGACAATAAATTGTAATACCATTTATCAATTGTCTTACTACTTGGCATTTTCCTAGTCCAAAAATACCCAAAGTTTTTAAAATTTTCTAAATTTTACCAAAAATTCTAAATCAATACATATACTCTCTAAATCGATTTTCAACACACAAAAATCGCAATTCTTAATATAATCACATTTATAAAATCAATCATGTCAATCATTTTAATGTGTAAAAATCAATATTTACGTGTGTGTGTGTATACTATACTATGCATGAGCATGAAATACACTTTCTAACTTCTCAATAAACTCTTATATACACTATTCTAGGATTCTAACTCTTAACATGGGATAACGGGATGTTACAATCAACATCCAAACAATCAAAGACGTCAACCTTATTGTTTGTTTCCCTTTCCTAAATTAATTTTTATTAAAGATATTTTCAGTCACTAACTCCCAACTTGGTAAATTAAAAAGTAATTGTCAACAAAAACAACACAAGAAGTCAATCCACCTAACCAAAATAAGAACTTAATATGCCTCACTCCATTATTTAACAAACAACTGCTCTACATAATATTTAAGAAGATATCCCAGCCATGTCTAAATGAAAATTCATGCTATAATACATAACAGAAAAAGAGAGAAACTTGCTTGAATGGTACTATGAGCAATATATCATTGTGTGCTGTGATGAAAGCTAACATCTGTGTATTCCCAAGGGACTTAGGTGAGACCCTTAATCATTTCCTCTACAAATCCAAAACATGCTGATTATGAAGTTGAGGAGTAAGAGAAGAAAAATGAACAGTGTAAGAAGATGGAAAGAATGCTTTATAGATAATGTGGAGAAGAAAAAAGGATTATGCAATCATAATTAAGGAAAAAGAAGATGCTTGCTTGACAGCAAGATATTGAAATCCCTCCATCATACTCTTTACTTTCAGTTTGGGAAGGTGATGGGACAACAAATGGTATGCATCGAAGAGTTGCAGTATCGAGAAGAAGAAGATTCTTACACAATACTGAAAACAAAAATTGATTAGGAAAAAACACATCACACTCTAGATAATCAGATATTTTAGATATAAATGTCAACCATTATCACCCACTAGGATCATCATGACCAAAGAACATTGAGAAAGTCTAGAAGAAGAAGCAGAACAAATAATGATGGATAGAAATTTTTGTCATACCTTTCAAATTAGTCTCTTTATCTCCAACAACTGTAGATATTTTCTTATATTTTTCTCCAAAATTTCTCTTTCAACATGTACAATATGTGGATATTTCTGATCTATTTTAAGAAGATTGGCCTAGAAGTAAAATGGAAGACAACAATAATATGGTTAAACTAGGATTCTTGGTGAAAATATAAGAATGTATCCAAACAATGTCAAAAGACTTAGGGATTTCGTACATCTGGGAGGGAGGGATGAAACAATATCGGAAAACTTAGGGATTTCGTGCATTTAGGAGGGATTTCGTGCGTTCGAAAGGGAGGGTGAAATAATCTCAAAAAGCCTAGGATTTCGTGCATATGGGAGGAGGGATAAATCTTCTTGAAATGATGTCATTTTAATAAGGTAACTCAATTCTTCTAATGATGTTGACCTGATTAATGAGGGTCCTTTGACATGTGGTAGTGATACGTAAGTAAAGATAACGTTGAGACTAATGTCGAGCTAGAATTGAAAAAATTGAAAATTTGAGCATTTTATTGTTATTTTTTAAAGTTCAGGCTATAATTGAGCTTTTTTTTAATTAACCCATTAAATAAAGAAGTGAGAGTGAAAAAAAATAAAAATAGAAATAATTATTAGTTTTTATTAGTGATCAATCAATCAAGTCACTGTAGCTTAATTCATTGTTTAATTATCTAAATCCATTGTTGGGATTCATTGTAGCTTAATTGATTCATTGTACCAAAAGTGGAAAAAAAGAAACAAATGCCCAAGTAATATGTATATATGATGATAATTGAGCAAATGATTCTCAAATTTATCACTAAACAGACACTTTTAATTAGATAAAACAAATTACGGTATCCAGGTCCACATGAGCCTTTTCTTAACTGGTAATTGATGCTATATCGACAGCTGTGAGTCCTTTTGGGCCTAGTCACCGGTGTTTTGGTTTGGGCTGTCTCGTGGAGTATTTTGCTTGGTGGAATTACAATTGTAATCTTCACTTGGTTTAATACAATTAAATAAAAAAAAAAACAATTCAAGGTCACGTGTAGGACTCACAGCTGCTAGTCTTAGTTCAAACCTCATTAGTCATTCCCCCCACACCTCTCCAGAAACAAAGAATGGTATTAGTTGTGGTTCTACGCGGTTTTCATTAAATTCTTGCAACGGTTTACTCGAACTCCATTTACACATCGAAAACAGTTTGCGTTCCTGTTACTGTTAGTTACTTCATCGCCGCGACATCTTTTTCCCTGAAATCATTCTTGTTGTCTGCGACTCCCTCCTTCAAGACTGTAAAACATAGTTTGAGACCTGACACATGTTTATGCATACGGATTCAAACCCACCTGAAATTATTGGGATTGGAGTCATTTTTTATGATCTGGGTTTCTCTTTTTCTTTACCTTTTGTATTGGATGTGGCATGAAGATGAGCACTGATTTCAGTTGGCAAGTTGGTCAATACCGTAGCACAACATCGATAAAGGGAAATACGGGGTGGTTGATTTACTGAATTTAGTATTTGTGTGTTCGTGTGACTTGAGGGTTTGGAAATAAATGGATATAACAGAAGAAACGATCCTGCATCATGTGGGCATTGTACTGTTTCTGTTATGGATTCTGTCTCTCTACGATCGATGCCACTTCGTCGTCTACTTTCTTTCGTTGATTTATCTTTGTTTGGTATGGTTCACTTCTTCTCTTCGATTATTGGGTTTACTCCGTCGTTCTGGTTTAGTTGTGGACATGTAAAGTGGTCGGAATTCTATGATTTGTTCATTGTCTTTATCGTCAAAAAGATTCTTTCTTTTTTACCACTTTTTGGATATTTACATTTTATGTTCCTTCTAAAAGGTTCATGAGAGGTATATAATGAAACTGAGGAAGAAATTGCAGTACCAGGAAAATAGACAAGCCAATCAGAAAAGGGTAAATACTTTTTTTCTTATTTTCTTTTCCTCCTAAAATTGGCTTAATTTAAGGTTTATTCCACTTTAAAGTTCAAACCTCAGCTTTGTTTTTGAGTATCACAAAGGTATATATTCTTTGCATTATTCTGGTCAGCAAGGAGCTAAGTTGTTGTTGTTTGTCTTTCTTCAGGTGCTTTCAGATTCTGAAACAGTAAGGTGGCTGAACCATGCTGTGGAAAAGATATGGCCTATTTGTATGGAACAGATTGCATCTCAGAAGATTCTTCTCCCAATAATACCTTGGTTCTTGGAAAAGTATAAGCCATGGACTGCTGTATGAATATACCTTTTCTGATTGTTGTTTATATAGCTTCCCCTATGTTTTTCCCTCGATTTGAAATGCTTTGTTCAAAGGTCCATCGATTGTGCAAAATCCATTTTTAGGTTGCCTTTAATACATTGAACATATAGGGTAAATATCAATATTCTGGGATTCTCTTTATGATTGATTTTTTTTTTCCCAATATTTTTTCGCATGCCTTGTGTGATGATTGTGCACATCAGGCCAACATCCAACTCTAAGGCTACTCTATGGAAGAAAAAGAAAAAGATTTTGAACAAATTTGAATAATGTTCCAAGAGTTTTAGGGATGACTTAACTTTATTTCTATAGTCGCACTTAACTTTATTTCTATAGTCGCTTGTACTGATTTGCAATTTTTTAAATGTTGTTTTCTCTAGTACCTTGCTTATAACTAGAAATTGTAGTTTCTTGAAAAATATGTTTATAATGCATTGTGGAATTGTTTCTGGTTACTTTGCATAAATATACAGAAAAAGGTTGTTGTCCAACACATGTATCTGGGAAGAAACCCACCAATGTTCACTGAGATGAGGGTTCTTAACCAATCTACTGGGGATGATCACTTGGTATGTTCACTATGATTGTGGGATCTACTTTTTTAATCTATTTCATCTTCTTTCTGCATTTTGTTCTATTATTTTCTCTACGATGCAAGGAAAACAGGTATTGGAGTTGGGAATGAATTTTTGTGCTGCTGATGATATGAGTGCAATACTTGCTGTCAAGTTAAGGAGAAGACTTGGATTTGGAATGTGGGCAAAGTTGCATATGACAGGCATGCATGTTGAAGGGAAGGTAATGAATAATTTATAGATCATAATTATTCACGGTGTTATAGAATTTTGATGTAAAACCATTTACAATGGAATTATTCATCAATGTGTAAGCCATAAAAAATTGGTAGACCATAATATCTTGTAAAGGGATTTTGAACATTTCGATAATATTGTATGCTAAATAGTATGAATTCATATGCAAGTATAACTTCTGATTCCAAATTCTCCAAGAAACAAGTAAAAATAAAAGAAAGAAAATTAGATTTTTCATGCTGCATCAGATGATTTCATTGTATTGCATGAGTTAAAAATCATTTTGCCTTCAAATGTCTGTTATATTCAAACCGTGGTGGCAATCTCTGATCTGGCAACTAAAACAATTTGGGAAGGACAAGGTAGTTGTCAAACGTAAATGAAGTGTTTTCAATTAAACATATGTTTATGATACACTGAATTTTGCTACCCACTTTGTGGTACATAAGAATTTAAAGTCTATAGAAGAAGTAAAGATGAAAAATTAGTCAATCACAAGATTTAATTTGGTAGGATGAAGATTTAGAATTGAGTTGCTATTCAAGATAAGGTTTGAAATTTAGATTATTTTAGGATTCTTTATTACATAAAAAGTAGTAGTAAGTTAAAAATGTTATTCTATTTTAGATCTGTGATCTAGTTTTTTAAAACTTATAGAATTTCTATTAGAATAAGGTTTAAATTTGTTTGGAACTCTTTCCTACTAGAACAAGGGTTCTAAAAACTCTATATATATGTATACATTGCCCTTCAATAGAGTAACCAATCTAAAAGTTTTAAACAAACTTGAGTTTTCAAGTAGACGGTGTGATGTTTTTTTTCTAAAAGTGATTCTTGGACCTTAGGAGTGCTTACTAGTTTTCTACTCTCCATTGTTTGTGTTACTTACTAAATTCCAACAATCCTAACCCAAATTCTAGCTAGCTTAAACCTAAATTCTGACTATATTAAATTCTGAAATTCTAAGCCCAAATTTCTAGCACTCAAATGTTAAAAGCCCAACTATACCAAATCTAAAATTTCAGCATTCCTAGTTGAAATTCAGCCCTGAAATCTGATATTCCAGCAGCCTAATATCAGCCTTATTTCTTAATTTTGTGAGTTTTAGCTACTAGTTGATACTTGGTATTAGCAAGTTTCACGTAATTAAAGGGCTTATAGAGGAATTTTCAATGATCAAGAGCGAGATGAAATACTTTTAAGAGTTGTAGAAAAATTGGACCTTAATGACTCGATCACAAGATGCCCTAAGAACTAATCTAGAAAACAATATCAAGAAACAAACTACACTTGATGTTGAAGGTGGAGAAAGTGAAAGCCAAGATGAAAAGGATGAAACTAATCAACACCGAATGAGTTTAAGAAATCAATGTCTACTGAGAGATCCAAGACAAAGAACTCAACCGGCCACACATGGAGAGTGCATGCGAGCCTTTGAGATCACGACAAAGTTGAAATACACAATGAACTTGGTGACATTACTAAGAAAATTCGAGTTGAAGCCCCTAATTTTGTAGGAAAGATGGATTCACACTTGTTCTTAGACTGGACAGTAGCAATGGAAGATTTTTTTGATTGGTACCACATGTCAAAATATAGAAAAGTTTGATTTGCAAAGATGAAGCTAGTTGGACATGTTAAAATCTGGTGGAGATTGGTAGAGGATAAACTTCAAAAAACAGGTCAGCGACCAAGATGAAGCTAGTTAGACATTTTAAAATCTAGTGGAGATTGGTAGAGGATAAACTTCAAAAAATAGGTCAGCCACCAAGATGAAGCCAAAGTTATCAGAAAAATACTCACCTTTTAATTTTTAGGAAGATCTCCAAGATTAACCCACATCCTTTAGACAAGGGGATTATATCTATAACTGAGTACACAAAAATATTTGATGAGCTTTTTATCCAATGTGAAGAGATGGAGTCGGAATGACAACTTATATCTCACTACAAAAATAACTTAATGGAAGAAATTGGCAAGGAACTAATAATGCAAAGGATTTATAGCCTTGAAGATGCATATCATTTGACTTTAAGATCGAAACAATTCTTAGGACAATAAGTAACTAAAAAGTTTCGAAGTCAAGCCGAAAAGTTCAGCATGAAGAGCACTACGATGATGCAACACTTTAGGTCAGCATCTAATGCATCAAAAGTTGCATCATAGAACAACTATAAAAGTTCTCAAGGAACTGAACCTAAAGGAAAAGGCATATTGAAATTGGGACGAAAGGAGGTAGCAATGATAAGAAGTGCTTCCGATGCAATGGGAGGGGCCGCTTTGCTTATGAATGTTCTAATAGAGGTTTGGACAAGAAGAAGAGGAAGAATTTGATGAGTATAAGTGTGAGCACAAGCCTGGAGGAGAGTTGGAAGGAGACTCTAGTGATGAACTAACTAGTCCTACAAATCTTAACATAGTGAGATGCATTCTTAGGACCCCTACAGTAGAAGAACAAGAAGAATGGCTTCGTAATGCTATTTTTGTTTTCACTCAAGTTAGATGTGGATAAAAAGTATGCAAGCTTATCATTGATGGAGGAAGAAGTATGAATGTGATATAGGAAACATGTTGAAGCGATTGAATTTACTCACAAAGAAACATCCAAATCCCTACTAAGTTGCTTGGGTGGATGATAGTATTATACCAATTACTTTAAGGTACTCGAGGCTTTCAAATTAGGAATATATGAGGACTCTATTTCTTGTGATATCATTCCCATGAAAGTTTCTCACATTTTACTTGGACAACTTTGGCTTTATGATTGAGATTTGTAGCACTTCGGAAAACTAAAACCTATTAGTTTTTATTTTATGGAAAGATGATACTTTTGAAGCCTATGAAGGAAGAAAAGGTAGAAAAACAAAGAGGAAGTAACAAGACAGTCATAAATGCCATGAAAAAGCCTCTTACTGTCCTTAAGGAGAAAATTTGATGCCAAGCAAGAAGAAGTTGGTAATAAGCAAGAAGAAGGGACTGATATTGATCAACAACATGCAACGTATAGGAAAATCTTTGCTGAAAAATCATGTGCTAATTTTGATTCCTCAAATTTAGATGATCAATTCAAATCTTTGAGCTTACATGTAGAAGGTACAAGTACTTGATGACATAGAGAGTTTGACAGTGGGAGATGATCAATGTGTTTAAGATAAAGAAAAACAAAATGAAGTTAATTATTTGGCAAACTCTAAAGTTGAAACACCTAAACAACAAATCAAAACACAAGGACAATAGGCTGAAAAAACAAAGTAGCAGGGTGATATAATAGAATAGGGGGCTGAAAGGATGGGTCAATAATTACTTGGGGTTCTGAAGCTTGTTAGTTCAAAACTTGATGATATCCTTCGTGTTGTTGATGAATATTATATTGAAGTGGGTGATAGAGAAGTAGATTTGAATGAAGATACGGAATTAACTCAATAAATGAATAAAGAAGAAGCTACGAGTGCACTTGTAAAGTCAAAATTCAGCAATGATGGCAAGTTAATGCATCTGACTATAGGGAGCAGCAATACGTATGTTCTTGATGCCTATGTTGTAGAGAAATTGTGTGGTTTTGTTATGAAACCATTTGTAAATATATTGGTCAAGACTTATCATGTTATCCACATTGCTAAATTTTTCTTCAAAAAAGTTGTACGTTTCTATGGATTATCTTTAACCATCGTCTCTGATTGCGGTGTGAAGTTTATGAGTTATTTTTGGAAAACTCTATGGAAAACAATTGAATACTAAGCTTTAATCTTCAAGTTCTTTCCATCCCAAAATTGATGGACAAACGGAAGTGGTGAATAGAAGCTTAGGAGACTTATTAAGATGTTTCGTTGGATACAATGTGAAAAATTGGGACCTAATTCTCCCTATAGCAGAATTTGCATACAATAGTTCTATAAATAGGTGTACTAGTAAGAGCTCTTTTGAGATAGTCTTGGGTTCAACCAAGGAAGCCTATTGATTTGGTTCCTTTACCACAAACAACATGAGTAGATATTGATGTTGACGGTTTTGCACAATGTATGAGGGATATCTTTGATGTGATGCAATGAAAGATAATAACCAGTAGTTTGTCTTATAAAGAACATGCTGATCAACATCATTGACTAGTAGAATTCAAGGAAGGAGATATGGTAATGGTTAGGATTTGTCTAGAGCATTTTTAAAAAGAGAAAAATAAGAAAATTCATTCGCGAAATGCTGAACCTTATAAGATCATCAAGAAAATAACTGGTAATGCTTATGTTTTGGAATTATCAAGTGATATGGGAATTAGTCCTATCGTTAATGTTGCAGACTTAACTATTTATCATGGATATGATGATATGCAATCTCCTATCACGGTGTTGAGATTTCTAACTATTCCCCATCTTAAAGAGGAGATTGAGGATGTTCTTGATGATCAAATTTCAGCCACAAGAGATGGAAGATATTGACAATTTCTTGTCATGTGAAAAGGAAACCGATTTTTCACGGTACTTGAATTTTAGAGTTTGAATTTCAGAAGTTGAATCTAGACATATATGATCAGTATTTATCACATTCTATATCGAGGACGACCTCAGACAAGCTAGAGGCAATTGATACAAAAGAACTTAACATCTATAAAAGAAATAAAAGAGGAAAGATTAGTCAACTACAAGCTTTAATTTGTGCAATGGGAATTGAGAACTGAGTAGACATTTAAGATAACGTCTGAAGTTTAGATTATGTTAGGATTCTTTATTAGATAGGATATAGTAGTAATTTAAATATGTTTTTCTATTTTAGATATGTGATCCTAGTTAATTTTTATTGGAATAGGATTTAAATTTGTTAGCCACCCTTTCATACTAGAATAAGGGTTCTAAGAACTGTCTCTTTATATATGTATTCAGCACTTCAATAGGATAAGCAAACTGAAATTTTTCTACAAACTTGAGTTTTCAACTGGAAGATGTGATGCTTTCTTCTCAGAGTAATTTTTAGACTTTAGGAGTGATTCTTAGTTTTCTACTCTTTATTATTTGTGTTCTTTATTAAATTCCAACAAACCTAACCTAAATTCCAGCCATCTTAAACCTAAATTTCGGCCATATTAAATCTTTAAATTTTAAGTCTAAATTTTCAGCAATCAAATGTTAGAAACCCAATTATACCAAATCTAAAATTTCAACATTCCTAGCTGAAATCTAGCCCTAAAGTTTGATATTCCTGCAGCCTAATATCAGCCTTATTTCTTAATTTTGGAAGTTTTAGCTACTAGTTGTTACTTCTATTTTTCCTACATAACTTTGTTTGTATAGTTTTGATATAAGAAATCTGGTTTTCTGAATATTTCTTACTGGGTACGTCCATAACATTTTACTGCTTTTTCCTTTCATTTCACTTATTTTTGGGATGTGATAACTGTAATATTTGATACGAGGGTTAGCTATTCATTTTCATTCTATTTGTATCTATTTGGTATTGTAATAATCGTTTCAAAAAAGGTAAACTGGTTTTTTTTTGTACCAAAATCATTCTGATTTTTAACTCTTTTATCAGGTTTTGATTGGTGTAAAATTCCTACGTGAATGGCCTTTTCTAAGCCGATTGCGAGTGTGTTTTGCTGAGCCGCCTTATTTCCAAATGACTGTTAAGCCTATCTTCACTCATGGACTGGACGTTACTGTACTTCCAGGAATTGCTGGATGGCTGGTAGGTTTATTTCATTCTTTCTAGTTATATCTTGAACTTTCAATCTTTCTCCCTCCTCCCCCTCTCTCCGCCCCCCAACCCCTCATTAAATAATGCTGGTGTGAATTCATGGAGCCCATATGATAAATATGTACATACCTGTAATGAATGCATCCATTTTCAAACATTGTCATGAACGTGCTGGTTTATCCCCTGCCTCTATGAAAAAACTCAGATGCATTTTCTGGCTTGAACTAGGACAAGCTATTGTCAGTTGCATTTGAGCAGACACTTGTTCAGGTAAATTTACTCCCACTCAAAATGTATAATCTGCATATCTGATTTTTATCTAAATGATATTTTTCTTCATGCAGCCCAATATGCTAGTTGTTGATATGGAGAAATTCGTATCTCCGCAGACAGGTAATTTATCAACTTTAAGGTTGCTTGGAAGTTGAGAAGCTTATGCACTTCCATTTTTAGGGGAACTATCTTCAAAAGTCAGTTTCAAGCCAACATTTAATGCACCAAAACATTTGTCTTAATTCTTACTTTTCTGCAACAAATGATGGCCATCGGCAAAGAAATACCATTCTTGGATTATATTTCTGGTCTCTGTATTCAACTTCAGTTACTCTGACATTAGTTAGGGTCCTTAAAAGTGAATCTGTAGCTTAGATGCAGTTCACAAAGGAAGATAAGCATAACTCTGACTGTAGTATTTTAATTTTTTACGAAGAAAGTTTTTCCTGTTCCAACTGAAAATTTTCGATCTACACCTGGAAATAAATAGGTAAACTGGTAAACCTGTTTAGGAGGTGCTTGAGGTAAACTGGTAAACTGTTCATAATGGGGAAGTGCCATTCTGACTTCTTAGTTGAGAAACTTTTTTCCTCTCCTTTCTTGTATTCATTTTAGAATCATTTCTGATATAAAGATCCCAAATTTCATATTGGCACTTCTAATCCACTAGATATGTGAGCTTCATGATTCGGGAGTATAGACATAACAGTTGGATAATAATGAGAATTTTATGAATGTTGTAACCATCCCTCAATGAATAATTTGATAAAACCAAGAGTAGCATTAAGTAAAAAAGCTCAGTTTTGGTGTTGAGAAACGAATTTAGAAAGAGGATAAAGTTTTCTGGAAAGCAGCTTTCACAATTTTGATTAGTTATTTATTTGCTAATGATTGGACACAACATATTCCAAAATTAAGGGGATAGAGCCATAAACTTTTGGTAAATTTCACATGATCAGGTGTTAGGCACAAGATTTGAAATTGTTAAATATGAAATCAAAGCGCTTGGTCCCCTCCATGTTTATTTGTGCAAGCATTTGCAGGATTTGGTTGTCAAATATTACTGTTGGCTTGTTCTGATGATGGAAAGTGATTATCGAGATATCCATTGGATAAGATGAGTAGTCTGTTTCATTAAGGTGTTTGAAGTTTAAATTTTAAATCTTGAGGCACGATGTATTGATGAACTCTGAAATAGAGCTTAGTCTTTGAATGCTAGTCTACTAATCAGGCATAGGTTATGACTTGATCCAATAGAGTCAGAACACCTTTCTATCTAAAATCAATGGTGC
>JANZLD010000004.1:41403396-41428398 GCA_026413575.1 Erythroxylum carthagenense | reverse complement strand
CTATCTTTAAAACTATTTATTGATTTAATTTATATTCATTTGAAATCAATAGTGATTACTTTTTTTAACATATATCATAACTTTTAATAAGCCTTTTTTTACGAGATAAATGATGCACTAAAATTCTAAAATTTAAGGTTCTAAAAGATTTCCTTGTGAATTGCATCTTAATATATTTTATTGAATCTCAAAATAATAAAGGCCAATCTCTAATTACTTATATTCAAGAAAAAAATATGTTAGCGTTTGATAAGTGATGGTTTCACTTTCTAAGGTTAAACATCATTATTTTCTAAATTATTTTAATAATTCTTACTTATTTTCAAATCTTATTAAGTTGTATAAACATTCTAAACTCATATTTGGTACCATCAAAATTTATGGAATATTATTTGTAAGTTTATAAAAATTCTTATTGTGATAACTATACAATCCTTTGACTTGAGATTTCCATAGTTATTTCATATTAGGATTGTTATTTTGATACTACTTATGATTTGTTCTAGTCATTAATAACCGAGTCGATAACCATTAGATATAGCATGAATTGTATAAAGCTAATTGACTTATCAATCTAGGATATATCACTCTAAAGTGATCAGGGGAAAAGTTCTATTGTTCTTGATTAGTATTGATTTAAGAAATCCTTTACCAAGGTGAAATGATACTCTGAAAATAGTTTTGAATGTCATTAACTGAATTAATTACGAATAGTAGAGAGCTAGCATAATTAGAATCAAAGAGAGTAGATATTAATTTCATACTCTACGTCTAATTGTAACATTGATTGATGAAAGGATTGAATTATACAGAAAAATTATGCACAGAAAAGTTAGTCAAAATCACCTTGACATTCATAAATATTTGGGTGGTCATGATTTGTTGTTAGACATTAATATTGATCTATCGATATAAATTATTAATTAAATAATTAAAAATATATTAAAGAAGTTTAATTTATCAAATCCTAAATATAATTTAAATTTATAATTTATATCTATTACTAACATATTTAGAAACTTAATGGGTCATACACAATAACATATTAAAGAGAGAAAAGATGTTCCTAATCAAGTTGGACTTGGATTATAAAACTTGATAAACTTTTTGATTAATTATGATATATTTAATAAATAAGTATCAATTTGATATATTCGATCTTATTTTGATATAATTGGTATCCAATTATAATTAATTGTAATTCTAATTAAATTTTAATTGAAATTAGAATTAAATTTTAATTAAATTACTAAAATATGCAAAATCTATTATAAATAGACTTGAGCTCTAAATGAGCTAGCACTCTTTGCCAACTATCTTTATAATAGTTGTTAGTTCTCTCAATATGTTTTATAGATACTGTTTTAAGATGGATATTTACGCTAATATTGTAGTTAATATGAGCAAATTTTAGAAACAGTTTAAGGAAAATAATAAGAAAATTGATCAAGCTTCGAAATAAAACATGAATTACAATTTATACTTTATTTTGATTTATGTGTTAATTATTTTATAAAATTTTAGTGAACTTAGCTTTCGAGAAATGAAATTCCATTGTGTATCAATTTTCCATCAAATTTCCCTATAATCTTTGCATTGTATATTATTAACGCTTGGCAATGCTTTTTTTAGGTATATTCAATTTGGGAATGAGTAACTCATATACTTTGATACTCGTTGGGTTTGGTATTCTAAAGAACTTATTCAAAGGAGCAAGTAGCCTTAGTTTTATGCTTTCCCAAATGTTTTTTTTTTCCAAAAAATTACTTTAATTATCTTGTAATGCTAAATTGTGACGTTTTAAAATGCTTAATGGAGTGTTAAATTCATCATTTAAGATAGATTTCTTCAATGGACATTTTAGATGGAACTTTTCGAGCTTGACATAACTCGAATAATTTTAATCCAATTAAGTTTTAGGTCATCCAAGAATTGGTTGTGCACGAACTTGAACGTGAACTCAGACCAAATGATTTAGACTCAATTAGGACTTCAATTAAGCCTATCCTAAAATAAAAGCAAAAATTGAGTTGGGTTGGATCTACACACCATCTCATTACTAACCTTAATTATTTGTTGCAGAAACAAGTGGAGAAGATGAAGCTGAATGATAAATGACGGAAAGACTCACTAGACATTAGTAACTAAGGCGAAGCATTGCGTTTCAATAAGCATTCAGGATTATAATGTTGGACGAGAGTATATTGAATAGTTGTTTATCTATATTGAAGCCAACTTATAATGGTTATACTAACATGTAAAACCATATGAATGTTTTCTCTTCTCTCTCTCTATATCAGATGGATTCTATGTTTCTTTCTCTTGATGTTCTTCCCATTTCTCTTCTAACAAAATCGTAACCGAATAAACGCAATATTTTGTTATCTACTCTTAATTTACAACAATTGGTATTAGAGAAGTCGATTATGTGAAAACAATTATGGCTGAAAGCATGAGAGGCACTGAATTATGAAGAGTTGAAGAAAGCTTGAAAGGTTTGATAGAAAGAATGTTCTTGGAGTCACAAGTTAGGAGTGAGCGGATTTTCTTGGAGATTCAAAATAGGACGGGAAAGGTAGAGAAGGAGATGACTGAATTAAGAGCTCTACTCCTTCATAATCTCCAGAAACATGGAGGAGAGATCAGAGTGACAAACCTTCGTTGCAGAGTAGTCTAGGAAGTCAAGAGCGAGATGAAAATGTGACACCTACAAGAACGAGTCGGATCGAGTTTCCATCATTTGATAGTGAGAACATTAAACTCTGGCTTTACCAGTGTGAGCAATTCTTTCTCTTTGATTAGACCCCTAAAAAGATGAAGGTAAGTGTGGCGATTTTACACATGGAACAGCGGGCTTAGAAATGGTATTGATTATATATTCGAAACCGTAATAAGACGGAGGTAGTTGAGTGGGAGCAATTCACGAAGGCCCTCAAACAACAATTCGATGCAAAAATCTTTGATGACCCAGTAGGTGACTTTAAGAAGCTGAAACAACAGGGAACAATCCTAGACTATTGCGCACAATTCGATCACCACTCTAATAGGTTGACATTATTTGAAGAATACTTGATTGGTTTTTTTATTAAGGTACTTAAACCTGAGATTGGTGTGACTGTGAAACTAAATGAACCTCATTCTCTGCATCAAGCATACACACTAGCTAGGAAATAAGAGGCAATCCTAAGGTCCACTAGGAACACTGTGTTAAACCATGGTAATGTAACGAAGGGCGCGAATAATAACAATAATTTCAACTTCAATTCACGGGACCAGCAAATGACAAATATTATTTGTAACTCGCAGTCGGATGGAATACTACCTACACCTACTTCGACATTACGATCGTCATCATCGATAAGAGCTTTTAAACCCCAGAAATACTTTAGTAGCAAGGATTTTGACGATTAAAGAGCAAGAGGTCTCTGTTTTTGGTGTGATGAAAAATATAGCATAAGTCACAAATGCAACAAGAGACAATTACAATTTTATATAGTTACCAGAGAAGATGACAACGGGAAAACTTCACCCGAATCAAAAGAGGAGGAATTGGAGGGAAGTCTCGAAGAAGAAGATAGTCCGATAGTTTCAATGCAAGCCATGTTGGGTTTGTTTGGGAACCCGGAATCTAAACAAATGAGGTTAGTAGGAATGCATTAGAGAAGGAAGATATACATACTGATTAACAAAGAGAGCACTCATAACTTTGTGCACACTTTTGTAATAGGAAAAGGAGGGTGTGATCTCCAAGAGATATATCCAATTTTCATCACAGTAGGAGGCAGATTGATACAAGTGGCATTCAAAATGCTACAAGCAGTAATAGGGACGATTAAGGGTCTTGGGGTTCCGCATCACAGATTGTAGTTGAAATGTCATCAGTATTGCAAGGCTTTTACCTAGACAATGTAGGGAGTGCAATTCAGCGAGGATGTGTTGGTGTTGACACTAAAAGGGTGCGAGGTCGTATTGGGCATGTAATAGTTGAGTGGACTAAATGAGGTATTATGTAACTTCAAGGATCGAACGATGACGTTTAGGTGGGAGGGACGCTTGGTCACATTAAGCAGAAATCCAGAAGGGAGATCCAGAGTCATTTCCAACAAAGAATTTCAGAGAACGTTATATCGGCAACAGGCGTTCAATTGTTCATGATGTAGTTGTCAATGCCCATTGAATTCCAGTTATAGCAAATGGGAATGACAATTAAGCAGTGGAGTGCGTTTGACAAGATTAACGCCATTTTGTCAAACTACGCAGAGATTTTCCAGGAACCAACCCATCTTCCTCCTGACCGCAAATACAACCATCAGATAATTTTGAAAGAAGGAATAAAAGCCATTACCATTCGTTCGTATCGATATTCGGGGGCACAAAAAGATGTAATAGAACAATCAGTTCGAGATCTCATGAAATAGGGCTTCATTCGACATAGTTACGATCCTTATGCCTCGCCGATGGTTTTAGTCAAGAAGAAAGATGATTCATGGCGTATGTGTGTAGACTATAAGGAGCTAAACAAATATATGATGAGGGACAAATTCCCAATACCACTGATCGAAGAATTGTTAGACGAATTACACGGGGCTAGTTGGTTCACCAAGTTAGACTTGTGTTCAAGATACCACCAAATCCGGATGCAACTGAAAGATGTGCTGAAAACAACCTTCAAGACACACTAAGGTCATTGTAATTTTTCGGTTATGTGATTTGGTCTGACGAACGAACCTTCAACGTTTCAAAGATTGATGAATGAGCTATTTAAATCGTAATTGTGTCAATTTATTTTGGTCTTCCTCAATGACATACTGATCTACAGTTCATCGTTGCAACTGCATGTACAACACATTTCAACAACAATGGAGAGGTTGAGGAGTAATCAATTATTTTTAAGGGGAAGTAAGAGTGTGTTCAGGGGGTGACAAATTGAGTATATTTGATATACAATTTCAGAGATGGTGGTAGCAACTGATAATCAAAAGGTTAAAACAATTGAGGAGTGGCCAGAATCCAAAGGAATTAAGGAGTTCCCATAATTCTTAGGAATTACGGGGTACTATCGGAAATTCATTAAAGGATATGGATTAATAGCTAAACCATTAACAGATCTTTTAAAAAAGGAATGCATGGCTAGTTGGGATTGGCAACAAGAAGAGAAAGCTACTTTTGAGAACTTGAAGAAGGCAATTACATTAGCGCTAGTGTTGGCATTACCGAATTTTTCAAAAACATTCGTGATTGAGGCAAATGCGAGTGGACAAGGCAGGATAACCACCCCATCGCCTTTTCAGTAAATCATTGGCAAGAAGGCATTATGGATTATCAACTTACGAAAAAGAATTTCTAGCAATAAGTAAGGCTATCAAGTATTGGCATCGTTACTTAAGCTGCAAACCATTTATTGTGAGTACAGATCATAGGAACCCCAAATATTTGTTGGAGCAGCGTCTGTCAACTCCCTTCTAACAATCATAGTTACCTAAGCTTCTCGGATATGATTTTGAAGTACAATACTGTAGTGGAAAGGAAAATAATGTCGCAGACGCCCTTTCAAGAATCACGAGTGCGGAGATGATGATGCTATTAGTAACACAATTAAATGGAGAATTATTGGAAGAAATCAAGAAAAGTTGGGGAGAGGATCGAGCAATTCATGAAATTATCAGAAAATTGGAGATGGGAAGTTTGAATTCTAGTGCATATGAATGAAAAAATGGATTATTAAGGTGGAAAGGTCGTCTAGTGATTGGCACCAACAAGGCGTTATGACAGCAGAAAATTGGAATTAGTCATGACGAGGTTATGGAGGGACATGCTGGTGCAGTAGCAACAACCAAAAAGTTATAAAATATGTTTTTCTAGAAGGGAATGGCATGAGATGTGTGGAATTATGTCCATAAATGTATGAACTGTCAAAGGAATAAGCACGACAATTCAACATGTCCTGGGTTATTGCAACCAATTAGAATTCCGAAAGGTAGCTGGAGGGAGGTTAGCGTCAAATTCATTGAGGGATTCCCTATATCTAAAAGGAAGTCAGTTGTTTTTGTGATTTTCAATCAATTCACCAAATATTCTCACTTCGTTTTAGTAAAACATCCTTACTCCGCTTGTGACATTGCATAATTATTTCTCAATAACGTGTTTAAACTACATGGAATGCCGAAATCAATTATTAGTGACAAAAATCTAATCTTCATGAGTAAATTTTGGTAGGAGTTACTCTGATTGCAAGGAGTTCAGTTGAAATACTTTACCGCCTACCATTCTCAATCAAACGACCTCACAGAAGTGATGAACAAAATTTTTAAAAAATATTTACGATGCTTCTGCAATGAAACCCCTCAACAGTGGAGTGACTGGATACTGTTGACTGAGTGGTAGTACAATACAAAGTATCGCCCATCTATCGACTCCACACCATTTGAAATGATATAGGTATCCCCCACCGGTTTACACACCATACATAGCAAGAGATTCAAAGGTGACATAAGTGGACGAAGTTCTAAAAGACAAGGAAACAATGACCAATGCCACAAGATTTCATTTTCAGATAGCTCAAAATAGGATGAAGCAGTATGCTAACTTTAGACGTTCGGAGCATGAATTTAAAGTCAGAGAAATGGTGTTAAGGGAGTTACAACCGTATAAACAATATACTCTTTAGAGGAGGAATAACCAAAAGCTATCTCCACTTTATTATAGGCCGTGCAGAGTGACGAAGCGAATTGGGAAGGTCGTGTACAAACTCGAGCTACCACCGACTTCCTTGATACATCCCGTGTTCCATGTATCATAGTTGAAAAAAGCGCACATGGATTAGGATAGAACTTCTTCTACACTGCCAGAGTTCATAAACCTTGTTGAGTGTGTCCCTCTGGCAATATTGGAAAGGCGTATAGCAAAGAGAAGTAATCGTGTAGTGACTCAGTTGTTAGTTCAACATGAGAATATCTTTTCGACCTTCAGAAGCAATTTCCAAAGATCAATTTGGTGGACAAAAATGTTCAGGAGGGAGGAACTGTTGCAGAAACAAGTAGAGATGACGGTGAATGATAAATGACGGAAAGACTCACCAGACATTAATAACTAAGGCAAAGCACTACATTTCAATAAGTGTTCAGGATTGTAATGTTAGATGAGAGTATACTGAATAGTGTTTGCCTGTATTTAAGCCAACTTATAATGACATACCGACATGTAAAACCATATGAGTGTTTTCTCTTCTCTCTCTCCATATCGAATGGATTCTATGTTTCTCTCTCTTGATGTTCTTCCCATTTCGCTTCTAACAAAAATGTTACGGAATAAACGCAATATTTGTTATCTACTCTTAATTTACAACATTGTTTCATTAGAAACAAAAAACAAAAAGCAATAGCTAACCATTTAGGTCCATCTAAATCATCAAAGATCTTCTACGCCATAAATTTATGTCCAAGATAAGTTTTTCCTTAAAATTGACAGTCCGGAATGCCAATCCTGCTTTTTCCTTCCAACAATCAGACTTCTGGTGAGTGGAAATTGAACCTCTAAATCTGTTATGTTTCACATGGAAGCCAAGCGCAAGAGCATCCTAATCTAAATGCCTTCCAACCATTCCTTAATTTAAAAGAAAATATTTAAATAAACAAAATATCTTGAAGTCAAAGACAGGTAAGAATTTAGGATTGCCAAATTTTTAAATTTGTTCGTTGTCTTACCTTGCCGTTTCTGGTACATAGTATAAAAAGAAAACAGGGCAGAAAATATTGCTAACAAAAATAAGTCCAGTAAAAGGCATTCGATGAAAGTCAAGATAGTAATTCTCCTAAAACATAATCCACCAATCAACATTTTCCATGCCCATCCTTGTATACAACTTAGTTGTGGTTCCTTTCTAGGTAACAAAAGAATTTTTCATATGTTTAGAATGATTTCCATCATATCCAGCAACCTTTCTGCATTCATCCACGCTCTATTCATTCTGCATTATGAATACAACGAAATATATTCATCTAATTCGCGCTTGCTGAAATCGGCCAACTGATGGCTAGCAGTCTCTTCAGTAAACTAAAATATATCACCTTAAGTAATGGCTGCAAAATGAAAACTAAAGATTTCAGTTATTGGCAGACTGATTAATGGTAGGAAATATAGTTTCTCGTATTCAAAGAAAATCATATATAGAACTGCAACTGCACTTTTCTTCACCTTCTTAATGCAAATGTTTCCTTCAAAACACGAAAAACTGGGTAACTGAAAATTCTGTAACCAGGAATCGCAATGGGTCTGACTGGGCCAGGCTAGTGAGACCCAAATCCAGCCTGAAACCCGATCAGGCCTGACTCATATTGTCCGAACCCAACTCCAGTCACAACCCACTCAAAATCAAACCTCAGCTTGATTCTAACCCGGCCTGATCCAACCCATTAACTCTTCATCATCGATGCCAACCTGATCCATTGCTACGTTTTTCTTGAGACTTTATTCTTCTACTTTTCCTTAATGCCTAATATATCTTCATCCAAAATTACTACCAAATCATATAAAGGTTCAGATAAAAGATGTTTTAATAGCGAGGAGATTGAAAGACTAAGGAATTTATTGGGATCTCTCGAAATGATCTTTGGAAGTAGTTCTTTGGCTCTCTCAGGTAACCCTTTATTTTCTTTTTGCTTGAATGCCTCAAACAAGTACATGATAATGCTTGGATAATTACCAAACCATGTGACTTACTCCTCACATTTATTTTATACTGATACCTCAAGCCCTAATAATAGGAAGATTGTAGTAGACAATGGTTCGTTAGCTATTGTTGCAGAAGTAGATGTATGTATTACACCTTTCCTCTGTCTAAAACACGTTCTTCATGTGTCAAAATTATTACTTAGCCTTGTTTCTATTCAAATGCTTACATATGACATTAAATGTTATGCAAGCTTTTTTTTTTCTTCTTATAGTGACCTTTAGAACCAAGCTCGAGTAAGAGGATTGGACTTGCTAAGAAAGGAACAATCTCTAACATCTTGAATCTTCTGAAAAAAATCGGTAGTAATTTGTCCACGTCAGTTCTTAGCAATTCAAATAAAGCTGTCCTTTGGCTTTACCATTTACGCCTTGGTCACCTATCTTTTAAAGTTTCAAATGTCATGTTTCCACATTTGTTCGGAGGACTAGATATCTTAGTTTTACAGTGAAATTTATTAATTGACAAAACATACTCACATATCCTTTCCTAATAGTATTAAAAGAAGTCCTCATCTTCTCATTCGATTCAAAGTGACATCTAGGTCCCTCTACTATTCCTAATATTTTTGGTGCTTGTTGGTTTGTCACTTTGATTGATGATTGTACATAGCTTTTCTTACTCAAACAAAATTCTGATTTTAAATATTCCTAATTTTCATTTTATGATTCAAACCCAATACGGGGATAAAATTAAAAGCGTTAGGTCAAACAAGGCTAGAGATTAATCTTATGTCACCCTACTTTCCAAAGTAGAAAATTATTCATAACTTATCATATATTGACACACCACAACAAAATGAGGTAAGTGAGAGGAAAAATGGACATTTACCCAATGTAACTGGGCTCTATTCTTTCAATAGAATGTTCCTAGATCCTATTGGGAGGAGGCAGTTCTAAATGCCACACATATGATACTTAACTCACGTGTGTTAAACAATAGAAGTGCGACAGAAACTCTTAATACCTATTATTCCAACTTTAGAACTTCAGATGGGCTTACTCTTATGCTATTTGGTTGCACTGCCCTTGTGCATTTTTATAGAAAACACAATGGGAAGTTAGATTCCCGTGCCATCAAATTTGTCTTTCTAGGTTGCTGGCCTACAAAAAAGGGGTACAAGTACTATAAACCTTCATCTTGAAGTTCTATACCTCGACTAATTGTCACTTCCGTTGAAAACAAACCATATTCTACCAAGTCTGTATTTTGTATAATTTGACCTCCTGGTCTATGTCCCAAACACATCTTCTGTCAGTCTTAGAAAATACAGAAATCTTTCCTATGTCAATTCATGTTACTAAAAAATTTTCAACACGTTCACATCTGTATTCCAAAAGAACAACTGTTGTAGGCTTGAAACAAGTCTAAAAAACCATCCTCTTTATATTAAAAAAAAACAGTTGAAACTCCCACTTATGATCTTTATATTGCCGTTAAGAAAGGTACTAGAGAGACTACAATGGGACCACCATAGACTTGTCACTGGCCTATAAAAATTTTATTGCGAGTCTTTAACTACCATTCATATTCCCAATATTGTTTCTAAATATTGTCGAGAAGGAAATGGAAGAATGCTAGGAGAGAGGAAATGGATGCACTAGAGAAGAATAGGATATGGAGATTGTTGATAAACCAAATGGGGAAAACATAGTTGACCAAAAATAGATCTTCACACTGAAATATAAACTTGATGGTTACTAGAGAGATATAAAGCATAGTGGCTAATGTGTACCCTCAAACTTATAGCATTGATTAATAGAAGACATTTGTCCTAGTGGCAAAATTGAATCCTATGAGGAGTTTATTATCCTTGCTAGCTCACTTTGACTAGCAAAATTGAACATTATATCAAATTTTCAATAAAACATGAAATATAAAGTTTGTAGGTTTCAAAAGGCCTAATATGGATTGAAACAATCTCTTAGAGCATGGTTTGGTAGATTTGCTAAAGTTATGTAAGGGTCGAGATGTAAACAAAGTTAAGGTGATCACACTCTCTTCATCAAGCACACAGTTGCAAAGGAACTAATTGCACTTCTAGTGCATGTTGATGACATTATTGTAAATGAAAATGATGAAAAAGAAAAAGTGGAATTAAAGCAACAATTGACCATGGAATTAGAAATAAAGGAGCTTGGAAAATTGAACTACATCCTTGGTATTGAGATGTCATAGTGCTCACAAGGAATTTTCATATTTCAATAGAAGTATGTAATTGATCTCTTGAAGGTAGAGCAATTGTTCAAGGTTTGTGCAAGTTGTTATGGTTGAAAATTACTCTAAATGACTTAAAAATTAAGTAGGAAGGTCCTATGAAGCTCTACTATGACAACAAATCAGCCATCAATATTACTCATAATCCTATTTAACATGATAAGACAAAGCGCATTGAAATTGATAGGCATTTTATCAAAGAGAAATTAGAGGAAGGGCTTATAAGCATGTCATATGTCCCATCGAGAAGCCAATTAGTTGATTATCTAACAAAGGGGTTGAACGGTTAAAGTTTTCATGATATATTTCGAGAATGGAAGACATATATTCATCAACTTGAGGGGGATTCTCAAGTTGTACATTAGCATTTAGCTGTTTACTCTTTCAAGAAAGTCAATTTCTTAATATCCCAAGAATTGTGAGATCCTAAGAGACTATTCTCCTTTCCTGAGAGAGTGTGGAATCCTAGGAGAATATTGTTGCTTTCCTAGATAAGTGTCAAATCCTAGAAAACTTTTTCTTTTCATAGGACAGCTTGGAATCCTACGAGATTAAATCCTGTTCTTAGAGATTGTTTCCTATTTTTCTTCCTAAACTAAGGTATATGTATAATCGTGTAATTCTAAATCATATGTACAAAGAAAAATCATTTTCCCTTCTATTAAGAAACACAAACTTATGGTACCAATGTAAGTTAAACCGTTTGGATAAACAGCACTAACTGCAAAGTAGAGTAAAGCAACAAAGAGAAGCTAAAAAGCTAGTTTAAAGTAGCGCAGCAAAAAATGTAAAACAAGCAATACAAGCAGCAAAAGCAGAAGCTAAAGCTTGAAAGCTATCAAATCGAAAACAATTTAATCAAGGGCCTTTACTTGGAACTGGATTAACCTGTACAGGAAGCATAATGGGAATCTATAGCAGCTGCAAAAACTATGGCTGATTCAGTTGTGGAAGGCCTCACAACTTTTCGGAAGTATTTTCAAAAATAGAAAAAGCAGAACTCCATTCAATAAGCTGTTACCTATTTAGAACATTGGATATCAATGTTTTTCAGTTTCCAAAATCAATGTCAGGTCTAAGAAACACTCAAATTATGGTTTTCATGCTTCCTTATGAGACAATCTTATGAGATAATAATCTCAGAACACTAAAAAATATGGACTCATTAATTAATGCCTTTCCAATATTCAATAATAAAACTTAAAAGGAACAGCTCCTTGTGGACACCAGAGATGCCAACCTGGCTCACTAAGTTTTTGACCTTTATAAACTACTCCAAGAACATTTATATAACAAGTAAAACCACATAACTAATTAAAAGGAATAAACTAGTAAAACATAGGTTTCTATTAGTTCTTTAATGAAATAACTAATAACCATACCTCTGTATCTTAAAAATGGAAATATATCAGAAAATAGATATTGTAGGTGATTTACAGTTTTCCCAATGTTCCAATAGTGTGAATGCAAATTCCAAATATTAACATTGATCAGCTGAGGGATCCCTTAACATACCTCTTAGCCATTTTTCACGAGTTCTTTCCTTCTAATTACTTTCTAAAGTTTTGAAAAGTTTTAAAGATTATAGTATATTTTCCCATTTTCTAATCTACAGAATCAAAAGAAATAAAAATAGTTTCTTCATAACGTGACACATTCCAGTAATTGCTTCATCAACCATCTGAGAATCCACATTCCCATCCTAACACTGAGCCCGATAAAGAAAAGCAGAATGAAACAGAGGCTATTTCAATCAAATCCACAACTTAAGGTCTTCTAAGAATATCAATAGCATCATCATGTGGAATTCACATTTTAGACATACTACTCACTACACTGGTTCGTGCTCCAGAATCTAATGCAAAAGGAGGAGCATCAGATACAATTTGCTGAGAGTGACAAACTTGCACACTGAACAAATATACTTAATTCTAGCAAACCAACAAACCCTTGAAAACCTGATAAAAGCCAACATCATTAAAACATAAGTGCAGAAATACTCAATTGACATCAAGAAGAACAAAACACAAAACTAACAATTAAATTGATCTCTTACTGCAAACAATAATGCATATCTTTCACAGAAATCCTTACCTCAAAACTTCTAGGCAAATCAATCATTTGAAGTTGATGGTGTATTCAATGGTATGGATTCAACAAGTTCTGATTCCTTGGAATTAGCCCGAGAGGCTTCCCTCTTCAATTTGTGATTATTATATGCAACCACACCCGCAATAGCTGTGATAAAATATTTTATTGTAATAAGAATCTGTAACATGGACATGTTTAGACTCTCTTCAACTTCTAAAGAGCTTAAACTCCATATTTAAACAAAATAACTCTCCCAATGGTAAAGTATCTTCTCTTCAAGATTACCAGTCACTTAAGACACCTTGAAAGAGACTTAAACAGTATAATATAAAGAAAACAAGAACATCCACAGAAGGATACAGCACCATCGAACTATTTCCAACCTCCAATTGAAGTACAACATTAAGCAACAAATAAAAACAATTAATCCATACATCAGAAATGATTGCATTTGCTTGCAGTAAAGTGGCGAACAATTGAGTAATACAGAAGACAAGCATGAAGAAACATTTAGGACTAGGATCCCAGAAATAGGGAGACATTTCTTGCAATCTTTTTATGTGGTAATGTCATAATTATTTTCTTTCCTGGACAATGTTTTTCTGAGTTTTAGCACAACAGCAGACCAAAGGAATAGAACTTCTTTCAGATATCTAGACCTTAGAGGAGATAGCAGGTTCCAATAACAGTAGACATAGTAAAAGCATTTGATCTTTCAATACTTGCCAATGCCATAGCCAAACAGGTTTATGATTGTAAGCTTCGTATCTGCAAATAGAAGAGCAGACAGCAAGACAACCACCCAATCCTTGACAACACCAGCCACACGAATGGTTAAAGCACTTGTGTGCGAGATTACAAGGAAAACTGATAGGTTGAGTGCAAAAGTACACAGGGAGTTGAGGGTCAACACAAGTGGCTGCAAATTCCATGTCCCATGAGCTTCAATTCTTGGTTTCTCAAGAAAGATCCAAGGAATAAATAAGCAAAGAGCGCTGCTAGGAAACATAAAGTCAGTTCAATGCACTCGTACTTCAACTTTTTTGGATTTTGACAAAAACAGAGTAATTGAGCAAAGAAAGATGAACATGGTACATGCCTGCAGGGACTGACATAATACATTACTGATATAGGGTTGAGCTTCAGACCCTTCCTTTTCACAAGAATCTCCATGAATATAAGTCTCAATGCTTCCCCAACAACTCCACCCATCTGGTAAACAACTCCAATCCAGCTGATATTTATTTCCCCATAAGAAGCAACCAGAACACCAAAACTTATCAGCGACATAATCAAAAGCATTCTACCGCTCATCACCTCAAGTCCAGCAGCTACTCCAAGAACAAAAACGGCTACCGGCACTGCAATCTCGTTGAAGAAACCAATTCAGACCAGCAATGTCACATGAAAAAAAAAAACGTAATGGAATTCTAGTACCAGATAAGAAAGGCTGTTAAAAACAATAAATATGTAGGGACCCAACAACTTTGAATAGCATAAATAAGAGGATCAACAAGAAAAAATAGTGGATACTTACTGATAGCCTTCAGCATTTGTGCAAAGGCCACAGAGATATAAAGGTAGGCAGTGTTCCCTAGCCAAAGAGTCATAGCAAACATTGCGCCAATAGGAATAACTGAGGTTGCATATCTATATATATTTTTGTATATCAATCAGAATAAGCCGAAGCATGTATTGTTCAATAGAGAATATTCACTTACATTTCTAAAGTCATTCCTTCCTCAACCTTCATAACCTTCAGATATACATAACTAAGAGTAAGAGTTATGCAAGAAAATTATTCATGACAATATTGCCCAAAAAGGACACAACAAATTAATACCTTAAAAACTTTGGTGAGCATAAAACACAAAACAGAGGAGAAGACCATGTGAAGTAGAGTCAATCCAAGAGGATAAGGAAAGTTAAATTCTTTGGATGACAGAACCCACTGCAAGTTAACCATTAAGCAGAAAAAAAAACAAAATTATGTTAGTAAATACAGTCAGAGAACAATCGACAAGTAGGATAACTAATGCTTGCAACAATCTTGTCCAGTTGAAACCTGCACACCAAGGGAATTACCAGCAGAAAACACGGTTTATAAGATCAGAGGCAAAGTTGAATGCATTTTGTAAGAATACACAAATCAAAAGTTGGGTAACAATGAGCCCTCATACAACTTGCACAAAGATTCAAACAGAGCAACAAAAACATTTCAGTGATAAAACTGTCATATAAATAAAGGATGTAACTCACTTACTTTAGATGCATGCTTAGTAATTTTATCTTTTCATTCAGTGTCTAAACTCTATATATAACCTACGTAACTTTTGTATGCTTAGTTTTTCAAAGAACTGACAACTGACTACTTTGCTTCTCCTGTTTGTTTTGAAGGCTAATTTCTATGCACTTCCTCATCCTCCTCTTCCTTGCCCTCCATTTCACACAAATTTCGGCTAGTTCGTTATTCTTCTTCTACTCGGCTAAATTAGAATGGGATCCACTTTCTGAATAAACAAAAACTGGGACATCCAAAAATTGATTCCACATTGTCTAGGTTCATTTTAAAAAGATATTTAAATTGCAGGAGTTTCTAAAGAACTTAAACTAAAATATGATATCCTTAATATTGGCTTTATGATAATGCAAGGAGGAAAAACTTGCAAGCTCTCACTAGCAACAAGCATTATCTGATTGACTGTCTGATTCTAGAACTCAAATTTGGACAGCTTTGTTCAATTATTGCAGTCTCATGATTTCACCATCGCATTAAAAGATTATCCTTAATAAAAAGGAAAAAGAGAAAGAGGAGCATATAGCATGGAATTGAGGAACCACAAATAAATGTCATAACTTTGAACAAGTCTATTTTGAGAATATCGTCTTATCCTTGGAAGTGTTCAACTCAATAAGGACCATCTCTTTCTTGACCTATATTAAGAAGACTAAACAGAAAAGCAATGACAGATATCCACCAGAACTGGTGAAAAATCTAATTGTTAATAATTGCCCATTGCCCGAATCTTCTTAGTATACTAGCCCGATTATGATGTTAGAAAACTTGATTAACTTACATTCCCCTCCAATCAAATGGCACTAGCTTCATTGATGTAAAAAATTATCTTTTTTCAGATTTGTCATTTGCGTCGTGTCAGTTAAGCGTCAAACTAAGGCTTGAGCTTTAAACACACAACCCACAGAAAAATGTTAAACGCAATCAAAAGTTCATTTCAGTTGTAAAACCGGGATGTTATCCGTGAGACAAAAATCCAGCTTTTTGGGCATTTTCCTCCAAGCAAGTGAAATGAAGTTGAAATCCAAAATCAAAGGAGAGGAAAAGGGTCTTAATAAAAATAAAACCAAAAAAAAAAAGAAAAATGTTTTCAATCTCCAATGGTTTATCGTTTAAAATCACAGTATACAGTCACAGTCACAGATAGATGCGGAAACTATGGTGCTTTCAAATCTTAATGTCATGTACCAAACAGTGGAATGAAATTTCGGAGTCAACTCCAAAGCAGATTGGGTTCTTTTTAAATAGACAGAGCACCAGCAAGAGCAACAAATCAACTAAACAGTCAATAAGAAGAGGAAAGAACAAAGAAAGAAAGTGTTGACCTTGTTAAAGAAGATCTGCCCACTAGAGAGAGCGATATAGAGGAGAATGTAAGCGTATGTTATGACTTCTTCTTTCCTTGCAGCTCCTCTCACGCTGTCCGCCATTGCGACAAATGCAAATATGCCTTCTTGTGCTTTTTCTCTCTCCCTTTCACGATTTCCCTTCCAGTAGTAAGGCTTTTCTCTTCCTGGCCCTCATGAATCAGATTAGTCACTAGTTTTCTTTCCAAACGTAAGGTCACCAAATTCCAAGACTCTCACTTAAAAACTTATTTTTACAGTAACCTTTTGAGAATGCTTCAATTTAATTTTAAAATTTTTAATTTATTAACTAATTTTTTCAAATTTGTATAAATTAAGTTAAAATAATAATTGTTCGGTAACATATCTACTAAATGTTATATGCATATTTATTTTTAACCACATGGTAAAAAAAATTGGCCTAATTTGTATAATTTTAAAATGTTTATCATTAAATTAAAAATTTTAAAAAGGTGAACTCTAAATTTTAAAAAAAAATAGATACTTTTTAATATTTTATCTATATTTTTATATTTAGGCTTGGTTGTGATAGTTTAAAACATGTCAGATTATTATAGCTAATGAAAAGGCCAGCTTTACTGGTTACTATTGATCAGCCTTTGCACATTAGCATTGCCTAGATTTGAAGGTTTTAATTATTGTAGTTCTTCCAACTTGTAAAGAGGTCCCGTTAGGTACCAATTATCAAACCAAAAAAAAAATCTCGTTATAATTTCCTGCACCCAATCTTTCATACCCATTGTATATTTGAAAGTTCAATACATTCATTATTGTATAGGAGCTTTCCATTTGTTATGGTGTTTTATGTGTTATATATGCATCCACTTCACCCACAATTAGGTTCGAATTGATAGCTTTGACCACATCAAGGCGACACTCTACCACTAAGCTATATCCAGCTCTTTCTCATCTTGACTCAGGGACCATAAACTCTTTGCTAGAAGGATTCTAGTATGAAGTATGGTTTAAGGTACTCCAAGTCCCCTCTTGCTGCCTAGGGAGGCATATCATAAACCATTCATCATGGGAACCTTCTTGTGATTGTTAAGGCTACTCCATAAGAAATACCTTAATAATTTATCAATTGATTTCAAGAATTTCCTTGGAAGTGCAATATGAGTCATCCAGTAGGTAGATAAATTGTTCAACACCAAAAATAATTAACTATAGCCTATCTCCATAGCTGAGGAATTTATTATCCCAATTATTAAGTTTCCTATTAACTAAGTAAAGCAAAGGTTGGGATTCAATTTCCGTAAGCTTCTTGGAGTTAATAGACACTCCAATGTATTTGAAAGGGTTAAAACCCATTACCTATTCCTGTTTCTCAAGAAGCCACATAAGAATTGATTCTTGATGATAGAACAAATGAGCTTTCGGAAGGTTAAAACCCAAACCAAAGATACGCTTAAAACTCTCCAAAATAAAGTTTAGACCATAAAAAGAAATTACAAAATATAATAAAGATGAAAAACAAAATAACAAGTATAAATCCAGGGGTGGGTCTAATATGTTGGTTATTTGAGGATTATTGAATCTTTAACCATCATATGGCTATGAAGCCGAAGTTGGCGCGATCGATCTAGATGATGGAGGTGGTACAAAAATCCATAAGTATTTTAACTTTTGCATCATAACTTCCATCATCCATCTGTCATAGGCCTTTAATCTTGCCATCAGCTCTACTATCTCCTGCTAGTTCACTTAAATAGTGCTTTGGACTCCCAATATCTGTCCCATATACTTCTCCAGCTAAGCAAGCTTCAACTAGTCTTAGTGTACAAGTGGTGTAGGAGTCTTGGGTGGTCCTGCAATATCCAAAAAAAAAAACTAAATCCTCATAATTCTCTGCTCCTCCTTTCTATAGTAGTGGTAAGTCCTACATTTGCGACTAGTCTGGTATATTGGTGCAATCTATGTCTGCTCCTATAGTTATCTACTCATTTGGGTCTTTTACTAGTCGATAGATATCTCCTATTAGTTCCCACCTCTTTATAATCATGTGTATATTCTTCATTATATCCAGGTTAACGGCAACCATATTACTGAAAAGTTGCATCAGTGGTAGTCAACTGAAGCGTCTCATCTTCCTCACCGATCATATCAAGTAGGGCCTAATATACATTGTCCTTACATTCTTCTCCTCACTCTAACGTTTGGGCTAAGGCGTGCCCCAAGTGTATTGATTTCCTCTCGCATATACTCCACAAGTAGAACACATTGAAACTCCTAGCTACACTAAATCTATCAACCTACCCATTCAGTGTATGACTTCAGATCTCATGAATGTACTTGAATGTGAGATGTCGTAAGGTAGACACTTTAGATTTCCTTGGGTCGTAGTTTTCTCCTCATTAATGTTGCACTAAAAGTGATGGGCATCCATCTTATATGGAAAATCTATATGGAGGGGTCGTATACTCGTGCATCTTTATGAAGTGACAACATATCGTAACATTAGTCAAAATAAACTTTACTATAGCAGTGGTGAGTCTAGGTCGATCCCACAGAGAGTGTGTGTAAAGTTATTGAAATAAAATTAACCAGTATTTAGGTTAAAGGGGTTTTGGATTTTTAAAAATAAGAAAATAAAATAAAGTTAAACTAACTAACAAAAGCAATTTAAAGAAAACATTTAAAAATGATAAAAGTGGAGAATTCGGTAAGGATGCAACCTACACACTAATTAAACATATTTCATTGATTTGTTGTTATCAAACCTCTCCTAAAAACTATTAATCATAAGTTAATAATTAACCCGAGTTTTCCCTTAGGTAGTGTTTAATCAAGATAAGATCATTAATTAAACCTAGCTATCGAATAACTTAGGATACGATCTCTAGATTAAATTGGGTAGTAGCAATATGAATTAGAAAAACCGATTAATCAAAGCAACAACCACATAAAATACATCATTTAACCTAGGTTATGTTATACTTAATGATTACGAACCATTAGTTGCTACAAATGAATTTCAACATAACAATTACAGATTACATTGAATATTCTATCAGTGGGTTTGTAATAAAATGATCCAATGAACGTATTAAAATCATCTATCTAAAACCTAATTCAATCAATACAAACAACACAACAATCCAAAAGAGATCATAACGTTAATAAGATGTCACAACGTTAATAAGATGAAATAGCTTAACTGTGACTTAGTGTCGATATACCTATTGAACCGACATTAGAAAGTTACCCCTCCATAGATCTCTCAAAGTTAAGAGCTTACCCCTCATCTTCATTAAAATCTCAACCCCAAGAACCTTCAGCCAAATACTCTTTTGTCCGAAGAACAACTCTACTACACCTCCACTCTTCTCTCTTTCTTGTTTTATTAAAAACCCTCTGTTGTTTTATTAAAAACCTACGCTTCCCCATTTGCTACTGTGCATTTTGGTACCTTGACTTGGATTGTTGCATTTTGGCTTTGGTGTCCTAGTTTGTTGCGCTGCTATTTCAACCTTGGCTATCTTCTTTTAGACTAAATTTTTTTCTTCTTGCTCTAATTTTCTTCTTCTTACTCCAAGAAGACAAGTGAATATTAATCTTTAGAAAACGACCCAAATATCATGCTTTCAACTTACTTAAACTTCTTTGCTTTCAAATTGTGCCTTAAATCACAAATGAGTTAAAGTGAGTATCTTAAGCAATTTCATGTCATTGATCGCTAAGTGTTATGGAATAATTATATAATCAATTACGTACAGTCAATTTCCCCCACACTTAATTTTTGACCATCTTAGGGAAAAACATCAAAATTAAGCACAAAGACTCAAAATATTTACTCAATTCCTATATATTCTAAGAATATATAATCATAAACAAAGATGAACGAATTTTAAAAATCATTGCAAGAATTTAGCATGCAATGCTTCTACTCATGATCCATCAACATTTAATACTTTTAAAAATTGAGCAATCTAATGGTGGACTTGGGAAATATGTTTAACAAAAATATATCTATGACTACATTTAATATCATTCATGATCATGACATTTCACAACTTTGCATATCATTTCATTTCTCCACCACTAAGGTTCTCATACAAAATCATGGATTAAAAGACTTTTCAAGGTTGTAATGTGGGTGAAGGTAAAGTGAGATGTATTTAGATAAAGTAGCATGAAAGCCATTAAAGCTAGTGAAAAAAAGTAACACCCAATATACTATCAAGTGTAAAGACCAACATTCACTCATAATTGTGTACATCAAGTATGATGAATGCAAAAACAAGTTTCCTAGCTTAAATTCAAGTTCTCATACCACAAACCACATTAAGCATATACAAATCCGGAAGGATCACTTATAAAGATTGATGACAATAATACATTAAGCTATAATGAGTGAACCTTCCAAGACAGCATCTACCTCATATCAACATTCTCAGATAACCCATTTAATACAACTTTAGGAGGATGCATTAATCATAAACAACTTTTCAACGCATATTTACTTCCTTTTTAATACATCTAAACGTATACATTTTTTTCTTTTTTCCTTCTCTTTTACTTTCTCTTTCTCTTTTTCTTTTTCTTTTCTTTTTTTATAAACATTAAAAGAAACTGCATTAACATGGGAGTTCCAATAATATGACATAAAATAGCATCCCAACAACATAACCAACTCACACATATGTACACCCCCACACTTAGAATTTTGTACATCCACAAACTCAACAGTCACAAATGCTCCACTAGCTTTATGACTTAAGTAAGACATTTGGTTAAGTTTAAAAGCACATAATGTGTTTTATACAAAAAGAAAGGTATAAAGCTTAAAGGGGCTTATAAAAAGGAAAATCATATAACAAGTAGGCTATTTGGCAAATGTAGCTTGGAGAAACAAAGAATGCCTGATCATTTTCATGTTAATGCATATGATAAAAATGTGAACTTGAATAGAAAAATTCAAAGTGAAATCAGGATGTACACATCATGAAGGTCACACATTATTAAAAAACAATGAGACTGATATGAATATGTTAGTTTAATAAGGCTCAAAATCTCACTAGCTTTGTCTACCACTAGTTACTACTATTCTAAAGATAAGCCATATGGATTAACCATAAGAGAAAAATACATGCTAAAGTTGCTGTGAAATTCTCTAATCAATTCACACTCTAATCATAACTATATAATCTTAAAAGCAACAAAAAACGAGAAATTGTTTGGTTGTTTGTTTTATTCTTTCTCTCATTTTGATTGAAAACGTAAAAACAAGTAAGAACAAACTATCTTAAAACACACATGCATAAAGGAAATAAATGTGAAAATTTAAAGAAAAGAAGTTTGCTTCCCTTGGGTTACCTCCCAAGAAGCGCCTTTGTTTAGAGTCGCTGGCTCGACTCCATATTTTCTCCTCACGTGATGAAATTATGATATTTGGTGGCACATGTGATTCCTCCACGTGAGGTTCTTTCAGATAGGGCCTTGGTTGATATTCATCCCCATTCAGCATCTTTCCTATCCTTGAACTCTTAATCTTTACTGAGTCCATGTGCTCTGGAAAGATCTTGAATGTCTCTTTACCTTTTTCTTCCTCATTCAATTTCTCCAACCTACTAGGTAAAAGTAAAGAGTCATTCTTAATAACAAAATAGAACTCAGTATTTACCTTCAAGCTAAAAGATTTATCCGTTTATGCTTTGAGCTCCTCTCTACTTCTTCGACACAAGCAATTCCTTGAGTAGTGCACTCAAGATTCTTAAACTCCTCATCACTTTGTAAGGTTTCCGCACTCCTCTCTACTTCTTCTACATAAGCAATTCCTTAAGTAATGCACTTAAGATTCTCAAACTCCTCATCACTTTGTAAGGTTTCCGCACTAACATCTATTAGGTATACCTCGAGGTGATATTGTTGCTCCTCTTCCATTTGTGATTCTAGGTAGTTAATCCTCACTGCCATCTCACCCATTTTGCTTGCAACGTTGTGGAGTATAGACGTTGGATTCTACTAGAGTTGTTGTATACCCTGTTGAAGTTGCTGTTGTATATCTTGTTGAAACTGTTGGAACTATTGTTGTACATCTTGTTGGAATTATAAAGTATTATCAATTATAATATTAATTAATGCTTCCAGAGATGTACCTGAATCATGATAGGAAACTTCTGGTCTGTACGAGAATTATTGTGCATCCTATAAACTATCATGGACGTAATTCTATTGACCATCTCATCTACAACTAAAGTTAGGTTAATTAGTCCAACCTTGGTTATAGGAATGAGAATAATAGTTATAAAAGAAATTACTTTCGTCCATGTCAAAAAATTTATAATCACAAAAACAAAATAAAAAATGAAAAGATCATGAAATAACTAAAAAGAAACTAATTATGAAAAAATATACTCAAAACATCAATTAAAATCAATAACAAAAACTAAACTACCATACTCCCCAGCAATGGCACCAAAATTGACAACTCGTCGTAACATTAGTTAAAATAAACTAGACTATTACTATAGCAGTGATGAGTTTAAAGATTCCATAAAGAGTGCATGTAAAGTTATTGAAATGAAATTAATCAGTATTTAGGTTTAGGGGTTTTGATTTTTTAAAATAAGAAAATAAAATAAAGCTAAGCTAACTAACAAAAACAATTTAAAGAAAACATAAAAAATGATAAAAGTGGGGAATTTGTTAAGGACTCGATTTTTTAGTTCAATCTCAGTCTACACCTTAATTAAACATATTTCAACGGTTTGTTATTCTAAAACCTCTCTTAGAAACTATTAATCATAGATTAATAATTAACCTGAGTTTTTCTTTAAGTAGTGTTTAATCAAGATGCGATCATTACTTAAACCTAACCACTGAAAAACCTAGGATACGGTCCCTAGATTTAATTAGACAGTAGCATTACGAACTAATAAAACCTATTAATTAAGAAAACAACCACATATGATGCATTGTTTAACTTCGGTTAAGTTATCTCTAATGATTTCAAACCATTAGTTGCTACAAATGAATTTCAGCATAACAATTACGGATTACATTGAATATTTTAACAATGATTTTGTAATAAAACAATCCAATGAATGCATTAAAAGTATCTATCCAAAACCTGACTCAGTCAACACAAACAACATAACAATCTAAAAGAGATTACAACATTAATAAGATGAAATAGTTTAACCATAACTTGGTGTCGATATACCCATTGAACCAGCATCGGGAAGTCACCCCTCTATAGGTCTCTCAAGGTTGAGAGCTTTATCCCTCATCTTCATTAAAATCAAAAGCTCTCAAAATAATTTTTTGCTTCAGCCCCAAGATCCTTCAGCCGAATACTCTCTTGTTTAAAGAACAACTCTGTTGTACCTCCACTCTTCTCTCTTTTTAAAACCCTCTATTGTTTTATTAAAAACCCATGCTTCCTCACTTGTTACTATGCATTTTGGTACCTTGGCTTGGATTGTTGCATTTTGGCTTTGCCATCCTAGTATGCTACGCTGCCATTTTGGCCTTGGTTGTCTTCTTTTGGACTGAATTTGTTTTCTTCTTGCCCTAATTTTCTTCTTCTTACTCCATGAAGACAAGTGAATATTAATATTTGGAAAATGGCTTAAATATCGTGCTTTCGACTCGCTTTAGCTCCTTTGCTTCCGAATTGTATCTTAAATCACATATGAGTCAAAGTGAGTATCTTAAGCAATTTTATGTCATTAATTGCTAAATTTTATGGAATAATTATACAATCAATTAATATGAAGTCCTAAACATAAAGCCCCATCATCATAGAGAAGTCCATATAACTCATCCTCGTCATATCCTCGAACATCTGAAATTGCATTGTGTTTGGCCAATCCTATTGGTGATAAGCCTTTTCCAAAAAGAATGTGAAGCACACCTTGATTGTAAGTTACCAATATGTGGACTCCACGATCACAAAGAATCAGGACGATGCTCTAACATTGATAAGCTCCTAAACCTATTGGGCCAAGCTTATCTGCTCTAACACTTCCCAGTCTATACATCTACTAGTCCTAAACCTCTTGTCCTTGTTAGTAGTGTGCCCTAGGCCAATGAACATTTGTGATTCATATATTAACATCATGACTTGTTAATAATATATTATGAGTTATTCCTTTATATATGCATGTATTTCGTTTATGTAATGTGATTTACATTCCATGAATGGTATTAGACTTATGTCATCAAATATGTGACTTGATAGTAAAACCATAAGCGTTATAATACTATTCTAGACTGTCCCTGGTCGATCATTATTGGTGGAACAATAATGAATTAAGACTAGTATGTGTTCTGATTGATGATCACGTTTTACTGATCAT
>JANZLD010000004.1:41365005-41375404 GCA_026413575.1 Erythroxylum carthagenense | reverse complement strand
CCGAGAGTAGACTCCTAGCTCCAGAGGGACTTTTCCTGCTGTTTAGATCGTGTTGGCAAGAGAAGTCATGACTCACAGGTTGGTCAGCTAGGATTTTTGGGATGACCTAGATAGAGTTGTTGTATGTTCCCTGTTTATATAGCATTGTGTATTAGGCTTTTGGAGTAATGTACAGACAGTGAAAAAAACTGACAGATATGTAAAGTTCTGATTTTAGTGAAATGAAATAGGGAAAATTTTGGGTTTCACAAATTAGTGATTTTTATACTGATGTTTTATTATTATGATGCCATATGAAGTACAGTAGTGATTGTTCATAGCTCACCCTTATCATAGGATATGTATCGGAATGACCTACGGGCGTCCCGGTGTATACCCTATGGTAAGGAGGCGCTACAAGTATGGTCCTCCTTTTTGTCATTATTCAATGGATAGATGTTGACAAAAGCTAGCTAAAATGAAGTTCACTTATAAACTTAATAAAAGGGAAAATGACTTTTTTAGATATAGGGATGGAGTCTTGGACTATCGCTGATATATGCTTAATCATTTATATATTTACTCCACAAAATTTAGTGATTAATGATATGAAATAGTTAAGAAAATCATTTTAGTTCATATTTAGTTTTAGGTACAATTTGGAAGTTTGAGAGCTAAAGTAAGTTAAAAGCACATTCCTTGATTCATCCTCTTAATGTTCAAACTCATTTATCTTTGTGGAACAAGAAGATGGATTAGAGTGAACATAGGAAGAGAAATGCAAGAAAAATCAAGATTTCTCATGATTTGCAAGATGATGCAAGGTCATGCACAATCATAATGGGAACATTTTTTTTATGAAGCACAATTAGATGCACGGATGTGCATCCAACAGTGCATCTCCTCAGATCCCTAATTTTTGCTATAAGTTGACATTTGAGCTTTCGAACATTTATGAATCAATTTTGGAACAAAAAGGGTGACAGAAATCTTACTTCTTGGGCATCCATGGAGGGCTAAGCTTCCTTTTTCTAATTTGAGGGTGAAATTGATGTCGAGCATCACATTCGAGCATTTTTTTGTTATGTAATGTTGAATCATTCTCTTTAAAGGGATTGCTTATGTTATCCTATGTCTATTGATTTTGGTATTTGTATAAGGATGATCTAAATGTGTTCATTAGATTGTTTTATGAAAACCCATTATTAGAATCTTGAATACAATACATAATCATTGTGTTTTTTTATTGATTTATGGCAACTAATGGCATCGAACCACTAGGGATAATGTAAACTTAATTCCGAGCTTATTTGATTGTTGCTTTGGTTAATCTATTTAATACGGTCGTGTTATTAAATCTAAGGAGCTTGTTTTAGGTTGTTCGATTACTAAGTTTAGTTAAAGCACTTATTTTAACTAAATATGACCTAAGGGAAAATCTAGGTTAATAGGGCTTGTTATTAATCCATGATTAATAGTTTCTAAAAGATATTTGATAATTAAAAAAAAGCTAGATAGAGTATTGGTAAACCAATACTAGCTCAAGAGTTTCCTATGTTCATTTTAGGGAATACATTTATTCAAATCACTCTTGGATAGACATCTTTAGTTTTTTTTCCTTTCAAAGCACTAGGATCACCTTTTAAATCTTTAATGACTTAACACAAAGATGAGGTTTTTAGGAACTAGTGTTTGCTAAGTAGAATTTAGAAGTGAAATACTTCTAAGCCTTCTAACTTATGAAGAAACTTAAAATTGTAAAGGGTGCCATTAAGGAATTTGCTAAAGAGTAAACTGAAGGGGTATCAAAAGAGAAAAAAAATTATGATTGCCTTAAGAAAATTTCTATAAATACCCTCATAATAATGCTATGAGAGTATTAGAAAATCAAAGGCTAAAGTAGCATCAAGAGGTTTTATCTTTGCACAATTCCATCTTAAAATAGAAATCAAGGACCAATTGGATAAAGGATGGAGATGTCAACACTAAATTCCTTCATTCTTTTATCCTAGCCAGAAGAAATAGAAACAAGATAAATGAACTACTATTTAAAAATAATTTTCTATACATAGATCATGAAAGGCTACAAGAAATTGCCCTAGATTTCATCAATAATCAGATGGGATCTGAATATAACAATACCCATAGGGAATTCAACTTTCGTATATTCATTGAAAAAGTTATCAGTCAAGAAATGGAGTATATGGTGTCACCCATCACAAAGGAAAAGATTAAAGAAATTCTATTTGGTTTGCATCCCTATAAAGCTCCAAAACTTGATGGATATTCTGCTTACTTCTTGTAAAAGACTTGAGAAACTACTAGTAGACTTTTCACTAAGGTTGTGAAGGAATTTTTGTTTTTTTTTAATATGTTAAAGGAAATGAATCAAACATTTATTTGTTTTATCCTTAAGAAGTAGAATCCCTCCTCTATAGTGGATTTCAGACCAATCTCCTACTGTAACACTATCTATAACGTAATTGCAAAGATCTTAGCAAACAAAATGAAGCTGGCTCTGAAGGATGTCATTGATGTTGCTCAAGGAACTTTCATTACTAGGAGATCAATTGGTGATAACATATTGCTTATACAGGATTTAATGAAGGATTACATCTTAGGTAAAGCTATTAGAGGTTGTTCATTTAAAATTGACTTCTTTAAAGCCTCCGATATAATAATATGGAAATATATTGACTATTACTTACTAGCTCTTGTATTTCTAGAAATGTTATCTATATGTACAATGGAATGCATCACTACAACATCCTTTAGTATCCTCATTAACGGAACTCCTAACTTAATCTTCAAAAATTATAGGAGAATAAGGTAAGGGGATCCAATTTCCCCTTACCTATTCATAATAGCTTTGGAAGCTTTATCTAGGATTCTCAACAAACTCATTTCCTAAAATGCCATCATAAATGTAGTGAGCTGAGGATCACACATTTGATATTTGCTGAAGATCTTATTATTTTAATTGGTGCTAACATCTAGTCCACTAAAATTATTTTGGTATTCTAGAGAGTTTTTCTCAACTTGTTCTTGTTTAAAGGTCAATACTAAGAAAAGTAACTTTTTCATTTCTTCTAATGTGAGGAAACAATTTAAACTAAGCAAGGGAACTAGAAATATTCAATCTCCACTTTTCAGATATCTTAGCATTCCAATTACAGCTATTAAGCCATTAGAGACTACATTCCTATGTTTGAATTATACAAAGCGAGAATCAACTCTTAGTAAAATATGTTTCTTTCCCTTACTTTTAGACTCACTCTAATCAATTTAGTGTTAAATAGTCTCCACGTGCATTCGAGTTCTTATTTAATCTTCCCAAGAGAGTCATCAAGGATATTAAAAGGAGTACCAAGCTTTCTTATAGTCTGAGAAGACAGAAAACTTAAAAGGTGTTAAGGTTAAATAAGAGGAGATTTCTATCCCTAAGTGGATGAGGGGGGTAGAAATTTTACTCATCTCTCTTATACAAAAAGTCCTTTTAAGCAAAAGAATCTAGAGATTACATATTGACAAAGGAGCACTTTAGATTAAATGGTCTAATAAATATTACCTAAAAATAACAAATTCTGGCAATTGGATATAAACAAGGAACATTCCTGGTACTTCTAACAAATGTTGAAATTGAGAAGCCTCTTCTACCCTTAGATCAAGCATAAACTAGGGAATCGTGAAAAATTTTGGTTCTAGCAAGACAATTGGAATGACTACATCCCTTTATATTTGATAAATAATCTTATAAACTTAAGGAATATAATTCCTTCTTACACTATAGTTGCTTCAATTATATAGCATAGAGATTGGTACTACAACTTTAGAGGCTCCTGTTCACTCTATAATTATCTTCCTTAAGTACATCAATTGCATATGGAATAAAGAATCATTTGGTTAGCCAACACTAAAAGGTTTTAATGATGAATCATAATTTAAATCTACATATCTACCCTAGAGGAGGTTTCACGATATGAGAACTTATGGAAACAAACCTTAAATCCTAAAGCCTCTTTAATTAGTTAGATTATTATAAAAAAAATAAGATCAAAACCAAGGATAGGTGGTTTGGCTTCTTTGATTATGTTTGTGTCTTATGCAAAAAAAAAGTAGCAATGTAATAATCATCTTTTTTTCCAATGCAGGTTCTCCAAAGTAATTTGAAATATAATGTTGCATCTTTGATTAGAGTAACATCAAGCATGTGAATGGAATAAAGTAGTAGCATAGGTTATTAAAAAGGTCAAGGAACTCAAGACATTACTCAAACTATTTTCATTTCAACAATTTATACAATATAGAGAGAAAGAAACAACATACTATACAAAAAGAAATATATTAGAAAACACAAACTAGCATATAACACTCTAAACTAGATTAGAGAGCATCATAGCAAACAGAGCACATGGAAATCTCACTCTAGATATGAAGCATAGATGCAATTTTTGAATTTGTAACATGGTTCTCAGTTTTGTATTGAACTTAACTTTGCAAATGGTCCTGCATTGTAGTGGTGTGATAGCTTTTGCTAGAGATTAAAAAAATTCTTATTTCAATTTAAACAAAAGGTTTCGACTGAAACTGAATCTTACTAAATGCATATTCAACACTGCTAAAAAATCGATAGGTTTTAGGATGAGTGAAAGCAGAATTTAAGTTGATCCTAAAAGGATAAATTTTATTTAGAATATATTATCTCTTCATATCGAACAACAAATTTACTTCATTTATAAGCTAACTACTAATTCTAAGTTGTTTTTCAATTATTGAGAAAGAATAGTTTAAGAGACTGGATTGAAGATTATTAAACAATATTAGATTAAGATATATCTGTAACATTTATAAATTTTAGACCCCTCAAAATCTGACTTATAAGATTTTGTTATTATTATGTTGGGGAGTAACATAATAAAATTAGGATAAACGAGAAATTTATTATTTAAGAAAAAATTAAATGAATGTAAACCTCAATGCATTTTCAAATAGTGAACTTATTATGCTTTGAGCTTTTCTTTAATATCTCTATAGCAAGAAGACTCTTACACCCTTATATAGTTTTTTAAGTTATTGTTTGTAGTAATCTCTCCCATAAAATTTTTTCAGCTTTTAACCATCCTAGGGGTCTTTCTGTATATGAGCTTCCATCGAGGGTAGTATCAACTCCTCCTAGAAGTAGGGACAAATGTGATAAAAGGACTCCTTGAAGCAAGTTATGGAGAAGCCGAGTGTGGCTCCACTAATGTGAGTTTTCAGACAAAAAAAAAAAATACTTCCCATAGATATAGAAATCCCTAAAGATTTTGAAAGCAAGGTTGATGAGTACTTTATTGATTATATATTTACTCCCCAATACTTAGTCATTAAGGTTATGATGTGCTTAAGATACTAATTATGGTTCATATTTTGTTTTAGGTATAGGTTAGAGGATCCAAAACCAAAATGATTTAAAAACATATCCTTAGAGCCATCCTCCTAATATTCAATCTTATTTACCTTTGTGGAATAAGAAGGAAATGAATTACGATGAAGATGTAATAAAAATGAAAGAAATGAAAATATGTGATAAAAATGAAAGAAATGAAGTTCCTATATCCTACATGGTCATGTATAGGACCATATAACTCTTTGGAAACGTGCAAGATCATGAAGACATAGCTTCATCCTCTCCTGCAACTTTAAGCTACTAAACAAGTGAGGAAGGGGTTTGAGAAGCATGAAAGTGGGAAGAGCTCTTACTTCTTTGGGATTTATAAGGAACTAACCCTCTTCCTTCCGATTCGAAGGGGATATTGAGGACGAAGGACATGTTTGGACATCTCTTCATTTTGTAGTGTTGTTATCTATCTTTTGGAATTATTTATGTTATTCTTTGTTTAATGCTTTAGGATTTATGCATGAATGATTATTGTTCTCATTCTCAAATAGATTATTCATATATAAACCCAGTGCTAGACTCTAGATTACAATACGTAATTGTTGTAACTCTTATTCATTTATGGTAAACTAATGATTGTTCATCATTAGGAATAACATAGCATAGGTTAAATGACCCCCTGAGTTTGTGTGGTTGTTTCCTTGATTAACCTGTTTTCTTAGTTCATAATGTAGTTGCCACATTAAATCTAGAGAGTTTATTCTAAGTTTTTTTATAGCTAGGACTAATTAAAGAACTTATTTTGATTAGATGCGACCAAAGGGAAAACTAAGGTTAACAGAGCTTATTGTTAATATATAGTTAATAATTTCAAAGAGAGGTGCAAGAACAACATGACTATTAAGTGTGCTCAATTGAGTGAAGGTTAAGATTAAACTAAGAACAATATTTGATACCCATTTGTCAATTTCATCACTTTTTTACTGATCAATTTGATTTATTTTAAATATTTTAGATTTAATTTATTTTGTTAACCAAATTCAGCCAAACCTTCCCTTCCCCAAAAATCCTAAACACCGATTCATTCATTACAAAAGCTACACACACACACACACTATGGATAAGATCCCTACTCACCACTACTACAAATTTCATTGTGAAGAGTTGGCACTATAGCCTATATATATATATACATATATATATATATATATATATGATTAGTTTTTATAGCTATTTCTTAATCTTTTCATGTTTATTAGTGTTTGTGTATGGTAGTAACAAGATCTCATCATCAAGACCCTATGCAATTTGATCTCGATATCGAAAGGAAACTGTAAAGATTGCATAGTGAAATCAAAATAACTCCAAAAATGCAATAAGGAATTGAACTTAGGGAATCTATGGCCAAACCAAGAATTTTAAGAAAGTTGGCTTCTTCAAATTTAAGTTAAAGGCCTTTTGTGCATCACTTTTTCAAATTTTAATGAACATCTTAATTTTTAGTTTAAGATTCGCCTAATCCATCTTTTGCCCAAATGTCATGATTTTGCAGGTGAGGATTCTCATAAACATATTTTTCAGGTGAGGATATTCATAAACATCTCAAGGAGCTCAATATGGTCTGTTTTAGTATGAATACTCTAGGGGTGACAGAAGAGTAGACTATGTTGAGAGCCTTACCATTTTCTTTAAAGGATGCAACAAAGACTACCTTTTTTATTTGTCTACTGGGAGCGTTAGCACATGGATTGAAATAAGCAAGCTTTGTTTAGAGAAATACTTTCCAGTGTTGAAGACAACAGCTTACAAAAAGAATAAAGCAACATCATGAAGAATCCCTTTATAAGGATTGAGAATGCTTTAAAAAGTTGTATGCCAATCTCCCTCACTATAATATCACAGAACAACTCCTCATCCAATACTTTTACAAAGGATTATTGCATATGAATAAAAGCTTAGTAAATGTAGCAAGTGTGGAGAACTATGTGAAAAGACTCCCATAGAGGCCAAAATTTTGATCAAGCATATGGCAATAAATACTCAACAATTTGGCATTGACAATGATGTTTGTCGGGTAAATGAGGTAAACAATTCATCTATAGAACATTGTTTAGATGAGCTACAACCGATATTGCCAGACTTATAACCCAAGTTAGAGAGATTACCCAGACTTTAGTTATTGAAAGGAATAGGTAGTAAAACTACTTCCCAAATAGAATGCATGGTGCATAGTAACTTCCACTTAGACCACAATCCTCCTCCTCTACCTCAGGTACATTGTTAGAAGATACAATTAAGTCACTTACAAATAACAATTTGTAATTACAATAGGATGTGCAACATTTAAATAATGGACTAAATCTAACTTTTAGGAGAGAAGGTCTAGCATTCAAATCCTAAAGAACCAAATGAGCTAAATAGTAGTGGCTATCAGCTGTTTAGAAGCCCAAAAGGGAGGAAAAATGCCTTCATAACGTGAGACAAATATGAAGAATATTAGTGCAATTAAGAAGGATCTTGAAGAAGAAATGGATATATCACCTAGTTCAAAGGTAAATGTTGAATCTAAGATTGCTAGTAAAACTAATCCTCCACCTTTCCTTAATAGGATAGTAAAGTCAAACAAGGAGGATAAGGATAAGAAAATCTGTGATACCTTTTAAAAGGTTGAGGTGAATACACCACTTTTAGATGTGAGCAATTAAGTGTCAAGGTTTGCATAATTCCTTAGGGAGTTATGTACTGATAAGTAGATGTTAAGAGTTAATGAAATGATTAAGATGGGTGAAATTATTTTTGGTCTTTAAAAAGAAAATACCCTATAAGTATAAGGACCTGGGCATGCTTAACATTCCTTCTAAAATTGGTAACACTAAGGTTAAACAAACCATGTTAGATTTAGGAGCATCAATTAATGTTATGCTTCGTTCCATATATGCTTCTTTAAATTTACGCCCCTTAAAAGAAACCAGTGTTATCAAACAATTAGTTAATCGTAGTAACGCTTACCTAAATGGGATGATTGAGGATGTGTTTATGCAGGTGAATGAACTAATATTTCCAGTTTTATGTGATTGACATGAATAAGGAAACTTCCTATAATCTAATACCTATCTTGCTAGGGAGATCATTTCTTAACAGAGCCCAAACTAAGATACATGTTTGTGAGGGCACCCGCATAATGTAATTTGATGGGGAAGTTACTTATTTCAATATTTTGATGTTAATAAGCACCCCCAAAGAGACCGTTCTATTTTTGTAATTAATGTTTTTTTAATTATAGGAAGATTACGAGTGGAAGTATAGAAATAAATTAGAAGCAATTTCAACTAAAGAAAAGACCAAGCTTTCAATGTCTAGAGAAAAAGCTTTATCATTAGTCAAAAAGTGGTTTCTACATAAATTACGTCCTTATTAAGTAGGTACTTTTATGATTACTAATGTCTCTCCCTATAGTGCACTAGAGATTAAGAGTCCAAAAATAGGGAAGATATTGAATATAAGTGGTCATGGACTCAAACCTTATCATGAAGAAGGTCAAGATATAGAAATTGTGATCTTTAGAGATCAAAAATTTTTCATGTGATGAGGAAAACATGGAGTTGAGCCAATGATAATAAATAAAGGTGCTACTTGGGAGGCAACTCAAGGGGAGTTTGTTCCTTTTCCTTTACATTTTTCCATTTATTGTTTTTGTTGAATGCTAAATTTCTTACATTTAATGTTACACTAGGGATAATGTAAGTTTTAAGTGTGAGGGTAAGGATCTTGTTTAGTATTAGTGTTTTTAAGTTAGTTTGTTTCTTAAGTGCTTTAAGTTAAAGAAATAAAAAATAAAAAAATCCCTTTTTCTATTGCTTCTATACAGTTATAACTAGAGAGTAGAATTAACTAGAAAAATTCATGGCAAGTTTGACATGTATTTTTCTTTTGTGATTTGTCAATGTATGCTATCTTTACAAAAGTGTTGACTATTGGGTAGAGATAAGTCATTAAGATTTTGAGCCTTTTAAGATTGACACATCCATATTAGTCTCATTATCTTTTGTTCATGTATGACCTTCATAACATGTACATCTTGATTTTACTTCGATTTTTGGTTTGAGACCACATTTTTATGGTATGCATTAAAATGAAAATGATTGAGGCTTTTTTTGTTTCACAAGCTATATTAACCAAATAGCCTACCTAATGATATTTTTTTTTCTTTTGATAAGACCCCTTGAGCTTTATTAGCCTTTTCTTTTTATGCTAACCACATTACATGCTTTTAACTTAAACAAATGTCTTACCTAAGCCTTAAAGTTAGTGAAGCATTTGTGATTGTTGATGTTAATAGATGCACAAGAGCATACGTGTGGGGGTGTACATGTAAGCATGTTGGTTATAATTGATGGAAAGTCATTTTATCTCTTTCAATTTTCCCAAAAAAAAAAGAAAAAAGAAAGAAAATAAAAAATAAAAAAGTATCACGTTGGAAAGTTATTTGTTTTGTAAAGTAATTCATGTTAGTCTTTCCTCCTAAAGTTGTATGGAATGGGTGATTTTATTATAATGTAAATGAGGGAGATGTTGTTTTAAAGGTTCACTCCTTATAGTTACAATGTATTGTTTATCATTAATTTTTGTGACTGATTTCTTCTAATTCCTGATGCTTCATTAGTTTTGTGGTATGAAGGTTTGAATCTAAGCTATGAAATACAGTTAATTTTTGAGTGGATTTTAATTTCTTAATATTCTATTGAATGTATTTCATGCTTCACTAGCTTTGATGGTTTTTAAACTACATTATCTAAATACTTCTCACCTTAACCTTTGGCCCTATTATAACCTTTAAAAGTCCTTTAATTCATGATTATGGATGTTAATCTTAGTTGTTGGCCCTAAATTTTTTCTTGATGAATAAGTATGATTTACATTAATTGTGAGGTCTTTATGAAAGTTTGTGGAGTTAAATATTATGTTGATGTTAGAAAGATTTTATGATATAGGATTGATTGAATTAAAGTGTTAAGGTTGTAAGAATGTTCAAGGGTGTTT
>JANZLD010000004.1:41287796-41310071 GCA_026413575.1 Erythroxylum carthagenense | reverse complement strand
TAATAAAATTAATAAGAATAATAATATTAATAATAAAAAGAATAATAATAAGTAAAAAATTTATAACAATAATTAATCATAATCATAATAATAATAATAAGATAATTAATTTCGTATAATAACAATAATAATTAATTCAAAATTAATAATAATAATAATAAATTAATAATAGTAATAATAATAATAATAAGTTCAAAATTTATAATAATAATAAGAAGAAGAAGAAGAAGAAGAAGAAGAAGTTTAAAATTTATAATAATAATAATAATAATAATAAGAAGAAGAAGAAGAAGAAAAAGAAGAAGAAGAAGAAGAAGTTTAAAATTATTAATAATAATAATAATAATAATAATAATAATAATGAGTTTAATAATATAATTAAGAATAAAAAATTGCTTATATGGGGAGAGAGGTATTTTTGACATTTCCTTATATGTTTTGTTTTTGTTTTTAGGACAAGAATTCTTGTACTACAGTCTTGGAAGGAACAAAAAATTTATGTTCTTGTACTCTAAAGAAAGAACAAAAATAGGTGAGGATAGCAAACAAATACTACAAGGTACAAAATTTTTGTGTCCTTATCATCTGTCCTCACCCATGAGGAGGGCAACCAAACACTACGAAAGTTTTAAAAAGCGAATCAGATATAGGCTTGTGTATATATTGATTGGAGAAGAATGATTAGAAATATGTTTTGATCCTCAAGAAATCATCGAAGAACAAATATACCGTGGTCAAACTGTTCGAAAGGGAAGCAGCAAACTAGGTTGTCTAAACCAATGCTTTCTCTGAGTTCCAGAAAATTGTATCCTTCAAGTTTACTCTGCAGTTTTCTAGTTTTAACACCTGGTCCTCCAATTTCTCACTTTCTCATTTTAATCTTCCAATTTTCTAACACTTACTGATTAATCCTTAACTTTCTTTTATTTTCGAATGAATCATTCAACTTTCTCTTATTTATGTATCTGTCTCCCAAATTTTATATATTTACATCTCAATCTACCACCTTTTTATAATTTGATATTGATGTATTTTTCATATTTTCAACCAAAGCTCCGTCCGTTTTCACTTTAGCTCCAAATTCCCAAAGGATAAAAGTGAATTCTGACGATCCATCACCATACTCGTAAGCAAGTCAAAACTATAGGCTGTAGGCTCAAAATATGCGAAGTTTTCTGAAAGGAATGAAATTCTTCAGTGATATTTTAATGGTGAGCTGAAGTTGCCAACCCAACATTCAAGCGAGACAAAGGATAAGTTCACAAAATTATTGGAAGGATGGGAAAGCAGGAATTATTATATCACCTTTTGGTTCACTAACACATACATTGATACATACCTTCTAGCTATAATCATTTTGGTCGGTGTGACATTAATTACGAAACAAGTTTGGGATATATAAAGATGCACTACCTCTAATCTCGCTCATCTAAAATGGGTACGTGGCGAGTTTATGACTGATTTTTTTTTTGGCAAAAATAGAACCTATTTGTCCAATTTGATCCCGAGTTTTTTTGAGAAAGTAAAAAACCTTGACATGAGAAAAAATCAAATTAAACTGCACTGACAATGTTTTTCATCATCTCCCTCGCTCCTTTTGTTGCTAACAGATATCATTTTCATTGAAGTGCCCTTTTCTTTTTAGTTATGTATATATGTACACACACAAAGGTCATACTTACTCTAATGCAATGCCGCTTCAAGCATTCCATCCACACGCAAAGCTGGACATGGATGTAGTGTAACGAATGGATTAGCGTTTGTGCCATGCTTAATGAAGACAATTAGGAGCAACTATAGACAGATGAAACCACTTCGGAAAAAAGTTCCTCAATTTTGATTATGGATGGGAGAGAGAGGAGTTGCATTATGGTAATACCAAAGACGGGATGTCAGATGTTAATACCATTAGAGTATTTTCACAGTGAGAATGAGAACGACAGATGAACTGACAACAGGAATGAGAAATGGCATTTGGGAGAGGCTAAAATTGTACAAAAAAGTGAACCTGGGATGCTCCGAGGATCAAGCCACCAGATAGGGGTTGCGAATTACGGATTATGCTCGGGTACGACGCAACCAACTGATTTCCAAATTCTACCAAGTCAAGGCTTCCATGTTGCGTCGGTTTAGGAAATAGCCTTAAATGGTTTGGGCTGAGTCCATCTTCTATACCAACCTAATAGGCCTTGATGACATATGTATCTGAGCTACACTCCTTGTAATCTTGTCCATAATATATATTCTTTTTAATTTCTAAAGGGAAAAAAAAAAAAAAAAAAGGTGTTAGGGGCTTACAACCACCGATCTTGATAAAGGGATGACAAGGACGATATGGTGGCAAGTATAGGACGTTGATGATTCCATTTTCACTTTTCAAACTTGGTTCATTCATAATCCATACGTAGTGAAGAGGTGGAGTGCTTTTGGCTTTAGATATGCAAATAACATGAACTAGCCTTTTTATTTTCGGTGTTTCACTTTCAAGTTTCAGCCATTTCCAAGTCAAGTGGGTCATTGAAGTTCCCAAAAGTTAAACCAACAACAATTGTTTGTTGTCACATGTATATATTTATAGTTGAATAGTGGCTCATGCCTTCCTTTCTTTTAGGGATATAATTCTTACCTTGACAACAAAGCAAAACAATAAAAAGAAACGAAATTGACGCAATCCATAGTAAGAACCAGAAACAAGGAATGTGATTGTGATATCGTCGAATGAGTCAGCTTACAAAATAGGGGGGGAAAAACTTTCATTTGGGTAAAAGGAACCTGTTTGTACACAAGAAACACAGAGGACTAATTTAAATAGCAGATCATGAAATTAAAACCGTGAGTGCTTGGTCGGATTTTGGGGTTGATGAGTAATGGACAACAAGTGCCTGTCTGGATTTTGGAGGCCGTCGAAGTGAAAAAGTTGTGCCCTAACCTAATCAATGGGTTTTTTATTTCATAGGTTGTGGGCCTTCCGAGAAAGAAAATGAGAGATAAAGTTATTTTCTGAAATATAAAAAGACGAGATTGATTGGCGGGACAAAGCGTGTCTTCCCGTTTCTTTTTCCTTCCTGTAATAGTAATACTGCTCTCTTAATTGTCAAAAAGTAAATAGAAAGAAAAACAAGTTGGGCATAATAAATGTTTTTGACATTCCGAGAAAGGGAAGGGCGGGACTGGAGGTTGGAAGATGGGGTTGGAGTCTCATTGACAACATTATGTTTATGTGATCGCAAAATGATGCTCATTGGTTGATGTGTCAGTGTCAGGCATGTAGTTGGGCTTGTGCATAGCGTCGACGTGACCTTGAATATTATTCATCAATATTTGATAATTATTCGATCCAATATCACAAACAAACAGTGAAGTTATGGGGTTCTCTTTCTTTGGGATTATTATATTGAAAGCTAAATGGAGAACAATATTATAGATGTATGTGACCACATGAGCTGTGGACATGGACCATACCATTATATATCATTTTCATAGGAGAGAAGAGGGGACACATATTAAGTTGTGTGTATATGGTCTCCTCCAAAAAAACTCGTTAATGAGTGTTGAATGAAGTTTATTTGATTTCCTGTCATGTTCGTGCATGGAACCCACGCATTATTAGGCAATGGGCCTCCAAAGCTATGATGTCACCCTCGTGTGGATTAACGGGGAAAAAAAAAAGAAAGAAAAGCAGATTGTTTCAATTACATAGTTGCCAACCTGGACAACTCTTTTTCCTTGATGTCAAATATTATTTAAGAATTCCAATCTTTCAAGAAACGAAAGCGAGATAAATTAATAAAAATGAATGGCATATATTTAAATAATAAGTACATCGAAGATGTGGTCATATCTATAGACTTTCAAACCAATTGTCAACTTCAACGAAATAAAATAACTTTGCCTAGAGTGCTCCTTGTAAGCAACTATAGGATATTATTATTATGTATTTATTGGTGGTAATGGAAGGGCCAATTGTATTTAGGCATTTCATCGAAGTGGACCTGTTTATTTTTTTTTACAAAGAGTGCTTTTCTTGTTCTCTGAAATCAAACCCACATATGTAGACCCACAAATCCAGAAAACCATCCAAAGAAAACGTGGTAAGATCATTATTTCTTTTTCTGGTTGGCACAGATATACAAAGATGAAATTCTTTTCAAACGGCATTACTGGAGGCTATTATGGTTTACCAAAAAGAACAAACTGACAAAAATAATCTTGCTTAGATCAAAAAGAGTGCATCTTTTTCTTTTTCTTTTTCTTGCCTTCCCTAGTTATTTGTTATGATTCCTAGGCAAAAATACTCTTTTATATTATATTTCGTAAACATTAGTATACAAAGAAACGAAAACAACCAAATCCATATGCCCATAGATAAATGGATTAATTGAATTTCCTTTTTTCATAAATCGGATTCACATGTTCTGGAGGGCATGCCGGTCATAAAGGGACATAGGGTCTGATCTACCGGAAAGAGCCTCAAACAAGATCTTCCTATTATTTTGTGTTTCCTTCTCCTATTAAATGCCAACTTTGGATTTTTTTGTACTTCACATATGTGGGACCCTACCTCTTAATAAAATTCTCTTCTTACAACATCTTCATTTTTCTGGCCCACTGGGTGGAGAGGAGAGAATTTGTCTTGAAGGTGACTTGGAAACAACTTACCAGTACGCCTTTTTCTCTTTGGACCTCCTTTTCTAGGTAATGACCATTACTGTTGCTTCCCTCCTCAAGAGACCATTATCGGAGTCGAGGAGGCCACGTCCTTACAAAATCTTAAAAAGTCATTATGTTTCAGGATTTGAGAATATATTTTAGTAAAAGCTTTAAGCATTTCCACATTAGGACACGAAGCGGGAAGAAATTTAAAGGGCACTATTAATTGGTATGCTTATACTAATTAAACTTTTTACTCTACTTTTGTACTAGTTCATAAAACAAATTGAATTTCCGCGTGGCCAGAATAAAGAATTTTGGATCTGGCAGATGGAATCGGCTGCATGTGATTAGATAAAGAGAAGCACAAAAGCTTTTGCGACGTTTAAGTTTTTCAGATGGAAAAAAAAAAAAAAAGAGAGAGTAACATGTTTAAAGTCTCAAGTCAACTGTTTATAAATTGGAAATGAATGTCGGGCATAAGGGTAACTTGACAGGGAAAAAAATAAATGCAAATAAAGGCAGAGACAGACGTGAGAAGCTAATAATAGTCCATGTCCAACTTTACTTTTGCCTCCTCAATCAAATTAAAAGAGTAACGCAGTACCCCGCCTCCCCACTTCATTAATTCATTGCACTATGACTAACAGCGTCCCTAGTACGCTCCTCTGTTTCATTCTTTTCAATTTTCCATTTCTACAATTTCACGCCACGCCACCCGTTGGACATCACTTCATATATAATAAATGATAACGACTAGAAGAGAAGACGTCAAAGGTGATTCACAGGCCGAGTGTCTGCCGTATTATTGCTGTGTTTACTTTTCGCTTTTCTTTTGTCAGTTTTGGCGGTGTGTTAAAATTCAACCACCCCTCAACACCATCATGCTCTTACTTTTACTTTCTTTCCTTGTGAACAATTTCTCCACACAGTTTTTATTTTTTAAAGAAGTTGTTTAAAAAACTAGCAATTAACATATCAAAAATCATAGAGACAGAAAGATACGGGTGAGTGCCGCTGCAGAATAACAGCGACATTTGCGCGAGTACTACGTGTCAGCTTTTCTCCTCCATCACTCTCCACTTGGCGCGTGGAAGCACCGTCCAATATCCGTCCGGTTGGTGTGCTGCGTAATCCTGTGAACAACCGGAACCAACCCTCGCGCCCCACTGCTGCTTCTTTTAATTCCCAAACTTCAGAAAAGCAAACTTACATTGACAAGACATCAATATAGTATATGCACTTCACCGTCTCAAGCACAAGAAATCATTTAACTATGTACCATGTAGAGTATTAATGGCGAAAATTAAAACTGAGATGAAGCAAAAGATGGAGGTGCCTGCAAAGCACCCAATGCCTCTCATCAACAAGATAGGAATACCTTTTTCTAAAAAAAGGCATGAAATCACAATGATGATGGTCATATGCACAATGCACAACGGGGATAAATAAAAAATAATGGAATGAATGAATAAACAGGGATAAAGAGAGAAGATTACTTTTTTAAATATCAAAATAAACTTTTTTCTGGAGAACAGGAGGAGGCTTTACCAACATATATATATATATATATATATTATTTATTTTTCTTTCTTTTATCTGCCGTTAATGGGGGTGACGGTGAATGATCACTCTCATGACATGTTAACGTGAAAACTACCATTCTTGGTGGTTTTACAGATGGGGCAAATATTGAGATTAGACCCACACGCTGTACACAAGCACAAATGCCTGCAAGGCAAGAGCAACACACATGCCTCCTCATCCCTACAATTTCTACACACTCTGTTCACACCAGTTTTACCCTTATCCTGCGCACCCCTATTCCCTAACCTCCACCTCTCTGCAGACTCATTGCTGCTGTCGCAGCATGATTGTGCGTCTTCCATGACAGCTGCCGCCTCCTCCTCCTCCTCCTCCTCTAATCTTGCGCCTCGGGTGCGCTCGTCCTTAACCTGCGCTGAAAGCACTTGCTCCAGGTTGCTCCTCAGAGCATTGGCTGTTGCCTCGTTGCTCTGTGCCAAGTCTCTCCATATTTGGTTCTCTACGCACAACGACTTAACCCTTTCTTCTAGTGCCCAATTCAGTTTACCAATCTTCTCAATCTCTTCCTCCTTCGCTTTTAATCTCTTCATTATTCCTTCCTCTATTGCCTCCATTATCCTACTCGCTTGCCTCTTTCTCTTGTCTTCCATCTCTATCCTCACTTTCTCCATCTAACAACGCAAAGCACAATAACATATTGAATTAACCCCCCAAAAAAAAAAAAAACAGACACACAGAGAAATTTAGTCGTTTCATAAATTAACGTAACTTACATGTTGATAAATTAGGTGGTCGACGTCGAGTTGGTGCTGTTGGATCTCGAGAGAGAGGTCCTCTCCGAGAAAGGAGAAGGGTGCGCAAGTCTTGGTCGATTGCGGAGTGGGGTATGCAAAGGGAGGATTGAAGCTGTCTCTTGAACGCTTTCTTTGTGCAGGAACACTGTAGGTTAGGCCACTCTCTGATTTAATTGACGTTTTGTGAGGGACAGACTCTGTGATCACAGAACTATACATGGTAGGGAGGAAAGTCTCCGTCGTCGTAGTAGTTCCCGATAATGGGACACCATATCCCATCTGGGGACTGTAGATGTTTGCGTTAGCTTCCATGGAGTTCATCATTTCTCTGCAAATTCATAACCAGAATCCATAAACGTCAGGACTAATGAAGAAAAACTGAGATAAGCGAAGAAAAGTAGAAGAAGAGAAAGAGTAGGAATATAGTACCTATTGCCAAGCAACTGAGGAGGGAAGAGATTGAGATGTCTAGCTTCAACAGCCATGTAAAACACTTAAATGAAAGCTTAGATCCCGTTTCCTTTCTTCGTAAAAAATCTAGTACTCTTGAACCCCTTATATGTTGTTGTGTTATGTGGTTTGGGGGAAGGGAAGAGAAGGGAAGAGAGGTAAGTCAGGATGGTGTCTGACGGAAATGTATAAAAAGGCATGCAAATGCAAACAGAGGTGACAAAGGACGTGAAGTGGGGCTTATTTAGGGATTGGGTGGTCTACAAAGCGAGTCAAATCTAACATTTGTTATATAATTATCTTTTTTGATGGGTACGGTTATTTTGTGTATCTTGGGATTCGGTTACCAGAAAAGCCCCATTCTCCAGGTTGACTCAGCTCTGTAGCCAACAAAAATCGTGGCCACTCCGTTGTTTCAGCTTATTTATCAAGGGACAAATTCGGGATATCATTTTGATTGTTTTCTCGTTTCAGCTTTTAATTTTTCACATTAATATTAGCTGACAGAGAGCAGAACATCTGCCACGTAATACTAGCCGACAGGGGCCTACCTTGAACTGCCAAGTGGGCACAAACAACAAAGTGGTATTGTGGGGCCAACTGAAATACACGTGTGGGACAAGGTTACGGAACCTGAAAGAATAGGATAAGACAAAATAAAAGAAAATGAAATAGTAGAAAAGAAGCCAAAAATCATTAGCCGACATGGAAGCGGCGGGACCCACTGTAAATTAGGTTTAAAATAGAGGCGGCCGTTGACAGAAGAGTAGGATGAACGGGAGCTAGGACTAGAGCCTTTTGGCAGTTTCTGTTTATTACTTTATTTTGGTCTAGTCTCCATCTCCGGTCCTTGCTTTTCTTTTTTCTTCTCTCTTGGCCTTGGGGCGGGGCCTAACCTAATAGATATTGGGAGGAACGTACGTTGTAGCCAACGCAGATTTACTTGGGTAGAAAGAGCTGTTGGTGAATAAATGTTTAATGTTGGACTTCTGGAGAAGCTAAAATGTAATCGTAAATTTGCGTGCTTGAAAGTTGAAAATGCTCAACACTCCTCCAAATTTTCGCAGCCTCATTTTATTCTTTTCCTTCAGTTAAGGGTATAATTTTCATTCCCATCAACACCACCAAAGATTGAAAGTGATCTTGACGTGCCCAATCTACTCCTTAATAACAAGGATTCATTCCATGATTCTTCAAAAAAGTGGGCACAAATTTTGTTACTTTTATTACGACCATGGAACAAAGATAAATTAAATCCACGTGTCAATTAATGAAGTCTTGCCAGGCCCACACGAAATTTAACATATCATTTGCATATATATGTTGTGAAAAATATAAGATGCAACTAAATTCTGATTGTTGATTAATAATTGTTCGTGGCCTTGAATACTATTTAATTCAATCGTTCAAAATAATACTCCGTTCTTCATCATCTGTTCCTTTCTGAACTCGTTTGCCATCTCCACAACGTCTATATAGATATTTGTTTCAACATTATTTTGTCCCACGGAGAGAATGTCTGTCAAGCATAATAAATTAATTTTTTTTAAATTATAATCTAAATCAATTTTTTAATTAATGTAGTTAATTGAGTATACTTTTATCGTAACACCTAGATGATTTCTTTCTATTCCACCTTTTTTTTTCTTTTCAAGCTTCGTTAATCTCTCCTTTTATCTTTAGTTGCTTGTTCTTTTATTGATTGCCTCTTTTTTTTTTTTGGGTTCCATGCCCTCTCTTCATCTTTTTTCTGTTATTTTTCCATCACTTCAAAGAAAACAAAAGAGTGGAACATAAACCGTCAACCACAATGTTTATATCTATCGTAACCTCCACTTCAAAGACCAACATTTGCTGCTTCACGACCATAACAAATAGTTATTCCGATTTGGATGAAGACCTACAACCTTTAGGACTTCATCTTCAACATATAACTTCCTCTCTCAACCTCAACTCAATCTTCGCAGCTGTAGGGTTCCCCAAAAGAGACCCTAAGAAAATCAATCATACTCTAGAGAATATCGAAATAAGTTAGATCAAGCACAAGAAGACCTAAAAGTCAGTTGCCTTTTTTAGAGCAATTGGTGATAGTGTTCGTAGTGGTTGATCCTTTTTTTTAAGCTATTACGAAGAGTGATGGAAATTAAGTTGTCTTTAATCTTTTGAGTTTGACACAGCGAACTAATAATGTGAACAAGGAAGATAAAGCTTTAAGATGTATTTAGTGGGGCTGTGAGAGAAGTGATTACACATATAGAGTTAAATCAAATTAAAGGACCATATAATAGTTTGATTCGAGTTAAGGTTGAAGAAGACTTAGATATGAACAAGCCTCCAATACGGCTATGTATCAACTCGTATAACTTATTAGACAACTTGGTGGGGAGATAGGTCTCCAGCATGGGAATAACCCAAATTGTGTCTATAGTCTCCGGAATAACCCAGATTGTGTCTATCTTCAAAGTTACAAACATATCTACTGTATCCAATTACAAATGTGGCTAAGATTGTGTACTAATTCCTAAAGTTATAATTAGATCCATAGACTCCAATTATAGGCTTGTCCTAAATTGTGTTCAAATTTTCAAAGATACAAAAGGATCCACAATTTTAGATATGAGCGTATCCGCAATTGTACCTAAGGGCGTTAAAATATTTGTAGTTAATACAACTTGACCCACAACTCTGGCCTAGATTGTGCCTAATTAAAACCCTAGTTTTATTTAAGTTTAAAAACCTTAGCTTTATGTTATAGTATGTAAAGGATGTTTCTTTTCAAGTATGGAGACATCTTAATTATTAATGCAATTTGTAAGAGTTTTCTCTTAGTACTTAAAAGAACTTTTCAAACTTATCAAGCTATTTACCTTTGGTGTTCAAAGCCTCTTATAATCTTCATTCTAGTTCTTTATAATGGCTGGTCAAGATCCTTTTATACCTTTGCTTTAGGATTTCATATAATCATTAGGTCAAAATTATATTCTTAATCTAATTTTAACTTACTTAAAACTCGATTACAAATTAAATATAGTGGATTTCAAGGTCTCATCCTTTTGGTTTGCATCAATTTGGTATCAAAGCTTTAGTTATAAAACTAGGCTATATCTATCTTTTAGTTTTCTTATTTATTGTCTTTGTTTCTTATTTCTTGTTTCTTGATTTCTTTCTTATTTTTGCATCCATTCATTCCTAACATTTTTTCATGTCTTCTTTTTTGTTCAATATCCTTCGGAGTCTATAAAAAGGGAAACAAAGAATGTTTTATGAAAAAAAAATTGAATCAATCAACAATTGATAGGAAAAGAATATTTCTATCATTATTTCCCTAACTTGTTTTGGAAAAAGTTTGATTTCCTTCTATAAACAAATGTAAAACCTACTAAAAATATTCTTTACATGTTTGAATTTCAAGATTATTATCCAATACCAACTTTGATTAGACACCATATTTTATTTTAATTATTCAAAATCTTTTAAATTCTCCTATTTTCTTTTTATTTTTAGTTTTTACCTATTTTTGCCTCTATCAAGGTTTAAGATTGTTTGAATATTGTATTTTATTTTTTGTTTATTTTTATTTAGTTTAATAAATAATAAAAATGAAAAACATAGTGGTAAAATGCAAAATTTTAAGAGTAAATTCAATAGAGAAAAGCTATACATTTAGATTGAAAATACAAGTGAATTTAAGTGACGTTAAATGAGAGAAACAAGAGGGCTAATATTATGAGGTTATTTTTAACATTTTTTTAAAGGTTGAAGCATGATTAATCATGGTAAAGTTGAAGGAGGGAGGAAGGATGATATGTTCATGCTTCAAGCTTTACAAAAATAGCCTAAACATATAAATATATTGTTTGACAGTGTTGGAGATTGATTGGAGTTGTAAGATACTACCATAACCAATTTGCAAAGGGAAAGTCACAAAAAATTTATGATGCAATAAAAAAGAAGGACAGGCGCTCTAAGATGATTTTGATGACGACGAAGAGGGAGATGGATTTCATGATGACTAATAGCTTCCAAGAAATAATATAGGCAAATTTGCACATTGAGGTAATTAGCAATATAGGGGCTACGGAAGGGAGCCTATGCGAGTTAGTAACCTTGGAAACATTAAAATAAAGATTCTTTCATTATAAGGGAGAAATGATCCTAAGTTATACTAAGGTTGAGAAAATTAGATGAAGTTAATTTTTTACTACCATCATTATACCAAAAAAAAGTTCGTTATTATTAAGATTACTATTTATAGTATTATTAGGTGGAATTAGTTTGTGATAAATAGTAAAAAGAACCATAAGAAACTTATTGACAACTAGGAAGATATAAGGCGATCATTAAGATGAACTTTTTCCCTAATCATTAATATAAGGATTTGTTAAAAATGTGCAATGTCTCACTCAAAGAGTGTTGAGGAGTTCTAGAAAGGGATGGAAATAACTATTATTCAAACTAATGTAAAAGAGGGTCGAGAAGCCACCGTGGGTAGATTTTTAAATATTTTGAAATGCGAGATTATTGATGCGCTAGAATTATAACATTATGTAGATCTAGAAGATATGGTTCATATAACCATAAAAGTAGAAACACAACTCAAAAGAAAGGGTAACCATTTATAACTAAATTTTGATTTATCCTTATCGAAATCGAGTTAGAAAAAGATGATAGGACTATTCATAAAGCTAAACCCAAATTGCCTAAAAAAGGAGGAATAAGTTCCTAACAAAGTGGAAGGTAAATTTAAAGTAGAGTTGAAAGGTATAGTATTTTAATAAAGTTGTTCAACTCAATTTAGCCTATTAAAAGTATAAATAAGGAGCACAATTGGCCATATTTGCTATAGTATAATAATATTTGTCATTTATGATATATTATCTCTATCGTACCTAGTATTAGTAAGAAAAAGAATACAATCAAATTCTTCCATTCATGCCTGTGAGTGTTTGATTTTGAATTAGGATTCAACATTACTACAATGCTCAAGGCATGATAAGAAATAGATTGTTTAGTAAAAATAGTTAATCCAAGTTTATACAAATATTTTGTATGTGTTAGATCAAGAAAACTTATGCTTAACATAAATAACAATAATACAAAGTTAGGTAACTAAGATTATCTTTTTATTTCATATTGATTAAATCAATAGAATAAGAATCATAAAGTTTCAAACAATGGTGCATTTATCCTTTAATTATGAATTGTATGAAACTTGTAATACTTTTCAAACTAAAGAATAACCAAATCAACATTTGATGAAGTGACGATTATGGTATTCCATTGGCGAATCTTATACATATGATTTATCATATGTAATAAAAATTTATAAAAGGATGGATACTTACATTTTATTATATTTAATAATGACTTTATATATTAGAGTCACATGCACTAAATGGAATATTGATTTAAATTTTTAAAAAGTTCAAAGTATTTAAATACAAATAGAAATTTAGCATTGCAAATGTCAAAGCACTTTAATGAGAAAGATGAGGTCAAATTTAAGTTTTCTTGGATATCTATAAGGAGCAAGATTCTCCACTGAATAACTTCATAACTAAAATCCATTATAATATGAATTTATATAAGGTGGAAATATAATATAAGATATTATACGATGTAATGTTTATTTCTCTATACTTATAGCTAGTACAACAATTTGCCTTTTAAAGTTTTAATTAAATCAATTAGTAAGATTTCATATTAGATATGAAATGGTCGGACTTGAAATGAGTTACAATTAATGATTTTTGGATGTGATACTTGGTTAAAGCATATATTATACAATAAGTTTATAATTAAATTAGATAACAGAAAGTAATAGATTTTTGGATGAGATCTTATAAACTCCATTGGATACAATGTTTATTTCAATGCATACTTATAAGATGATGGTTCTTAAAATAGTATATTCAAATGGAGCTAGTTCCTTTGTTGAAACATTTGATATATAGTCGAAAGGTTATAAGATATTGGAAAATTCACTTTCATGATGAATTTAAAGAATTTTTTAAAAGTTGATTGTGAATTTATTAAGTAAACAAAAACGTTAGTGGGAGTATAGTTGTCCTCTTTAGTGGGATAATGCAATAACACATTACTCATAGAGAATAACAATCCATATTTTCAGTTGTTAAAGATATGATAGTCCATGAGCAATTCTTATTAACTATAAAAGGTAAGAAATTAATTCTAAAAATTACATCTATAAAGATAAATATGAAAGTTGTATCCCTGTTCTAGTCCAAGTACATAGATAATGTACTAAAAGTATTTAGTGTTTCAGATATCTGATGCTTATGAAGTATTAAGGATATTTATTATTCTATGTATGAGTTGATATTTAAGTTCAAAGATATATAGGTATTAACTTTAGTTTGATATAAATAAGTCCTAATTACAACATATTTATCTTAAAATAACATTACTTTAAGTTAAAAAGGTTCTAGTGTGGCATCAATTTTGAACCAAAATAGATCTTTTATTTAGTAGAAATGATTATTTAGACCAACAAGTTCTTTAATTAACTTATTATAGTTCCTTGCATTATTGAAATAGTAGTGTAATTAAAAAATTTAGTGTCATTAGGTGTGTGCAAGGAGCTAAGGTCTTATCAAAGATCAAAGTATGTATTTAGAAAGTTTCTCTTAATTATGATGATAATTAAGGTGAATATTACAAGATTTAAATTAATACTCACTAAAGAGCTTCTTGTAGATTTCTCTCACTAAACCACTATCTTAGCAATAGCATGATCACTATATGTTAATATGATGTATGATACTTAAGCGATTAACTTAGTACAAGCGAGAAATTATTTATCTATACTCTATAATTAATTTGTTTTAGTTTTTATGAAATAAATAATTAAAGTGATTATTTATTTATTTATGCACCTCTGTTTAATTAACTAACTTATAAGATAAAGTTAATGAGATAAATATATTTTACAAATAAAAATTATGATGAGATTATAATGGAGTATTTAAATAAAGACTACAATTGTATCATATAAAAATTATAGTATTCGTATTAAATTTAATTATTATCTCTTAATTGTTCTAAGTCGTTGCTCTATTAAAAATGAACATTAATAGAGTAGAAAAACTAGCACAAGTGTTCTTTCTTATAGTCAATCTCATAGACAAAATTATGAAGATAGTTAAAAAAACACGTATGCGTGTATGTTAGAGAATAAATTCACGGAACTAACCTAATATGAGAATTCTATTTTGAAGAGTATTGTATGTTTATAAAATTGTTATTGTGATAGTTGTATAAGTGATTATTTGTTTTGAAATCTCCAAAATATCTTACATAAGGATTGTTGTATTTTTACTACTACTTAGACTTGTCACAGTCATGAGTAGCTTATTGGATATAACATGAATTACACAGGAGCTAGATGCTCAGCATATGATTCATCACCTTAAAGTGATTAAGAAAAATATTTCATTATTTTTTATTAGTATTGATTTAAAAAATACTTAGTCAAAGTAGAATAACATGTCAAGAATAACTTTGAAATGTTAATAACAAAATCATTTACTAATGGTGAAAAACTAATATAATTGGAATCACATAAAATAGACATTGTTTTCATGCTTTATAACTAATTGAACATTGCATGATAAAAGTATTAAATTATGTGAAAAATTAGTTAAAACAATTTTGATATTTCTAATATTTGGGTTGTTATGAAGCATATGGATATAAACAATCTAATTAGATAACTAAAGATAAATTAAATAAGTTTAATTCATTTAATCTTAAATAAGATTTAAGTTTATAATTTATAACTATTATTAACATATTTAGGAGCCTAATACGTTACATATGAAGAACAATCAAAGAGGGAAAAGATAATTTAATCAAATTGGTCTAAATTGTGAAGTTTAATAAACATTAAAGGTTAATTAGGAGACATTTACTAAATAAAAACTAATATAAGATATTAGATTTTAATTGATTCTAACTAGTATTTAATTGAAATTAATTATATAAAATTTAATTGAAATTAAAATTTAATTAAATTATTAAAAATCTAAATTGTATTATAAACAAGTATAGCCTTTAAAAGAATTACCACGTATTGCTTAATTCTCTTTACATTAATTATAGAACCTATCAATTAAATCGCGTGACATTTGTCCGATTACAGGAATTACAATTTCTCAACATTTAACGTTTGGGAATGAAATAGTAGGGCAAATAATTTAAGCACTGAATTCGAAGATGGAGAAATCGATGGTAAAAAAAGTTACCGACCATCACCAGATCCATAATAGATTGAACAAATAGATTGAACAATTATTAACTCCATCAAGTTCATTTTTCCTTTTTCTCTCTTAATTAAATCTGATAGGTCTTTCGTGTCGGGATTGCTTTCCATTATAATATCTATATACAATAAAACTATGAGTGGGGCAGCACCATTTCTCAGCAACGCCGACACCAGGGTGGTTCACCGTCGCCCAACTCAGCCTTGGCCTGCCCATCACCAGCCTAACCTCCGGGCAGCCCTCTGCTAATCATCTCGTTTAACTGTTGCTCACAAAGTTTTCGCCGCGACTGACGAGCGTTGCCTCTCGCCGAATTGTCACAATAAAGAGAACAGAGAATGACTAGCTGGAGGCTAAAAGAGAGATGAATGGAGTTTGAAAAGAACTATTCAAAAATAGGTGCCCTGAGTGTACGGGCGTCATGTCAAAAGGGTGCTCATTTAGTTATATTAACAAATAATTAATAAAGAAATTGGATTGTATGAATTTTAAAAATTGTTATTAAATTAAAAATTTTAAATATTAAAACCTGAACCGCTTAAGCTTAAACTATTTACTTCCCTCTAAACTAACATTTCATTTACCTAATAAAAAATATCTCATTTACGGAGACAATATAACTACTATAATAATTATGATTATGACTTTGATGCACTACTGCTAATGATCCATCCCACATGGGTGATCATATAAAATTGTAACTAGTACGTCCAACGGGGCAGGCCGTACAGACAAACTACCGTTACGCATTAAGCAAGGAAAACGGGTTTTGTTATTACATATTGCCATTGCATGTTGATCAATTGTCTAGACTAAGACTGGAGGTGGAGGTGGAGGTGGAGGTGGAGGTGGAGGTGCAAGCGCAGGCCTATATAATTATATGCTCTTCCACTAATCTATAAAGTTGGATGATTTTATCCTCTCCTTTAGAATTTATTAAGGCAGAATTAGAATGGAAAGTGAGCGCAATTAAGGAGATGATTAATTGTGGTAGAGGAATCCAAGTAGATATTAAAGCTTCACAAGTACACATCTAGCTAGCTATATGGCGCATGGATTCTGTGTTTCACATTGAAGACTCATAAAGGAGTACATATCTTTGTATGGCGCGTGGATTCTGTGTTCACCTTTTCTCCATGTCTCTCTCTCTGCTACTCTGGGCTCTATTATTGCATTTGCGTGCATCAAAGACCTTTGAGAACGATATTCTTTAACCACCACACATCAAAAGCAAAGTGAGAAGCCAAAGTTGAAGAGGGTAATGGGTCACAACCCACAACCCATGGTGTGTCTTATTAAATTATTCTGATTACTGCCTTTGTCGAAAAGAGATACTAAATTGGATGGTCACGATTGCTTGAGGCGGGTTGTCATGATAAATTAGGACAGTACACCCAATTAGTAAAAGGAGGGGTATTGTCTATCATGTTCAAGTGCTTCCCCTCTTTTCGGGGCAAATATATTCATCCCTTGACCTGGTATGCATTTATATCATTTTTTATTTTTTTCCCCCTCCCTTCCGTTCAACTTAAAGTTGGTGGTGATGTATTTGTATTCTACGTGTGATCCCCAGCCCTTCTTTTTAACAGTCTGAGGAGCACTGTGAGGAATTTTTATAATCTCTCTCTTTCATTGCACCCACCACCCACACAAGATGATAGGATAGGATAGATGTAGAGTAAAACCTTTTACTTTTTGGGAATCCTTTTCATCACTCCCACAAACAAATCAAACCCACCAACCTTTGGCTTTGAATGTGTCAGCTAACCCCTTCTCCATGTGAATAGTATGAGTATCTATATCAAAGGCTGAAATGGGTGATCATGATAATGAATTGGAAAGACAGTTCCTCGCATCGCATCTAACGAACAAGAAAATAGTTAAGGAATCACATTTTTTCTATGCAATTACTTTTTAAACTTGGCAAAAGTTGTGAACTGGACAAAAAATTAGAGAGCAGTGCTGTCAATTTGCTGATGGGGTCAGTCCAGCTATCATTATTTCTTGCGTTGGAATGGAAATATACCTTAATTGTCTTCACCACTAAAAAGGGGCCGGTTCTTTCCAACTCAATTCATCACCTTTCAAAAAACAGAAAAATGAAAACAATGTTATTACTGTAGAAAAAGACCGGTGATATGAAGAAAGAGACTAGATATATGGCATCAACATTCATGGATTTGTGGACCCTTTCGCACTGATAAAAGGGTTGGGCTACACATGCATGTTCCCAGTCTCTATCTTGGTCATTATAATTGCTAGATATATAGGCGTGTTGGGGGACGTATACATTTATTCACCTTCCCAGTCCCTAATCTTCCTCCATCGATAAAAGAATATCAAGAGAAATTTTCAAGCTGATATCGCTTTCAACTATTGAACGAAGAAAGATGCGCACTGGTACATGGTTGGATACATCAATGGAGGACTGAAAATTTAACAGTAACGCCTTTCTCAATGCAAGAGTTGGTTGTCTTAAGAAAAGTAGAAAGGCTGGATGTGATTCCTTTCCACGTGCCTGCAAGTTATGGGATTTGGGACAACTCATTTCACAGGTCACCTAGAAAGTTGGTTTTTTCATGATAGAAACCTCTACCCATAAATTAGGCCCTGATATTATGAACAACTCTACTCTGCAAGGACAAATATTTAATGTGATATATCACCACTGACACAGGCATGACATTATTATGGCAACCTTTTTCGGCTTCTTGGTTTTAGATGGGCATTGGCATGTGGATCTGAACCCATGGGCATCGCCATGAACCACTTTCCTCATAATAAGGTTATGTACAAATACGATGCATTACGATCACAGACCAACTCAACGTGGCCCAATTCACGTTTTCTGGTCAAGAGTTGTTGTGCGGGACCGTTGGACCCGTGATCCCCCCAAACCTACTCTAATAATAAATGCGCTGTCTTGATAGAGGCTTATATTAGTTGAATCTAACCCTGCAGTTCAAATGTCTGTTTAATGCTTAGAAGCTAGCTTAACTTTTAGTAACTAAGACTTTGATTTTCATGTTGATATTCTAGAAATTGAGGTCTGCTTTAATCACAGTGGACTTTATTGGGAGAGAAACTCCTCCTGTATTTAAGATTTAGATGCATAACTCCTTTGCTTCCGCATGGTTTTAGATGGAAAAGTTTCAAATAACAAGTTGTCTTCGATGGTTTATGGTGCAAAACCCATAATGAATGGGTAGTAAGGTGCTTGCTTTCATCTCACTTGTGTTTAGGGGTATTTTCACTCTAAAATCCGCTTAGTCCATTCTCTACCATAAGCTTGTGTCAGTTCCACTTCTCCACTACAAGAACTATAATTTCAAAAATCAAAAGGACTTTTCATGGTTGTAATGAACGGAAGGTTAGATGAAATGGATGGAATGGACGAAGAAAGAAAAAGTATGAGTATGTGCACTACAATTATGAAATAGATGTCAACAGTAAGACAATATTTACACAAATGATAACTTTTTTTATTTTTCAAATTAGAAGAAAATACAAAATAACGTATCTCACTGTATTCCATACCTTTGCTGCTAACCCATCTAATACATTCATTTTTTCTTGAGTCACTTAATTCCCAATATAGGTCAATCTCACTTATCAATAACATCTCCATACAATTATGGCCTTTAACCATCTTTGGCCCTATTCATCCAAATAAAAAGGTGGGTGACTCTTTTTGTCATATAACGCTCTATATAATATTCTAATGACATCACTGCAATAATGATCGTTATGCTTAAAGTCAATCAAAGTTGTACATTAATCTCATATTCCTATGAGCTCCAAAAATAAGATTGTTGACGACTCACAAGTGTGGTCATTTACTTCTACCTCCTTAGCCATCAAACGCTATCTCGATGTATTCCTACTAGGATGTATGTTATTCGTGCTTTCTCTAGCAATTTCTTTACTCAATCATCTTTATCAGTATACATACCTCTCATTTCGATCACAAAGCATCATTTTCCAATTCAAACTCGAAATTCAGATCCATTTTTAATTCCTTAATAAGATTCTCAATATCTAAATTCTCAATTTGGGCTTTGTTAGTCCTTTAATGTGAAATTGATCTTCAATTCCATAGCAATTAGTACTTTGATTTGCCTCAAAATTCAACTCCAAATTCTATGCTTTTTTTTAAAACACTATATCTGATAACCTCAATACCTGAATTCATGCTTCACTGCTATTGGGATTTTCTATTTAATGCATTTGATTATAACACTAGCTTTACCAGTATAGTGCTTATTTGCACAATCATAATCCTTCGAATAACTCTTTCTATTGTCTCAATCTCGTATTCCATTGTTTCAACTCAATATTTACCTCAAACTTTAATGATTTGTATATTTATATACATCCAAGATGTTCCCATACATATACTGTCTCCAACTCTCAAAGCAATCACTACTGTAGCAAATTTCAATTCATGTATCAAATAATCAAACCATAAGGTTTTAATTGTCTCCATGCATACGAAATCATTTTATCATGCTGCATTGGATTTTATCCTGATCTCTTATACAACATCATTTTATACTATAAAGTCTCCAAATCTATAATATCGATGTTATAATTCCTCAAAATTCTCTTTGTTTTCATTACTCATATAATTTATACATTTTTTCCTCAAGTATTCAAACTACTCTTCTCAACTTTTCGAATACATTTAATATATCATCAAACTTTGGTTGAATCGCTTTAATCTTCAACACCATAGTACCGTCAGGGAATCGTTATCTCTAACAGATATAACCAAAAACTCCTTGTGCCCATGATTGGTTCTTGACATTTTTTCAGTATCTTATTCCTCAATGAGGTAGTATTATCTCACGCTATTTTCAATTTTTCAATTGACTTCCTTTCTCGACGGATCTTCTCAATTCATTCGATTTTCTTTAATTTCACATTGACTTATTCTACTATCCACTCATTCATACTAATTTCTCTGCACATTTCAACTTATTTGCAAACTTAACTTCCTGTGTTGGTAATACCTTCATCAAAATCTAATTTATATCTCCTGTGCATACTTTATCTCTTATGCTTGAGTCTCCACTAGGGATATAACTCCAATATTCACTTTTGGTTCATTTCATATTCTTTTCTAATTTGCTCTCTCCTTGATCATTCTTAATATAAACAAACTAAGCTGTTCAACCTAATTCAATGAAATTCTTCTTCAAAAGATGATTTCTTACTACTATCATCCTGTTCATGAAATCTTTATTAATCAACTGTTATCATCATCAATGCTGTTTCAACCATTTTTAACACCTCAATACGATCGATTTCAACTACTCATGATATTCCGAGAATTTCAATCTCTGTCATACTTTACATAAATATTTTGGCATCTCACCAATTTATATCTTATGCTACTGATATATCAATCGTAACTAATTTCCAAACAACCTCTGAATATTATACTGCTATTAGAAATTTTGGCTCCATCGTAGTTAACTTTTTAGCATAATAATCTATACCATACTTCCATTACATTATTCTGATTCATCTCATAATTTTAACTATAAAGATCATAGAGTACCTCATATACCATATCCAAATATAAATCTCATATGTACTCAACCACATTATTAACCAATGTAATCACATTATCAAATATGTGCTCATAATAACTGGTCGACATAACCTCGAGAACTTCTACATATATCACTATCATTTGTTTCATTTTTCTTTTTCCCATCCGTGCATTCTTAATCAATTTCAAATTATATATGCATAGCCCTCTTGAAATTCTAATCTCAATTCACTAGCATGATCTTATTCCAGATCATAAATTCCAAGTTTAGCTTGTCAATTCCACTTTGCTTGTACACCATAAATCTTATCATTTCTACCCTGTATTTCCAATTCATGAAAATATTTTCACATCCATATCAATTCAAGTACATACCATCAACAAAATTCCGTTACCAAATTCGTTGGAATATCCACCAATACTAAATTTATGTCTAACATATCGAACCACGAAAAATTTCTTATTTCTAAATAGCCACAACTTTCCTTGTCTTACACTCTGACAAAACACCATTCTTCTCATTTTTTTTTTCTAATAGTCCAAACTCTTAACGAAAATTCATACATATGACTCATGCAGTTGTAATTACTGGGATTCTATACTCATCCGTACCCTTCTATAAGGGTGAGGAATCAGGTGCAGCAGATCCTTGCAAAACTTCTCGTATTCTTTTACGAGGTGGCATCTTACTCCTCCAATGTAAACACTAACGTTTGGCTTAGTTTTATTCTAATCTTATTTTCTACATATATGCACGATATGCATGACACTTAATGCATCAATCAATTCACAATGCAAACAAGAAGTCACATAACATAACAATTAGTACCACTATGCATTCTAAGCCGAGGAATCCAAAAGCCTAAGCTTTGATATCTCAAGATGTTGGGCCCCGTTTCTGAAGCCCAACAATCATTCTGAAGTCACAAAATGGGAGCATAACACCCTGTAGGGTTATTTCAATTAACCCTCATTAGCCATCATCAGTTCGTCTTCA
>JANZLD010000004.1:41260377-41272159 GCA_026413575.1 Erythroxylum carthagenense | reverse complement strand
GAAAGGAATACCTCATAATATATTATTAACAAGTCATAATGTTAATACATGAATCACAAATATCCATTGGCCTAGGGTACACTACTAACAACATGCACCTAACCGAATGCCCTACCCAAGCCATCAAGCTAGTGGAGCAATTTTTAATTCTTAATAAATGTGATTGTACAAAAGCCTAAATGTGGGAGTATACAAAAGCCTAAGTGTGGGGGTATACAAAAGCCTAAGTGTGGGGGTATGCATACATGTGGGTTGGTTATAGTTGTTAAAATTCCATGTTATGAATCATATATTGATGTAGCATCTATCACTTTTATATTCGAGAAAAAGAGAGACAAATAAAAATAAAAGAAAGAAGAGAAGAGAAGAGAAAAGAAAAATGTGAGTTTGAATAAAAGTTGCAAGGAGGAAATATAAACGTTGTAAAAATTTGTTAATTAATAGTTTATCCTCCATAAGTTGTATTGATTGGGTGTTTAAATATATTGCATGTAAGGAAGATTTTGTTTTGGATGGCGCATTTTTTGTGTTATGTCCATTTGGCTTATGGCATGAAAGCTAAATCGAGTTAGAAAACATAGTTGTTGCACTCTTTATGCTAACGATGCCTAGTTTTAAATGAATGTCAACTTGTGCGCTTGATATCTTATTCAGTGTTACTTTTGCTTTACTAGCTTGATAGCTTTTATGCTACATTACCCAAAATACATATCACCTTAACCTTATCCACATTACAACCTTAGAAAAGTTCCTTGATTCATGATTATGCATGTGACTTTTAATGGTGGAGAAAGATAATGATATGCCAAGTTGTGAATTGTTGTGATTATGAAAGGTGTTTGAGTGTACCTATGGAAATATCTTGTTTAAACACCTTTTGTCCAAGTCTAGATTACTCAGTTTCTAAGGGTGATGAATGTTGATTGATCATAAGTAGAAGCTTTGAATGTTGTGTTATTGCTATAGGTTTTGAAAGTCCTTCATCTTTACTTATGGTTATCTACTATTAGGAAATATGAAATATGAGTAGAAGTTTTGATTTGTGATTTTGATTTCGATAATTTGCCTAAGGATGGTCAAAACTAAGTGTAGGGGAACTTGATATGTGTTTAAATGTTAATTCATTTGATATACTACACTTAGTGATTAATTACTTAGAAATACTTAGGATATTCACTTTAGCTTATATTTGATCTTAGGTACTTCTAGAAAGTAAAGAAGCTGAAGTAACCTGAAAGCATGCCATTGAAGCCATCTTCTCAATTTTCATATTCTAATGATTCATGGAGAATGAAAAAGAAGAGGATTGAAAGAAGAAGAGGCAAGAGAGAATGTCAAATGAAGAACAAAAGAAGGAGAAGTCTGAAGGTCAAACATTAGATTGCATGGGCGTGAGAAATCTCTCACACCTATGCTACATCTCTCACAGTCATGCATAGCTCTGCAATGATCTTGAACGGTCATGAATTCTCACACCTGAGAATTAACTGGAGAAAGTCAAGTGTCATAGCTAGGTGTCACTCAGTTTTAAACCTAAATTTTACTACATAAGGAAAAGGTAGTGACAATAGAAAGGCATGCGGGAGAAAAACCTAGCCGACAATACTCTTCTCCTATTTTCTCTTCGGTTATTCTTCGTTCTTCAACACTAATAGGGGCGATGGAGAGGATGGCCAATGGTGAGAGCTTGAAGATGGAGGTGGAAGTCTAACTTTCTTAACACCAGTTTGGAGGTTTAGTCAAGGCTGAGAAGCACATTAAGCAGATTATTGACGTGTATCATTTTCTTTACCTCTTTTTGGATTATTTATGTTATCTTGTACGGATTGATTGGGTATTGTATGAGAATGATTTTAGTGCTCTATTAAATCTTTTTCATGAAAACCCATAGCTAGAACTTGAATGTGATACATAATAGTTGTGTTAAAGTTTGTACGTGCCAACTAACGGTATTAAATCATTAGAGATAACATAACATAAGTTAAATACTTCAAGCTTGTGTGATTGTTAGTTAGATTGATCTATTTTTTTCACTTATAATGCGACTGCCTGGATAAACTTAAAGAGCTTGTTCTAGGTTTCTCGATAATTAAGGTTAATTAATGAACTCTTCTTAATTAACTTTAATCTAAGGAAAAACTGGAATTAACAGAGCTTATTGTTAGTTCACGATCAATAGTCTTAAGAGAGGTGTAAAGACGACAATTCAACTACATCTACAAAATCGTGCTGAGGCCAAGATTAAACTAAAGAACCAAATTTCAACTCATTCATCAACTTTAGCACTTTGTTGTTGTTTAATTTGATTTGCTTTCATAGGTTTAGTTTTATTTTTCTTCTAATTCGCTTCAAACCAAAAACCCCCTTCTTTGCTTGCATAAATAATTTAGGAAAGTAAATGGAATTAATCTCTGTAAGATTGACCTAGACTTACCGCTAGCTATACTTTAGTCTAGTTATTTTGGTAGTATTACAACACACGACCAGTAGGTCCTAGCAAAAACATGGAGGTTACCAACAAATTAGGAAGTATTGGGAAGAGTTTTCTTTAAAATATGGTTAATAAGTGACTAATTTCCTATTTGTTTATTCCCTAACGCTTAGTGATTAATGTTTATTGTGCATTTAAGATATTTATTTTGGTTCATATTTTGGTTTAGGGACATGATGGAAGAAAAATAACCAAAACAAACTAAACTCACAGCTTTGGTGAACTTTTACTTATATTCGGTCTTATTTGACTTCGTGGAGCAAAAGAAGATGAGTTTAAGGTGAAATCAGGACAAAGAATGGAAGGATTGGAATCATTTAGGAGCCACATGCCCAAGTGGAGAAGTACACACTAGTGTAAGTGACCTACACAACCGTGTCGAGGATCGTGTAAGTCATTATAAATGTCTACAACCATGAAGACTTCGTTTTGATCATGTGGAAATATACAAGGTAGCATATGTTGCTCTTGTGACTCTAAAAATGTATATGTTTGCGATTTTCACAAAATTAATGGAAGGTTAAGGTACATGATCACCCACGGCTGTGTGGTTGATCCTGTATACTTTAGAAAACCTAGCTGTGAAGTATAAAAGGCAATTAAGAGACTAATTAAAGGTGATATATTGGAAAGGCACCAAGTGACACATATTCTTCTCTTTGGAATGTGATTTGAAAAACCATGATAGGCTAATTCTCTTCCCTCCAATTTAAATGGGATATCAAGGCCTTGTAACATGTTTATAGATTAACCAAATCCAATAGCGTTGTTCCCATCTGTCTTTTGAAATTAATTATGTTATTGTGCATTTAATGTTTATGATTTATGTATGAATTATTCAAACAAGGCCTACTAGGTCATTCAAGTACATATTTATTATCATAATTATGATTACTATCTGTAATTGTCATTATTCTAATTCATGTGTAGTAAACTAATGGTCATGCATTATTAAGGATAACATATCAAAAGTTAAATAATCTAAGCTTATGTGATTATTGTTTAGATTAACCTATATTCCTCATTCTTAAAGCTACTGTTGCATTCAATGTAGAGAGGTTGTTTAAGGTTTTTTGATAGTTAAATATAATTAATGAGCTTGTTTCAAATAGTTACAATGTAAGGAAAAATTGGAATTAATAGAGATTATTATTAATCTACTTTTAATAATTTGAAGGAGAGGAACAAGAACAAAGTTACATTTGATTTTGAATATTCATATTAAGGATGAGATTGAAGCAATGACTAAGCTTAAATCATTTGATTACTTTTTACAATTTTGAATTATTTAATTTAATTTTTCTTCCGTAGTTTAATTTTTTTAAATTGCATTAATTAAAAGCATCCAAAACCCCTCCATTTCATCATTTTGATTAGTTCAACAAAAAACTTAACCACACACTCTCTGTGGATACAATCTTTTCTCTTCGTTACTATAAGTTTAGTTGTGTAGAGTTATGATTTAATTTTTGGTGTGTTCGACACGATTCAATGGTAGCACATAGGTAGTCATAACTCAATGCTAGCAAGGAAGCACCTAGTTGTAAAGAGAAGCTAAGGAAACCATAATAACATTTATAGATACAAGCACATTTACTTTGCAATAGCCATCTAGAATTGTTCCTGTATAGCTTTCTCAATGGTTAAGTTTTCTTAATTTAACTTAGTTCCAATTTGGGGAGCTGACGAGCTAAGCTTACTCATTGGGAGTTGAGACAACATATTTTTTTCAACTTTTAAACAAAAAAGCAACGAATGAATTCTACTTGTCAGTGTCATTTTTTTGGACAAAGGCAACAATATTTTTTTTCATTTTTACTTTTACTGTCCTCATTTATTGCTTTATTCTTTTTCTTTGATACATTGACGACAATATATAAACCTAAGTTTGAGGAGGGAATTTTATTATTTTTTAACCTAATTTCATCTCAGTAAACTCGTAATTATAATTAACTTAATAGGTGACAATTACAAGATCTTTAATAATGATATAAAAGTAAATAAGAAGACCGTGTTAAAAGTGATTGGATTGTCATTTTTTATGCTGCTTGCTGCAGTCATTAATCATTAATACATTTTATGATGTTATACAAGTAATGACTCAAGCTCAAACTTGCCTCCATAAGCAATAAATAAGATCACCTGTTAATCAAGGACTAAAATAAAAGTATCACCAATTGCTCCATACAAAATGTAAGGGCAGTGAATATCAATTCCAACAATAAAGATCATACACTCCATATATATTTCATAATGTTATAAGTGAATAATTTTCTACATTATAATATTGTAGAATGTATACATTGTAAATCATTGGACAATTCATAAGCAATTCCAAAATTGAGATAATTACATCAGTGATTTGCAACTTCCTTAAACATGTCTGAATTTATACAGAAATGGATCTAAACAATGTTGATTCAACCAAAATAACTTGGATATACACAAATAACCCCCTAAAAGAAGTGTAGGAAAAACTAGTCCACCACTGAGTTAATATTGTTGCATTAGTTAATCTTTGTAACAGATTTCTCTTATCTACAATCTGGTATCTTGTCCAATTGAGTAGATTCATAATTTATAACTAACCTAGGGAATCCTCTTTCTATCTCAACATTCTTGATAACATAAAGTAATGAACTCCATGGCGACTCACTAGGTCTAAATTAACTTTTTATTAACTAAATATTCATTTGCAAGTCAAATGCCATTCATATCATTCACCGGTTTATAGAGTAATTAATACATGGAAAGAAAATACCGTGCCAAAGAGAGCTTCCCCGTTAACCAAAAGAGGTTGCAAAAGCCAACACTCTCTCCTCCCATTTGAGTCATGGGGAAAGTGGCAAAGACAAATCAACCTGCAGTTAAAACCATTTGTCTTCTGAAAATCTTCCAACATGTTGAGATTTTGCTATTTCTCTCAAAACAGCACCAACAATTGCTGCCTTCTCAAGGAATTCAGCCTTTTGAAGTGAATCTAATAGCACAACACAAGTTTTGGTGTGAATAGTAGCACCTTTCAACCGAGCTTCCTCAAATAGTTTGTATGCTTCTTCTGCCCCGTTTGCATTGCTTAAACCTTCAATCATAGCATTGTAAGTAGCGGAATCAGGCTTACCTCCCTCTGCTTTAAATCTTTCAAAGAGCTTATTAGCCTCTACAACATTCCCAGCCTTTGCAAGTCCTGAAATCATAGTAGTGTAGAGAATGGAATTTGCTTTTAGCCCCTGCTTATGCATCTCTTGCCAAAATACGAAGGCCTTGTTAAATTTTTTAACTCTACAAAGACCATTTATGATAATGCCATAAGTTACTAGACCAGGAGCGCATTTCATGTCCTTCATGGACTGAAAGCAGACAAGGGCTTCACTAATTTCCTCTGCTTTGACCAGTCCATCAAGCAAGCAATTCCATGTGTATACGTTAGGTGTTAAACCCTTTTGCATTAACTCTTCCATAATCAGATATGCCTCATCAATCCTGCCCACTTTTCCAAATCCATCTATTAGACTACTATATATAATAACATTTAATTCAATGCCACTATACTTTGCTTCTTCGAAAAGCATGTATGCTTCATCCAGTCTGTCAATTTTAGCAAGCCCATGAATGCAAGAGCCGTAGGTGACAACACTTGGATGGCAGCCCTTTGACTTCATTTCCTCCAACAGCTGGTAAGCTTTATTCACCTTGCCTGACTTGCAAAACCCATCTATTACAGCATTGTAAGCACGGGTATCCAATATACAGCCTTGGTCCTTCATTGCATAGAACAAATCATAAGTTTCATGAGCAAAACCAGCCCTCACAAGGCCATGAATTAATATCGAATAGCTTCTCACATCTGGAACAAGCCCACGTGCCTTTATTTCATGAAACAATTCCCTACCCTTCTCAATTTCACCAGCTTTAAAAACACAATCCATGTAGGTATTTAGAAGCATGAGGTCAGGGGGGGAGCCACTTTGGATCATCTCCTTATATATCTTGTGGCCATCCTCCTTCCTTCCAGCCTTGAAGAAATTTTTGATGAGCGATGTATACACAATAGCACTTGGAATGTGGTCAGAATCCAGCATCTGTTCATAAAGCCTGTATGCATCGTCCACTCTACCTTGTTTACCCAAACCATCTATAAGTGAACAAAATGTAACGGCATCTGGGGTGCAAATTTTATGATCCATTCCTTCGAAAATTGAATAAGCTTCATTTAGCTTTTGAGCTTTACAAAGTCTATCAATCATTATGTTAACAGTCTTTACATTAAGGTACAAGCCACATTCCACCATCGAATCCCGAAGCTTAAGAGCGGCTTCAACATCACCAACCCTACATAGCATGTCTAATAGTATATTGTACGATGTAAGATTGGGCATCACATCTTTCTTCATATCCTCAAATATTCTCAATGCCTCCTCTAATCTTCTCTTCTTCCCAAGACATGTCAGAATGCAGTTGTAAGCAATCACACTTGGAATACAACCCTTTGCCCTTAGTCTTTCTAATAAAGTGTATGCTTCCTCAAACTTCCCAGCTGATCCATAACCCATAATCATGGTGTTGTAAGCAAATGCACAAGGAACTTTTCTTTTCAGCTCCATCTGCTCAAACATTTCCACAGCGTCTTCTAGTTTGTTTGCTTTACAGAGAACACCAATCATGCTAGTGTAAGTCACATCATCAGGCACTAAACCATGCACCTTCATTTCATAAAAGAATTTCCACGCCATATCCAAGTTGCCCACCTTACCGAAGCAATCTATACATACATTGTAAAGAACAGTGTCAGCATTCAACGAGTTGCTTCTCATCTCCTCCAACAGGGAGAGAGCTGCATCAACTTGACCCTCCCTGGCACAGCAGCGAATAAGAGTTGTAAATAAGTGCACACTTACTTCATAGCCTAACTCCTGCATTTGACGAAAAAGAGTGAGCATGAGATCACATTCACCAACCTCAGACAGAGCACCGATCAAAGTTGTGTAAGCTGTAAAACTAGGACGAAATTTGAACTTCCTCATCATTTGAACAATGTCAAAAGCTTCGTTGAGCATCCTTAACCTGACACAACTCACTACCAACTCGACAGAAACAGTATTAGATGGACCAAACCCTACTTCACTCATTTCTCCAAGAATTTGTTCGAGAAAATCAAACCTTTTAGTTCTAGCCATCACCATAAGAAGAGAATTATATGCTTCTGGGCAAAGTCCTCTGTCAGTTTTCTTCTCAGCCCATCGAAAATAATTTACAGCTAGGTTGGCATCATTCAATCCTCTTAGGACACCAATTATTAAATCTTGCTCGGGTTTATCATCAAGCACTGATAAACCCTTCTCAACAGCAGGTCCCCAAGTGGCACTTACCAAGACTTGACGCACATCATCAACTCGCGGTCCAATGCCACCAACACTTTTCAAGGTTTCTCCACCTACTCTGTCAACAAATGAAGTGCAACTCCTTCCAAATTCTGAAAAGTAAGTGCTATAACCAAAAGATGCCAATTTCCAACGACACCTTGAACCATAGCGATTGAGGATTATCATTCCTGAAATATTTTTAAGAAAGAATATTACAACCAATAAATGCTTATAGGATTCAAAAAATAAAATTGTTTAAAAACAAAAGGAAGGTTAAAGTGTCAACCTTTAGTCGTTCAACAATGGAGGAGAAGGCAACACCAAGGTAACTGGATTTGTCGTTTAGTCCCTACAGTTTTCCTTCCAAAGTGAAGAACAAAAAAAAAAAAAGCGAGAAAGTAAAACAGAGGAACATGAGTGTGAAACAGAGAAAGTGAATGAAGCTAAGTGGCGGCCAAGGGGGAACAGGCGAACGGGGAAACGAATCGGAGAAGAAATATAAAACATGAGGGCAAGGGCGACATTTCAACAAGAATTTAAGTTAGAGACTTAAAGGTCATTACTATTTTAAAATTTTAACATGTCAAATAAAATGTTTAATTTAAAGATTAAACTAGTATTAAGCTATTATATAAAAATAAGCAATAATTTAAATAAAAATAAAATATTTTATTAAAATAAAAGAAAAACACCAATGTATATTAATATATAATAAACTAATAATAAATCAAATATGTATATGTTTGTAAAATAAGTCTTTTTAAGGAGAAGGAGAAACTGTACAAGCCTCTTATAGATATTTTTGATCACTGATGAGATAAACACCTTATTTAAGAATCTACTTAGCAGTTTTTTTCTCAATCCTTATTGCTTATACAGCGGAGATACATGTACAAAAGATATATATATATATATATAACTTAAGTAATTTGATTTCGTCTTACCTTCAACTCGAGTTTTGAGAAAAAAAAGTGGTATCAGAACTCAGGTATGGGATTGAGGCTTGACCCCACGTCGCAGGTTCGAATCCTAGAATGAACTCGACCAATGTGAATTTCCCATGGCACTCAAAAATGACGCCTGGGAGGTGTCGTGCTTGTGCAGATGCATGATGGACTTAAGTAATTTGATTCCGCCCTACTTTCAACTCGAGTTTTGGGTAGAAAAGAAAATAGGGCGGAACCAAATTACTTAAACCCACCACGCTTTGCTACTTCACAGGCTAGTTCGAAACCGGTGGCTGTGCTGGGATTCGAATACGAGACGTGGGGCTAAGCTTCAGACCCATACCTGAGTTTTGATACCAACTTGTTATATATTTATAAAATAAGACTTTTTAAAGAAAAGAAGAAACTATGCAAGTATCTTATAGATAATTTTGATCACCGATGAAATAAACATCTTACTTAAAGATCCACTTGGCAGTTTTTTTCTCAATCTTTATTGCTTATACAGTGAAGATACATGTACAAAAGATATTATGGATAAGTCTCTTTGTTACAACAAATTAATTTGAAGGTAATTTATGAAGAAAATATATTTGTTATAATGAATGAATTAAGAACATTTACTAATAGTTATTTGATATTTTGTTTTGATCTTATTTAAATTTATAATTTATTTGAATATAGTAAAAGAAGTTAGGCTTGCACAGTTTCTTCTTTTCTTTAAAAAGACGCTTGTACAGTTTCTCCTTCTCTTTAAAAAGACTTATATATATGATTAAGAAAGCAAGAAGATTAAGTTAAGATTGGGATATATTTGTATGTATATGTACATATATACAAGAAGATTAAGTTACATATGTACATATACATACATATATATCCCAATCTTAACTTAATCTTCTTGCTTTCTTAATTAAAAAAAGGTTATATGATTATATACAAAAATTGTAATTTTAGATGAACGAGAAGCAAGATTAGAAATATGATTCATACTACCAATATCTTTTAAAATGAGATTTATACAATGAGCAGTGAATAGGGACTAATAAATATATTCATACTTTGATTCTACCAAGTACCTAATTGATACTTAATTAGTTGCATTTCCTGTAATAAAATGCATAATATTCTTTGGTCCAACCTATTCAAAAATTTTAGAAAATAATTCAGATAAAGTATAAACACTTTAGACTTACACACACATATAAAATTAACTAACATTCCTTTTTAAAATCTTGAAACAAAGGCACATGAATATTATGATAAAAATGTAGCTTAAATCCTGGACCTATCATTGTTGTGACATCTATTATTTCTTGAAAATAGTGTGAATTTAAAGCATTTAAAGGAATACACGAATGATATAACATTTAGCTCATGCTTGTTTACATTGAAAAAAAAATCCTTTTCAACTAAAACACTTTTTAAATTAGGTTGAGAACTATGAATTCTTATAGGAAAATAAACATCTATGTCAATAATAACTTTCCTTTATCTAATACTTATTGCGCTTCATCATCTCTAAAAGAAATATTACAAGTCTCTTTATTTTCCTATCTCTTTTTTACTTATTGCTACAAATAATTTCCATTCTTGTCACATACGTTAAATCATATTTTTTTTGCAAGAAGCAATATTACTTTTAATATCATCAAGAAGATGATCTTTCATTCTATAAATTTCTCCCCCTTTAAAAAATTTGCCTTAAAGTATACAATTATATTATATATTTCCATTCGATGTTTAAGAAGAAAAATAATTCTATGTTAAATCAGACTTGCCACTAATAGAGGATATTAAGTTCATCGAATCTTTTCTTGATAATTCCATATTCTCCATTATAATTTTAACCCGAAAATATCATAAAAATAATTTTGTTAATTTTGTATAAAGACTAGTCACAATAAAAACCATAGAAAATAAGTCGTAAAATACTATAATAATGAACCAATGAAGAAAGATGAAATGAAAAGAAAGAAGATGAAAGTTTGAAAACGAAAATACCCCTTAAAATTTTCTCCATGTCACTTTCATCTTTCATCTTTGTTTGTCTGCATGAGATTTAACTTCAATCACCACAACTAGTAAAAGAAACAACAATAAAAAAGAAGATTAACTTGTGGTATGTTGGCACAAAGAATCAAATAATATATATGTATAGAAGAAATAGAAAAGAGGTTCAAAAAGAACTGAAAATGTTAACGAAAATATATTCAAATATGATACTGATAGAAAATTTTCATAAGACTAAAGAGTTGTTAAAGAGGTTGAAGTTTAATTAGAGATGGAAACTGAATTTTTTGCCAAAATTGAATAAATGTGAACAGTTGTTAAAAAAACGAAGTATGTTTAGATAAGACACCAAAAAGGGCTCTAAATTCTATCAACACTCAACACTCACACGAAACAACATATAAATTTATATTGTTAATATGAAACTTTAATCAAGGTTTATTCTTAACACCCCTTTAATTTTGGTTCTGCCAGGTTTTGGCTGAACGGTGCGTTGCCGTTGAAATCCATAGTCTTCTACCTTCTGTGATGAATGCGACATGAAGATACCTGCAAAACAAGGAAGGCACGTCGGGGGTTATGTCCCGATTAGCCCCTCCGACGGTCAAGTTAGTTTTCTAGTGAGGGTGAGGTTGCTGAATGCAGAGAAAAAACTAGGTTATGATTGTGCGTACCTTTGTTATGGGAGAATTATACCTTATATACGCTTTCGCAGCTAAGTTTAGGTCTTCACGTAGACTTCTGTCTCTGCATGGAAAGTTTTCCCATGCTGATGGGCCGCAGGGGATGTGGATCGGGCTTGGGCCTGGCATGGCAAGTAAGAATGGATCGATCGGCCCATAGGTGATCTCGATTGGATCCGAGCCCTCCGCGGTCTACCCGACCATAAGCCCCCCTACTCCTCGAGCCTGAGCGAGGAGAAGGGTCGGAGGAGTATGCAAAGATGTTATGGCCCGTGTCTAGGACGA
>JANZLD010000004.1:41237174-41254820 GCA_026413575.1 Erythroxylum carthagenense | reverse complement strand
GTAAGAGAAGACTTCAAGGAACCACGCTTCAGTATGATAGTAGTTTTTACCGAGGTTAGGTTCCGGAAATGGAGCCCAGCAATTGCGGTATCAAAGCAGGTTAGTAAGTGTTATGGTTTGGTTTGAGTTGGATTCCGAAAACGGGGTCCAACACGCACTTTTAATTGCTCTATTATATCTCTAGGCTTTTAGTCTGTCTTTTAGCTCCAAGAAGCAAGTTCCACAACACTCCCCTACCCTAAGTTTTTTTTAATATATATCACAAGGTAAGTCATAAAACCTAAAAAAAATAAGTGAAACCTACGTGTCTCTTCGTGCTAAGCATGCCTTGATCGTAGGTTCGTGTTCTTTAACAGCTCCACTTCTCTTCTCTTCTCTTGATCCCTAACTCAATCACAAATGTGTCCACCCTCCATTCCTACACCAAAATGATCAATTCTTATCCTAAACCAACATTAAACACAAAAGAAAAACCATAAAGATCACATTAAACAAAAACACACAAAATAAGTCTTAAAACACAATAATACTAACCTATTATGCAAGAAACACATTACAAATACTTAGAAAGAAAATATAGTAATGCACAACTATCAACTTCCCCATGTAGAATATAGTAATGCACAACTATCAACTTCCCCATGTAGCACCCATTACCGTAGGATACATATCGGGATGCCCTGCGAACATTCCAGTACATAACCTATGATAATGGCGTGCTATGTTCAATCACCACACTCATTTAACATGGCGTCATCTATCTTTATTCTCTTATGAACATCATCAAGAAAGTCGCAACATTTTAAAACCAAAATTTCCTCATTTCATTTAATAAAACCGAACGTTATACAATGTGTCTTTTAAACTTCCATACATGTACATCATCATAGCCTAATACAAAATGTGCCACATGAAAGAGGAAATACACAAGAAGTCTATCTAATCTTTCCAATCCCAGCTGACCGACCTTTGAGCCATTTCTTCTTCTTCCTAAAAGTATAAGTCTACACTGCTTGTAGCATCTCTCGGTAGCTAAAGTCATCTCTCAGTCCTAAAAAGACAACATTGCAATTTTGGTGAGTTTTGCAAACTCAATGAGGTAACCATCATCGATGGATCACTCAATTCATGCAACACATCATACATATAACATATATTTCAAATCTTTGCATAAATAATCACATATCACATTCTGACTTAAGAGTAGACAATTTTTGCATTTCAATCAATCAAACGTACTTATTAAAATGCATATGAAATGCTCAAGTGACTCTTTTCTAATTATTACATTGTTGTAATTGAGTGCCTAAACTTTCCCGAATCTATTGTGAATACCGGGCTCATTTATACTATCCCTTATCTGTTGGAGATATAGGGCTCATTTTACATAGTGAGCCTTTGGCACTTAATCACATTTGGAACTTTAAGCCCGTTTTTAGTGGCTACTTAGGACACAACCCTCATTATCTGTTCATGCATTCATATATGAAATGCATTTCTCATAATCAATAAATCATGTCAGGAAACATTTAGTTTGTCATATTCACATATAAGTAGCACTTCAATATCACATTCATATATCAAATCTTGGACCTACATTATCCGGGATCAACATAATCAATCACATTCATCTTATCATTCAAAACATAATTTAAAGCAAACAGTTAATTGAGAGAAACCATCTAGGTTACTTACAAATTGCTCACGAAGTTAATGCCTGAAAGTTCTGTCAATGTCTGGATGTTGACATTCCAGTTGCTCCTCTATATCAAGTAATATACACATACCACAATTTGCACGATTATAAGTGTTTAATAATGCACACGTATGTATATGAAATATGCACAATGCATGTTCATGACAATCCCGGGTATCGCTCTACCATTCTCGTGATGTAAACATTCATATTTCAAAACCTAAATAAGTATCATGAATACTTATGGTTTATACCCCAATAAAATCATTAGAATCTAATTTCATAACCCAATGAATTATTTCATATTTGTTTTCCAAACACTGACTTTCTGGTCTACTATTCTTGATCATTTAGACAATGCAAATGGGGAAATTCGAGAACACTTTCTTCTAGAAAATTGTTTTCCAATGTCTTAAGTTTGTAATGACACCGAGATCATTCAATTTGGTTTAGTACTTCAAAAGTTATAGTCCAAAACTGAAATAGTATTATGTGCTCAACTTCAAGTAAAAATATGGAATTCTTAAATGCACAACTAAAATTCACTTTCTTCACACAAATCGTAGTCCTATGTCTCTGGTTTACTCCAAATTAAAAATCATCTCATTTAGATAATTACAAAACGAGTTATGCCTAAAATACAAAAGCATGTTTAAGGTGTAGGAAAGTTGGTCATGGCAAAGCCAGGAGTTGGCCACGACGAACTTTTCCCGAAAGGAATTCTCGTAAAAAATTCAAAGAGTTAGCCGCAACAAACTTTTTTTGAAAGGAATTCTCATAAAATCCTGCAAGTTCGCCACGACGAAGCCAGGAGTTGGCCACGACGAACTTTTTCTGAGAGAAAATCCTCACTAATTTTGCAAGTTCATTGTGGCAAAGCCAGGAGTTAGTCATGGTGAACTTTCACAGAAACACTCTCAGTGAACATGCTACTGCTACTTTCTCCCAACACACATCCTTTTCACAACCAATCCATCTTAAAAACATGTTTAGCATAACTCATAATTTCTTACTCATCACATATAACATCAATCATCCATAAAACAACTCCTAACCCATTATTTAGCATTTTTATGAAACAAAACATATATATATATACATATATATATACACAAATTTCTTCACCAACGTTCTAGCATATAGAAAACTCCTTTTTCATGATCTTTTATAAATGCTTCATTTAACCAAACCCATGATAATTAACAAGCTACTTACTTTATTTAGCTTCCAATTCTTCAAACTCTTTAAGAATATCAAAAATCCCTAACTTCACATAGAACCCATGATCATCATCATCTTGAGGGTTGGAAGGTTTGGGTTTTTAGTGAAATGAAAGTGAGAGCAAGGTGAAGGAGTAGCAAATGGAAGAAGAGTGGGCTAGGTTCAATGCGAATGGAGGTTTAAAGGATTAAAAATCAAGAAGAGGAAGAGAAGAAGAGCCACAAAGATGAAGAAGAAACAAGAGCAAACACCAAATGTCTTTTAAACATAAAGCATCGAGAGAGAAAAAACAAGGGGGTGTCTTTCAATTAAAAAAAAACTTAAGACATGGTTTGGCAAGTGACACTTGTCAATTGCCACATGTCCAATTTCTAAAGCACTAGACTAGGTTCCTTCATTTAACTAGTGCAATCAATTTCAATTTCTACTCCAATTATGTCCAAATTTTAATCAACACTTATCAATAAATCCGAAAGTCATTTATCAAAATTTTCATTGCTATTGGACAGTAAATTTTACTACCATTTGACAATTGTTTTGCCATTTGGCAATTTTCCTAGTCCAAAAATATCCACAATTTTCAAAAAATTTTCCTAAAATTCACCAAAAATTCTAAATTAATACTATACTCTTCGAATCAATTTTCAACATATAAAACCACAATTCTCAATAAAAATCACGTTTCACACATATAAATCCATTATACCTGGAATTCGTCAATGAATGCATGTACAATTATTTTCACGTGCAAAAATTCAACATTCACATGTATGTGCATATCATATAATGCATGAGCATAGAATGCATTTTCTAATCTCTCAATAATCCCTAATATTAACTATTCTAGCCTCAACATGGGTAATGGGATGTTACACCCCACACTTAAATTTTTGCTTGTCATGAAGCAAAATCAAACTCAACCAATCAATTCCATCACTTCATTTTCACGAGGATCAAAGAATGCAATTCCTTGAATTTTGGCCAACTCAAATGTTAAGTTATTACACATATCATGACAACTTTTCATTAGTGTATATAAGCAAACTCAATTTATGGCACCATCACTCGAAGATAAGTATAAGCACAAAATGAATCTTCCTCATAATTTCACTCATTTCTCTCAAGTGTTTGATGGTTAGTGTTTTGCTCAAGCTCCCTATAGGAAACTACACTACCAGAGGCTTGCTAATACACCAATTCTCCTATACAGTGATTACGTATTCTCCTATACAATGATTACATGCATAAATAGATCAAAAGGGCTTGTTTCAGGTTGAAATATAGTAAGGTTTAAGGTGGGTCAAAAGAGGTAAAGGGTTTAACACAAGCATGCATAAAGTAGTAAGTGAACAGAGGGATACAAAACATATTCTGAGATATACAAATGTAAATATAGTACTACTCTGCACTTATTGATGCTACCAAAACGATCTTCCTTTTTCTTTTCTTTTTCTCTTTTCTTTTGTTATTTTCTTTTCTTTTCTTCTCTTTTTTATTTAATTGAAGAAACAACAAACAAAATAGCAACTAGATACAATATGATCGAAGAGTAGAAGTATAACTAAACTCATCTCGGAAAGAATTTTTTTTTTGTAAAAATCCCGAACTATCGCATCACTTAATACTTTACTAAACTTGTGAATGGGTAGGCTAATGAGGTTTCAGGTTTTAAAATATGGGATGTTTTCAAGAAACAAAAGGGTTAAGGCTCAATAGGGGTAGCAAGGGATAATGGCATTTCATTTAAGCCAAGGGTTATCACAAAAAGGGCCTTAATAATTTCTATTAAGCATACATCTAGTAGACTCAAACCAATTCAAATCAAGTTCTGAAGGTGGTAACCTAAGGAGGCATCATATACTCAAAGAAATAAGATGACTATAGATGGAGTCATATCAGCTCAATCCTCACATTGGCTCAAATGAAAATTTGTTATGCATCTCTACACTGCCTCATTGCTCAAGTGTCACACTTTGAGTAAGCTTATGCAACCAACTACTTTTCATCACTCAACATGATTCACTCTCTACTCAGGTAGCCTAATTCAAGTTCAAGCAAGCATTCAATCTTATTCCAACTAGCATGACAGAATCTCATGGCAAAATAAATCAACATGATTCAAGTGTGGTTCCATTGCTTAACACAAAATAACATTAACATCAATCAACAACCTAATATGCCTAAAATATGCATCCTAATTAACAAAATGCAAACAGTAAATAAAACAAACTTAAACGATGCAATTGACAAGAAAAGTGTCACCTCCCCACACTTGAACAACTCATTGCCCTTAATGTGACAAAGTAACCATAAAATGAAATCAAAACATCAAACACAACATCAATCACACAAATAAGTAACATAACAAATAAAGTAAAAAAACAATATAAAAAGTGAATGATAAGAAATCTTATGGAGATTGAAGTGGTGAAGGCGTAGGAGATAAGACTTCAATGTTCTTTTTCTGGAAGAACTTAAGGAACTTCTTTATGTACTGCTACTCCTTACGTACTTGTCGCACTTGGTTGCCGAGCTCACTAATTTGTAGTGTCATTTGTTGCTAATTTTTGGCCATCTGATCAAGGATTTGTTGAAACTGATGAACATCTACTACTGCTATTAGTTCCTCTTCTACTGCTTCTTCTTAAGGCTCCAGTGGTGCCTGAGAGGTGGATGGTTGTGACATGGCTGCGTTCTTACCATTCCTGTTCTTGACAGCAGTATGTGTCTGAGGATTTCATAGCTCGATATAATGGAGCTCCAAAATATCAGAGCATCTTAAATACGATACACCAAACACATCATAATTAGCAGTACATACAGTATCCACATCAAGATGATAAAACGAAGTCAAAGAAGTGACAATGTAAACATACCAAAATATGAGCTTTTCTTATTAACACAACTCACAATAGACCTAAAAATTTTCGATACGAGGTATTTATTTTAATTTTGTGATCTATACACCAAAGAAAGAAAAGTTCTTTAGCAAAAAACGTATTACTTTTAGCTTTATTAAAAAAATTAAGCACATAAATTTATGAAGCAGTAAGTACTCAGTGCTACGAATTAAGGTGTTCAGTGCATTCCTAGAATGATACGTGTTTTCACCCGTAAGGCTTTTCTAGTAGTCATCCACATAAAAGTCATCATGATAATCTAAAACTTTAGTGTTTGACAAGTCAAAAAGCGCACGAATGACTGTATAATCAAGATTATATACACAACCACTTATTCTAAATCAGAATGTATCCATTTTACAATTATAACGCACAGTTGTAAAAAATTCAATAGTCCTCATAGGGTATATCGGTACATCACAATGAATTAAACAACCCCAACCAATATTCGTAGCTAATCATTCAATATTACGCCTCAAACCTAAAGTTTCTAACAATTCAAAATCAAAGTATCGGGGAGGCAATAATTCTCTATCTTTAAAGTCCCAAAATTGCATACCTTCGTCTTCCAAAAAATTGGGAATAGGGCACAAAAATTTGTCGCTATATTGGTTTTACCTTCTCCATAGACTTTAAGGCGCGATTGGTCGATGGGTTTTCAGGCGACAAGCTTCTTGGGAGCCATTAAAGAAGTAAAATCTACAAAAATAGGTGAAAGAGGGATGAGCACTTTATGAGAGAGAGAAAAAATAAAAACTCACCAAATCCTTGTATTCTTGGTTGTGTAGTGTGAAATAAGTGTAAAAGAAGTGATTAATGATGGAAAAGATGCAGAAAATACAAAGGTTTGGGAGAAAATGAAATATTTTCGAAGCTAGGGTTAGTGAGATGCACAGAGAGAAAGTGAGAGAAGGTGAAGAAAGAAGAAGAAAATTAGTATCTGTGCTTGCAAAATGGTAACAAAGTCAATTTGAATCATACCTTTTTGCTCCTTTCTGTCCCTGCCTAGTCCTTTCACTTAACCACATATAACTATTGCTCACCAATTCTTCCAAAAGGTTATAAGCTGAATCTATCATTTTTCTCATCAAAAATTCTCCTACAACTACATATATGGTTCCTCTTGTGCTCTAATTTTTGCCATTGTAGAATGTTTCCATGAGGAACTCCCTTGGAAGGTTGTGGTGGAGGCAACTTCTCTATATTTCTTTAAACCTCTCCTAAGCTTCATATAAAGAGTCCCCATCGCTTTCTTGAAAATTTGTGATTTCCTTAATGATCCTTGTTGTCTTGGTTAATGGGAAGTATTTAGTGAGAAATGCCTGGTCTAGCTGTTCCAAAGTATTAATTTTCCCTAAGTTGAGTGAATTATACCACACCTTCATCCAATCTCTAAAAATGAACGAAAATAGTCACAACCTCACGGCATCATTAGACATCCCATTAAACTGAAAGGTGTCATAAATCTCTAAAAAGTTGGCCAGATTGGCATTGGGATCTTCATTAGATAACACATAGAACTGTACACTAGTCTGAAGAATGTTGAGGAGTGCCGGCTTGATCTATAAATTGTTAATTTAAATCGCTAGCTTCACAACCCCTTAAGGACTGAATCTTGGACTCATAAAGTCCATCAGTGTCCTTTCAATCCTTCCTTGTTCTCCTTCTTCTACCATATTTCTTTGTATAATGTCTTAACGCTTTGCTCTTCTCAACTCTTGTTCGTGCCTTGTGATATCTACTAACTCTTTGTCATGAAATTCAGTAGTCCTTCATGTGTTCCTTTTGTTCATGCACCTGCAAAGATACAAGGAAAAGTATCAAAAAATCTTAAATCAAAGTAACTCAAACTAAACAAGATGCTAAACAATCTATCCTTGACAACGGTACCAAAAACTTGTTGAATGTAAAACACACTACTAATCTTATGTTCAAAACTGCAAGTATACGGGTCGTACTTGTAATTGAAAGTAGATATCAATGCCACGAGGATTGTACTTAGGCACCACATAATTTAGGTTGTTCTTTTCTTAAGAAATCATTTTAATCAAATAAAAAATAAGTAAAATAAAGACAAACTAAAAGTAAAAGGGAACAACACAACCCAAACTAAAATTGTAAACTAAGACTTAGAGAACATCAATATTAAACATTATGACTTATCATTATCCCTATTTGCTCCCCTATGATTAATTGATTCAATTTATGCTTGGCCTAAGATTTCCTAAAATTCTAGCTACCCTCTCTCAAGGTGTAACTAAATGCCAATAATTAAATAAATTAGAATTAACTTTGGAATCTCTTGATGTGCAAAGCCTTTCCTAAGCATTCAACTAGATATGCACTATCCTATAAGTAGTGTATTGAACTATTGAAATCTCTTCCTAATAATTCACTAACTTGTTATTTATAGGTCCATTAATCATCAACTCTCATTGTACAGTTAACACAGATTACCAAGCTCACTCTCTTGATTTATTGCAAGGTTTAAGAACAATAAATAACACAAACATGTATATCATTAAATCAATAACCAAGGGTTCAAAAATAATTCAAACAAAAAACCATAAATATTGTTTTAACTAATCATAATGCCCATAACATCCCCAACAATCAAATAATCGATGATAAATGTACTAAAAGAGAAAGAAATTAAAATAAGAACTAGGCAGGACAGTTCCTCCTCTTCTTTGCCCGAATCTAGAAAATCTAGATGATGGGGTGCTTTTTCCCCAATTGGGAATGAAACCTTGAATCTCCAGTATCTCTAGGCTCTCAATCTGTCTTTTAGCTCCAGGAAGCAAGTTCCATGACATTCCCATGCCCTAGGTTTTTTTTTTCAATATATAGCACAAGGTAAGTCATAAAACCCTAAAAAATAAGTGAAACCTGCGGGTCTCTTTGTGCTAAGCATCCCATGATCGTGGGAATTATCAATGTGCTTTCTATGATCGTGGGTTGATGTGGGAGAAACATTCTGTCAAGATTTCTCACGATCATGAGAAACATACCTTTTCCTACACTCGTGGTTTCTTATTCTTCAACTGCTCCACTTCTCTTCTCTTCTCTTGGTCCCTAGCTCAATCACAATGGTGTCCACCCTCCATTCCTACACCAAAATGATCAATTCTTACTCTAAACCAACATCAAACAAAAAAGAACAACCGTAAAGATCACATTAAATACAAACACACAAAAAAAGTCTTAAAACACAATAATACTAACCTATTATGAAAGAAACATATGCCAAATACTTAAAAAAAACATATACTAATGCACAACTATCAGTTAGTAGCTTTAAATAATCATTTTTGTTACAAATTGGATAATTAGACAATTCCATGAATTCTAGTTATTAAGTCTTTTTTAATTACATAAAACAAAATATTAAGAAATATGTGATAGCAACTGATTTATGTAATGTTAAAGAATTAAAAAATGAAAACAAGGAGGAATCAAAAAGAGAAGAAGATGTTATTATGGAAGAAGAAGAGAGTAATAGGAAGGATAAGATAAATCAATTAAATGAGAAGAATTGTTCTTTTTTCTTATGATGATTCCTACAACAATATTATTGTAATAGAAACTAAAGTTTATGATCTTTTTAGGATATTGTTAAACAAGCTGAGAGGATGCTATAAGAGCATATGAAGGTATGGATAAAAGGAATATTAAATATTAAAGGAGTAATACCTTTATGTGGAACTTGCAAAGTTCTAAAAGAGGAGGGTTACAAGTCCTTAAAACTACCTCTTTAATAATAAAATATAGATAAAAGATTCTAAATAAGGACTTATTAGGAGGAAATTAATTTTTTCTTTTAGATGTTGTTTTATATGAAGATTTTTAGTTTTTGATGCATCTCAAGGACTTATAGCAGTCAACATTATTAAATTGCTCTTAGAAGTTTCCTTAATTGTGAATTTCCTTCTTATATCTCCAATTTTATATGTTGCACATTTTTTTGTTCTTATAATTTTTCATTAAGGAAAATGTACAATTTAAGTGTGGTGAAGGGGTTATTTTAAGCTTATTTTGAATTGTTTATGACTTTAGTAAATTGGTCCACTTGCAATTATATTAGTAAGCATCAGTTCTTGGACATTAAATAAAGATATTGAGGTAAATAAATTGATCCATTAAATATGAGATTACTTTGTAATTACATTGATAGATTAATAACCTTTCATTAATGAGTAGTTTAGTTAAAACATGATTAACTATTTTTGTGAAGTATGGTTAGATTGAATAATTTTTTAAGTATATGATTTTAATATGTTTAAAGATTAGATTTTAGCTTTATGAATATTTGATTAGCCTATACTTATTAAAACAGAGAAATAATTATAAAAAATAAAAATGAGTAAACTTGAGAAATAAATAAGTGATAACATTGATTTTAATCTAAGTAATGGGTCAAAGTTATGAATGGTGCTAGTATCTAGTTGAAACAATGTCATGATTGAGTTACATGAAGCTATTCATTACAAATTTTTACCCTCACATCAAAAGGTTAGGATAACATTTCAATGAAACAAAACTAATCATGCTCCATTTTTTCAAAATACAATTTCATTGGTTTGTTTTTAGTATGGCATATTGAATACTTATTGGCTTATACTTTTTACTATTATTATATTCATATTGTATATGAAGTTAATTGGTTTGGTTTAGGTTGAATTCAAAAGTTTTCTAGTTTAGTGATTGTGCATTTTACCAACATTATTAAAGATTAAGTCCATATATCATTTTTAAAAATTAATCTATTTAATATGAATTTTTATCCTATGAGGGCTACAAATACTATTACTAAACATCTTTCTATTATCTAATATAACAAATGAATGCTTGTTTTAAAGGAAAATATAGACAAAACTAAAATTTAAAATTTAAAATAATAAACAATAGCGATGAATAAGAATGGACTAAATTATAATTAAGATCTAAAAGAAGAATCCCCTAGAATAGTCTATATAATATGATTTATATCCTATGAGGACTACAAGTACTACTAAACACCTTACTATTATCTAATATAATTAATGAATGTTTGATTTAGAGCAAAAGATTAACAAAACTAAAAAATGTAAAATAAAAAACAATAGTAATGGATAAGAATAGAACAACTTGGTAATTAATATCTAGATGTAGAATTGCCTTGGATACTTTTTGTGCCTAAATTTATTATGATTGATTGATTAACCATACTTTCTTGGAATAGTAGAAATTTTAGAGTTACAATCATATTCTTTCTTAAGATATATAGCCCTTATTCTTAAATTTATTGATTGATATTTCTTGCTATTAAAACACTTAAGAATGTATTGACTAGTTTTATGAATTCTTAAGAAAAATTTGATTCTAACTTAGAATATTTATATGGTACCATATATAGGATTCCATATATATTTACTATTTATTCGATATTTTTTTCATAACTATAATCTTTCAATTCCTATATATGAAATTTAAAATTGAATCAAAACATCGATAAATTACTATTCAAATATAAGAATTAATAATGGAGAATTCACAATAATGAATCTTTTACTAAATCAAAGAATTAGTATAAATAAATGGTTCTCAGGTTCATCCTATCTAAATATATCCCAATTTCATTAATAAGAAAAATAACAAGACTAATAATAATCAAGATAGATAATAAGATGTGAGAAACTATTCTCATGGATCTTGAATTCTTGATGTTCTTCACTTAACTCTTAGCTGAATCTTCTTTTTTTTCTTACAAAGTTAATCTTTTCTTATCTTAAGATACTCTAATTCTTTTATGTCATACATGTCTCCTCATAATAGTCCCATCAATTTTCTTTATATCCCAAAAAACTCTTAAAAATAAAAAAACCACAAATAACATAGGTCCAACATGTACCCCTATTAGACTCATATTGTTTAGATACTCTATAAATATAAAGTTTTTATTAATAAGCATAATGAACATAGGTCCAACAAGACATTATGTTTAGCCCGTATTGCTTTCCTTTTTTGTATAAAAGTTATAACCAACACAAATTTCAAAGAATAATGCCTCTCATTTTGTAACAGACTTTCCACCTTTACTCTCTTCCCCTACTTGTCACTTTGTGATATAGAAACCCCTCACTTCTTAACCCTCAGCTCAACCCTCACCTTATCCTTCCTCTCCCTCTCCCACTTAGGTTCTAACTTTATGGACCTTTCCTCCTTTGAAACCTACGAATTGGAAATATGTACTTGGAGACTCCACTTACTTTTTCCTCCAGTCAATTTCACCCATCATTAGAGATAGCTCAACCATTGTTTCAACCTCCCTTAAGTTCTAAAATTAGCGGCAAATTTTAGGGAATCAACTTTGGTTGGTTTCTTTTTAGGAAAGAGGTTAGCCTTCCTAGTGATGAAGTTATAGGCAATGAAATGTTAAGGATTCAAAGGCCATCAGGAAGTGTTATTGAGTGAAAATCACCTATTCCTCTTTAGATTTAGTTTAAAAGATCAAGCACTTAAGCTCACAAAAGAAGGACTATGGCATCTGAACGGTTTAATATTCTTTCTCTAAATGCAGAGACCTAGTATTATTGATATGTGCTTAATTGTTGATACAAAACCCTAATTAGATCTGAAGTTGTCCAAAAAACTATCGGGAGCCTATGTGAGATCTCTTTTTGCACAATTTATCAATTTGATTTAATTCTTTTTCTATTAAATCACCTAACTCTCGTTAGCCCAATTTAATTATTTTTCACTCGATTCACCCTCTTAGTTTATCACCAAATTATGCAATTGTAGAAATTAAATCAAAATAAATTTAGTAAAAATACAAACAATCAAATTTCATTAAATCAAAGATAAAACCCCCAAAGGTGAGTTTAGAACATCTCAACATTTAAAAATCCTATCATCTTACTATTATTCCCAATTATATACAATAATAAAAATGGAAAATAAATAGGAAATACGATCTGAACAGGAGATGGGAGGTAGCGACTTCTGGAAACTCCTGATCTGGGAAGTACATCGAGTCAGCTTCTTTTCTACTTATCTCTTCCTTCTTCTCTTTCTTTATATGTCAACAATTCTCTCTAGGGTTTCTTTGAAAATGGCTAATGCAAAAGCTTCTTTTCTCTTCTTTGTCTTATTCTTTAAATACTGGGAGATCCAGACCCATTTTTTCTGATCCTTTTTGTGTTCTAAGCAACCCTAGGGTTTTTTCGAGGTCAAAAAGGTCTGAAAAATTCCTTAAAACTTGACATTTTTTAGTTTTTTCACATATGTCGTACGCATGTCATGATCGTGGCCCTGCATGCCATGATCGTGGGCCACATCTGAGCTTTTTGTCAAGATCGTGGCAAGTAGGTCATGATCGTGGTCCCTGTCCTGGGCTTCTGTCACGATCGTGGGCTGTTGTTTTGGCCTTAGTGTCTCTGAAACTTTTCTGTTCTTTGATGATAACCCTGAAACACTAACAAACACATCAAGGTATCTCAAAAACATAATAATTAATCTCTAAGACTTGTACTAACCCATAAAACACTTAAAACATAAATAATTAACAAACTGAAACAATTCTAACCTAAACACATACTAGACAATTGGATTAATCATTAAATACATATCAAATTAAGCCCTAAAATAAGATGTAATTCACACTTATCATGCATTAAGGTTATAGGGTTATGTCTAGGGTTTCCCCACTTTGTTCAGTTCCAAAAATATGTCTGAACCCTAAAAACACCAAAAATATCATGCCTAGAAAAACCTCTCTCTCGATCGTGGTCCCTTATCAGCCTCTCTGTAATGATCATGCTCCCTTGTCATAATCGTGACAGAGAGCCATATAGCTCCATGCATGATCATGATAACCTTTAACCTGCCTCCATCTTCTTTTTTGGTCAATTTCCTAATTTCTAGCACTCATAAACACATTAATTACTGCTTCAAACATAAAATTAAAATTAAATTCATGCTCTAAACCACACAAACAGTTAGAACAAATCAAACACTAATAATAATACAATTCTAAGCCTATGCACATAATAATCATCTAAGAAACACTTAAAAACACAATAAAACTCTTAAAAAATATAATATGATCTACACCTATCAAAATCCCCCACACTTAAAATTTTGCTTGTCTTTAAGAAAAAAACACACAAACAAACATAAAAAAAACATATAATCACACATTCATGCAATATGCAATAATGATATAATGACATCAATTCTGATGGAATCAATTTAACTGCAAACATTAATCATTCAAATTATGCCATCATACTACCCTATTCCTTTAATGTTTAAGTACTTCAAATTGAATATACATATCAATCAAAATATTAAAACCCTATTCATACGCCTATAAAACTTGTAAACATGCATTTATAATTAGTGATAAAACAAAAAGGCAACTATCACTAAGTATCTTTTCACAAAAACTTTTACTAGAACAATTGTCAACCAAATCCAGGTTCCAAGATCATTTCCGATGTGTATATTGATATGAAGATAAATCATGTCCCTTATCCTTAGCATCTACTCCAAGGGCCAAGAATGTTCTCTGGTTTCTTTCATGCTCTAAAAGTTATCATTTGCCAAGTAGTTGGTATGTACTTTAACCATATATCTTTTATTATTTTGCCGCCTCCAAATCCATTTTGCCAATAACACTTGATTTTTATTCCTCTGAGATGTCAATCCCAAACCTCCTTTTTGTATAGGGAAGCATACTTTCTCCTAACATAGTTTTGTAAAATATGTAAAATATGTTCATTATCGAGCATTGACATTTTTTTATACCACATATAAGATAGAGGTTAAGTTAGATTTTTTGTAAAATGTTGACGAACAAATTGCACCTTTAACAAAGTTTTACAAAAGATAAAAATTTAAATATTTTTTAAATTATGAATTCATTAAGCCTTTCAAAAGTACCAAAAGTAGTCTATTTACATTTCCATTTGGATACTTAAGCTTATAGCTTTACCAACATTTCCTTTTGTGTTATCATTAACGTTTTAACAAAATTCATATACGAGAAAGTTAAAGCTTAATTAAATCATCCATATACAAGTGAAATTATCATTGCAACTTTTAGCTTTACTATTGATTGTCACTATTTCTCTTATCCAGTTGATAACCTCTCTTTTAAATTATCTACTTAAGTTTATCTTCCCCTTTAAATAAATGTTACTCCTTTTTGTTCATACCATGAACATGTATGTTTCAGAAGCTATGATTGAAAGAATTATTCCTCCTCTATATAGTTTGTTGCTAACCAAATACTAGTTTGAGAAAGTCTTCCACCTCTCCCCAATGGTGTTACTACAAACAATTCCTATTATGTAAGTTCAAACCTGCAGATAGTTTATCCATTGACTCTTTTATATATGTAGACTGACTTTAACATAAGTTGGAGTTTGATCAAGTCCTTCTAGAATATTTTGTGAAGTTCGATCTAGTATCCCTAGTATATTTTGTGAATCATTAGGAATTCCTACCTTGTACTAGTTATCATAGTGAACTAAGGCTAGCTTACTATCAACTATTGGCAAATTATATGCCTTGCTATATAGTTCATTTCTTTTAATAGTTATGTTAAGAATTAGGATCTTCCTAGCTTTTCTTAGAGTTCCAAAAAATTCTTCGCTTTTAAATAATACTCATGTATCCATTTTACCTATGACGATTCCAAAATTCTCTAAATTCGCTTCCCCACTAAAACTTTGTTACAGAGTCTAACTAGTAACGCTCCAATCCACTTTTCATTTTATCTATACAAACCTATTTCTAACCAACTTTAAATTTATACTTTTTGATTCTCATCCTAGACTAAAAGAATTGCTACATCATTCTCTCTCCATTGATTTAACCAACTCTTTAGTAGAGAACAAATGGGAGTTCCAATAAACTTTTATTGAGTTAATTATTGATTATATCATAAGAGCTTTACTTACTAGTGATAGGTGATGGTTTCCATAGGAGAAAATTGTCTTTTGTATCTTCTCTATGAAAGGAATATGTTCCTTATACAACAATCTTCCAAAGGTTAGGTAGGCCCAAATAGACAAAAGGACAATATTTTATCTATATAGCTATAGTTAAAGCTAGCTCGAGAGCATAAGTTTGTGCTCTCTTCAATAAAATGAGGAAGCTTTTTTTATTGTTGATAGCTAGTCTTAAAAGGTCTTTAAAAGTCTTTAGTGTTGGCATAATATCATGATAGTAGATCATGAAAGAAAAGGAAATGGGAAATTTTGAATTTCCTACATCTATGATGGAATTAAAAAGCTAGGTCATAGATTTAAAAGCTAGAAAACACTTCCATACACAATTTAAAGATATAAGGAGATAATGGATCTCTTTATCTTATGCCCTTTTTACCTTCGAACCATTTATAAGGTTCCTCATTCACTAAAACTGAATGTGATGGAGATATATAGTACATGCTCAACCAATTCCTAAACTTGAGAGGGAAATTAAATGCCTCGCTCTAGCTCAAGAAATCATAACCTTTAAGGAGATCTATATTAATCATACAATTAGTTAGGGAACTCCTTTTAGAGTATCCTTTAAGCAACCCTGGGGATGAGAAAACATTATCCCCAATATATCGACCTACCAAGAAGGCAACTTAAGTTGTGTTAATCATTGAACCCAGTACTCTCTTCAATATTTTAGTGAGAAATTTATTAACAATTTTGTAAAGAAAATTGCAGTTTGAAATAAGTCCATAGTCACTAAAGGAGTTAGGATTCTCTATTTTTTTAAATCAAATAGATGAAAGTTTTATTGATAGCTTCAAGGGGATTCCTAAACTCAAACATTTCAAGGATTGCCTTATTAACCATATCCTTAATTTCAGGTCGTGCCTTTGAAATAAAAGCTTTCACTTAGCCCATGAAGACCAAAGGATTTTCTAACTTTCATTTTAAAGACATGCTTAATTTGCCTTTTTTGAAAATTTTACGTAGGAATTGATTTGCTTTACTTAAAAAGTGGTCAGAAATGAAGGCTCTTTGTAACTGTATATTTGAGTTAGACACCTTTTATTCACCAAAGATACTTTGAGATATGAGCGTACTTTATCCTAACTTTATCCTTTAATAGTTCCTATGAAGTGATTAAAATGCCAGATTAATCCATGATACTGTTGATTTTGTTATAGTTCCTTCTAGGAAAGATTAAGTTGAAGATGAACTTGAAATTCCTATCCCCTTCATACAACTAAGATATTCTAGCTCTTTATCTTAAAAGTGAACAATGGACATCTAATGCTTGAGAATAATTAATCAATGCATTCTATTGTTATTCCAACCACCATACATCTCTAATTTGATAGTAAATCATGTTCTAGATGTTTTTTAATATACCTTTTGACTATTTAACTTGGAAAGTGTATCAGAATTGATGCTTTTTTCATAAGTTTTAGTTCCTCTTTATTATGTTCAATATTTTTTACAAATAACTTAAACCCCTAAACCATTCTTTCCTATCCTCTTATAACTGCCTGTAGAAAGCCATCATGATTAGCCAAATCATCATAAAATCTTAAAGGAGAACTTCTTATTACCCTTTCAAATATTTTTTGAATCACCATAGGAGTAGGATTCGAGACATTAAGATTCATCACTCTTTGAATAATTTCTCATCCACTCCTCATCAACTATAAATCTATCTATCTTACTCCTTATTTGTTTATTGTTTGTTTTCCTATTGCTCTAAGTATAAAAATTACCCATCATGTGTTGGGACCCGTTTCCAGAGCCCAACTGATGTTGGATCCCGCTACCGGAATCCAACTGTTGAACCATACATTTTGAAACTTAATCATCTTGC
>JANZLD010000004.1:41208248-41221857 GCA_026413575.1 Erythroxylum carthagenense | reverse complement strand
ATATGATTCTTTCCAATCCATGTATTAGAAATTTATATAATTAAAATGAATACACTTTAATAATTTCTTCTTCTTTTCATGTTAATGAAACTTGACTAAAATTTCCTCCAACTTCTTTAATAAAGAATTGATAATAATTTCCTTAATTTCAAATATTAAATTTAAGGCATTGCACTAAAAAGTGTTTGAAGTTTTGATATTCAATTTGTCTTTTCCATATAGGACTATTGTAAATTATATAAAATAATTGTTGCATTCTTTCACTTCTAGAAAATTATATCTTATAATTTATATGCTATCTTTTAACAAACTAAATTCCTTGTTACTTGTATATGTTATACAAGATATCTCAACTTCTTTATTAGTTTCCAAAATAAAATCTAAATAAATTCAATACCTTGGAATATAGTCAAGCTCCATCTTCTTCTTTTTTCTGATTGTTGATACCAAACTTGAGCTTCTATAAGATGTCATTAAAGTGATTGAGTCAATGTCATAGGCTTGTGGGTTAGGCAGAACTTAATGCTATCAATTGAAATAATGCATCTATCAATTCTTTCATTTGCATAAGAATTCATTGTCATAAGAAATTGATATGTGTTTCTTCATTGAATTGTATGTCATGGAACACTAGTTCAATTATTTTAAGTTATGCTTAAAACTTACTTCTAAAAGTTAAGTCCAAATGTAGTCTTGTCCAGTGAAGCTTAACATTCAACCTACCATGCAAGTAGTTTAATCATAATTTAATATATCTTATTACTTCAATCATATGTGACAGAACTAATTTCCTTTTACAAGCTAGAAATGTAAAGTCTTGCTAGCAAGTGTGTGGTTTATTTATTAGCTACAAGTTTCACTTTCGTACATATGAATGTATCTTTTATGCCCACAAATATTTGTCTAATTAAATTCCACAAATATATGCTCTCATTATCAAGAAACCAAGTCTTACCTTAGCTAGTAATATATATATTTATAAATGTTAATCCAGGGAGGTAATTATACAAAATGACTTATATTACATATGATGGACCTGCGTATTGTGTAATTGTGTATGTTGAAAACTTGAATTGTTGCTTTATGACTTATTGATGAATTGTGTTAGATAAATTGGATTGTGTTAGAAGAAATTGAATTGTGTATGATTTTGATATATGTCTTCATTTATTGTTACAGATTAATGGAAGGAAGTTCAAGTACTCCTGTTCAAACTGTTTCAAGAAGATACAATGATCCAGCTTGGGCTTATGATGCATTAGTCCCGAGTATGAAGAACTATACAATTTGTTTATTTTGCAACAAACATTTGAAAGATGGAGGAATCACCCATTTAAAGAAGCATTTAGCTGAGGTTAAAGGAGATGTAGTAAAAAAGTAAGCTATGATATGAAGTGGCAAATGAAAACATTGCTTGAAGAATATCAATAAGAAAAAGATAGAAGGGAAAGGTTGAATTTTGAAATTGGTAGTGGAAGTTCGTTTGTTAGTTTTCATGGTGATTGTAGAAATATTAAAGGTGGTAATGGTAGTGTTCCATTGCTAGCCTAGGAAGAAGTGAATGTTGCATTTGGACCTAATGTGAGGAAAAGAAGAAGACAGGTAAGTAGTTTTTTCGTACCACAAACAACTCCTAGATCCCAACCTTCAATTCGTTGTGTAATGCAATCAAGAGATGCGGCTCACAATGTTGATATGACAGTAGCTAGATGGTGGTATGGTATAGGTTCATCATTTAATGATTCTCAATCTTATTATTATCAACCAACAGTGGATGCAATAGCCTCTTATGGTCTGAGATATAAAGCTCCTTCAATTGATGATTTAAGAGGTAAACTTGAGTTGCTCAATTACTAAAATTAAAAGTTATTTAGCTTAAAGAAGAGTGAATTGGGCTACTTTTGGGTGTTCAATCATGTGTTATGGATGGACAAATAGGAGACAAGAACCTATTATTAGTTTTTTGGTTTATTCTATAAATAGCTCATTGTTTTAAAGTTTATTGAAGCATCTAGCCTTATTGGAAATATTGGTCCTTTATTTGAGAAATTTGATGAAGTTGTGAATGAAGAGGGCTAGAAAACATTGTTTAGCTCATTACTAACAACGATTCCGCTTATAATACGACAGGAAGAAGGTTATAGAATAGGTATAATTCTTTTTTTTGGACTCCTTGTGATGCACATTGCATTGACCTAATGCTGGAGAATATAGCGAATCCTAGGTATTTTCATATTATTGATGAGACTATGCAGAAAGCTAAAAAGGTGACTAAGTTCATCTATAATCCTGGATGGGTGTTGACTTTAATGAGAAAGGAATTTACCAATAGTAAGAATTTTTGTCGTCCTGGTGTGACAAGATTTACAATGAATGTCTTATCACTTCAGTTTTTTGTTTCTATGAAGAAAGAGTTAAGATAAATGTTTACAAGTGATAAGTGGGTTGCATCTCAGCATGCTAAGCTTAATGCTACATTGGAGGTTTCCAGCATTATACTGAAAGATAGAGAATTTTGGTCTCAATTTTAATTTGTTATCTGAGTTTGTGAGTCTTTGTTGAGGGTGTTTTGATTGACTGATAGTGAAGAAAAGCCAACAATGGATTTTTTTAAATCCATGAAAAAGGCGAAGGAAGCAATCAAAGCCAATCTAAAGCATAGGTCTTTTTGGTATACACTGTATCTTGCAATCATCAATGAGAGATGGGACAGACATCTTTCTTCTCTGTTATTTACAGCTAGGGCGTTTTTAAATCCTAGTGTATATTTCAAACCGGATTCTAAAAAGAAAGTTGAAGTTAGTAGAGGAATGTTATTCACTATTACAATAATGGTTGGCCATGAAATGATGCAAGATCTCTTAAGCTCATAAATTGAACTTTATAAACAATCTTTTGGAGATTTTAGATTGTTTATTGCCATTTAATAAAGAGCATAACTTTATCCAAGTATTAGCTATTTCCTTTTTCTTATTTATTGAAAATTAATTATCACTTTGTTTTGTTTGTAACGCTACTTTTGTTATCTTACAGCTTACAATTTCTTAATGGAATCAATTCGAAAGTAATGTTCTAGAATTGCAAAGGTTTGCAATTCAAATTTTAAGTCAATGTGTGAGTGCAATAGGCTCTAAACAGAACCGAAGCAAATTTGAATTCATCAATTCCAAGCAAAGGAATAGATTGGAGCATAAGAAATTGAATGACTTGGTATTTGTTCATTATAATTTAAAGTTTCGTGAAAGATAAGTTATTATTCTTATTAATTTTGATATATTTTCTTATAATTTTCTAATAATTAAATATAATTGTTTACTGTGAATCTTAATAGCACGAGTAGTTCCCCAATTTCTATTGATAATATCGATCTTTTTACATATTTGGTTTTTGAGGAACCAGATTTGATCAAAGTGAATGACTTAGAAGATAATCTTGGTTGGGAAAGCATTGACATGCCATTTGATGCATTGAATTTGAATGATGATGATGATGAGTCTCCTCTCAATGATGAGTATTTTGTACCAAATGGTAACTTGGGCCAGTGTGATTATAACAAGTATCCTCCCATAGATGATTGAATGAAGTTCTAAGTTTTTGTGTTTCCTCTTCTTTTAATTTTATTTATATTTGATGTATTTGTTAAATTCTATATATGTAATATAATTGTAACTGTTTTTGTTATAAGCTTTACTTCTACTTGGTAGGTTCTTCATCACAAACTCTTGTCGTAAATTGTAATAGTTTGAGAGTTGAGGATATTATATTCTTTTTATTGGATGTTTTGATATAATTATTATTTATTATATGATGAAATTGTAATATTTTAAATATTTTGTATTGTTCTTAATTTTATATTTGTATGATGAAAATTGTCTTCTTTATATTAATTGCGGTTATCATTTATATGTGAAATATTTGAAAATTATTGTTATTTCATATTAATTGTGGTTATTATTTATTATTATGATTTTTGAAAACTGGGTTGATGTAAACTTATAAACTATATAGTACAATTGTGTAATAAGACAGTGGATTATTTTGCAATTTCTAAATAAATTCAAGGAACATTTCATAAATTTAAAAAAATTACCCGAAATAGTACCCAGTATTGACCTATATACCATAACTCAATTCGGTACCAAATCTAGTACGGTATTCGCAACATTGAATTAAACCCTTGTGTTTGAGTTGGATGTCAACAGCTAACTCCTGCTTAACTCTCTCCTATCACATCTTACTTGCTCCTACCCTTCCAACTCCATATCCTCTATACAACCCCCCAATAAACCTCCCCTTATCTCTCACCCTTCACCATCCTGCTAGTTATTAGTCAACTTGCTCTATCTTAACAATCATCCCTCGAAACCTCTCCTTTAATTTGTAACCTCAAAACATGATAGCAAGTTTTAAGTGATTCCTCCACATATTAGAAACTCCATTTCTACCCTTTTTGTAGCTAATGGTAAACTGATAGTAGCTCCACCAATGGACATCTTGAAGGAAGGGGAAGCAAATTTGGTAAGCTTTATCTATGCTAGTAATTATTCTTTTCATAAAAGAAGCCTTTGGAACAATCTTATAACAATCAACAACTGCATTGCTAAACCATGGTTGATATATGGTGACTTTAATTCAACCCTCTTCACTTGAGAAGCTCAAGGCCATTGTTATATTAAGAAGACTTCAAAGACTGTGTCCAAGATATAGGTGTGACTAATCTAAAATTCATAGGACACACTTTTACTTGGTTAAATAAATAGACCTCATCTTAGCACATTCGAAGAAAAACTTGATCATGCACTTATTAATGATACTTGGTTGAACACATTTGCAAATAGTTTTGCAAACTTCAAGGATCCTTTATTCTTTGATTGCTCCCCTATTATAGTTGACCACTTGTTTCAAAAGCATATTAGTCATTATCCTTTCAGATTCAATAGTTACCTTGTGCGTGATCTTGGTTTCCTTGAATTTTACAGGAAGGGTACTGAATTCTAATGTGTAGGAGCCAAACAATTTTGTTGTGTGCAGAAGTTGAAACTCATCAAACATGAACTTAAAATTTTAAACTCTGCAAAAAGCTCCACCATATCTCTTATTCACTCTAGCAGATCAAAACTTGAAGCTACTCAATCTATGTTAGATTTGAAACCTACTAATTAGCAGCTACTGGATAGGGAGAAGCTAGTAATTACAAACTATATGTAGGCTATAAAAAAACCATCATTCTCGGCTTCAACAAAGAGTAAAAATAAATTAGCTCAAAGATGGTGACCATTGTATAAGTTTCTTCTTCAAATCCATCCTAGCAAGGAAAAAATTCAACAAATTTCACTCTACCACATCCACAACAAGTTCACCACTCTTGAATTCTCAAGAAATACAAGAAGAAGCTATAAGGTACTTTAGTTTTGTCCTTGGTTCCCCTAGTCTTTCAATTGCTTCCCTGTCTGAGTTAAGATCACTCACTTTGAGGCAAGTCTCTCCACATGATCTGGATCTTTTAATAAAACCTATTAAGGAAAATGAAATTGAGAGAGCGGTATCTAAAATGGATAGTATGAAGGCCCCCACACTTAATGGCTTCAACATCAACTTCCTCCAAAAATTATTGCATATTATAGGAAATTTTGTGAAATAGGCAGTCCTTGAATTCTTCACAAATGGGGCACTTCTTAAGGAATTCAATAGAACTTTTCTCTGCTTAATCCCTAAAGGTTCTAACCCTTCTACATTTGTAGACTTCAAACCAATAGCATGCACCTAATTTTTTAACAAGATCATTTCTAAGATCCTAGCTATCAGATAAGGGGGCAATATCTACTTTGATTAGTAAGAACTAGGGTGCTTTTATAAATGATCATCATATTGTTGATAACATTCTTATCGTCCAATAACTACTTAAAGGCTACCCTTATTCCAATTATGCCCCTAATTGTATAATGAAAATCAACTTTCATAAAGCCTATGATAGCATTAGCTAATATTTCATATGGATCATACTCTAAGCCTTCGATTTTCCAAATATCTATATCAATTGGTTAAAGCAATTCATCACCTCTGCTACTTTATTTGTGTATATAAATGGAAGTCCAATTAATTTTTTTAAAATTATCAGGGTTTTGAAAGGGGGATCCTCTATCCCCCTATCTCTTCATTCTATGCATGGAAATCTTTAGCTTAATTATCAAATAAGAGGTGCAAGCTTAACCCAAACTTTAGATACCACTCAAATTGTAAGAAGACTTTTTTAACGAACCTTAGGTTTGCTGATGACCTCCTTCTTTTCTGTATAGATCAGATGAGCTCTATTAACAACTTCATGAAGGAACTTAACAAATTTAAAAGCTACTTTGGGTTGCAAATTAATCTTAGTAAGAGTGTTTTTCTTCTCCCCAAAACCGCCTCTAATCTTCAACTGTTTGTTACATAAGCTACTAGTATGTATCCCACTAGCCCTCCATTTATGTATTTGGGACCTCCAGTGACTACCAAGTGCCTCAATTACCAGGAATGTGTAGCCCTCATTAAACAGATTTAGAGAATAATCAGCTCATGGGTGAATAAAACTCTATCCTATGTAGATATATTACAACTCATTAAATAGGTGCTTAATTCTTTGCATATATATTGGAGTTCCCACATATTCCTCTCCTAAATAATTATTAAAACCATTGAAAGATTGCTCAAAATTTGCTTGTGGAGCCATCTAGATGGTTCTAAAGGTGCGACAAAGGTTAGGTGGATTGATTTATGTCTCCCTAAGGAAGAAAGTGACCTACATACCTCATCTATAAAAACAACAAACTAGGCTTTGATTCTCAAGTGACTTTGGTGGATTTTGCTTGATAAACACTTATTATGAATAAGCTAGCTAAACTCTTATTTTCTTCAAGGTAGAAATATAAGGCAAATAAGCAAAAATTCCTCTCATTGTCACTTCTTGAATTGACTACTTACTTTGAGAGACATGGTGCACGATGATATCACAAGCAAACTTGGGAATAATCCAAATTCTGTTATTATACTCTATTGAAAAGGCTACCTGATCCACACTCTAAACAATAAAGAACCTCTGGAGAAGAAGATGCCTTGAAGTTGATTGGCACTAAATTATGTGGAACAAAGCACTCACTCCTTCACCATCCTTCATTCTTTGGCTTGTTATCCAAAATAAGCTTAATACTTCAAACATATTGCCTTACTTGTAAGTTGATAGAAATTGTCCTATGGGTCGTCTTCGTGTAGAAACCTGAGATAATCTTTTCTTTACCTGCCCCTTCAACTTCAAAATATGTTAGAGGATTAAGAGGAAATGTCAATGGACTGCTCTAGGTTATACCATACCATATATCATACAAAGCTTATCAGTTGAGACAACTTATTCAAAACATAATCAACTCATCTTCATTCTTGATTTGGTGACTTGTTTGCACACACTATGGAGAGAACATAATCTTATAAGGTTTTTAAATCAATGTTCAACAAGAGAATCCATTCAGTTAGATATTATACAATGGATCAGAGAGTTGCTGATCATAAAGAACCTCAACCAACAATGCATAGCTGATATATTATGTTCTTTGAACATCTGAACACATGTGTGCTTGCTCTACTATTTATTAACTTATATGTTGTCTTTATTCCTTACATATATGTGTAGGGAGTGAAAATTGTATACCCCTTAACTTTTTGTTTATCTTATATTATTTTCTATTATTTATCAATTAATACCATTAAAAAAATGATTGAGCAAACATAAAGAGTAATAAAATGTAACATCCCGTTACCCATGTTAAGGACCGAATAGTGTATATATGAGTATAGTGAGAAATTAGAAAGTGCATTTCATGTTCATGCATAATTTGGCATACACATACACTTGAATATTGAATTTTTGCACATTAAAATGATTGTACATGCATTTATTGACATTTTCAGGTATAATTGAGTTATAAATGTGATTTTATTGAGAATTGTGGTTTTTATATGTTGAAATTTTGTTTGAAGAGTATAAATTGTTGGATTAGAATTTTTGGTGAAATTTGGTAAAATTCTGAAATTTTGGATGTTTTTGGACTAAGAAAAATGCCAAGTGGCAGAACAATTGCTAATTAATAGTAGAAAAAAGAGTCAAATGATGGTGGAAACTTTGATAAATGTCTTTGTGAATTATTGACAAATTTCATTGAAAATTGAGAGACAATTGGGCTAGAATTTGGAAACAAATAGACTAGTTATTGAAAAGTGGTCAAATGGAGACCGAAATAAAAGGACAAATGGTAAGTGACAAGTATCACAACACTTTGCCACTCATCACTCGCCACTCACCACTCACCACTCGCCACACTTTTCTCTTTTGAATGGCCATCTCCCTTGTCTTTCATCTTTACTCTCAAGAAATACTCTTACCTTCTTCATCTTTTTCATTTGTTCTCATCCACGACCCTCATTTCCCACCCTCTCAACGTGTTTGTTTATTGGCCTCCAAATTTTTTTTCTTATTGAGTTAAGCATGATTTAGATAAATTATAAGGTCTTGATAGATTAATATTTTTGTAGTTAATTATTATGTCAATGTTAGTAGGATTTTATTACATTGGTTAGTTGAATTAAAGTAGTAAGAGTGTATAAAGGGCAATTTTGGCATGTCACTTAAGTATAAAAGCCATAAAACATAAAGGAAGGGCAAAGTTGACATTGCACATGCATTAAGGGAATAATTGGAAGAAGAAAGTGTAGTCTTGCTCTTAAGGAGAGAAAAAAACTAAATAATGGAGAGAAAGAAAAGAAGAGCGAAAATGAAGAGAGAAAGGAGATAGAGTTATGTTCTTAAGAGAAAAGGAGGAGGATCAAGTTAGGGTTCATCTTTTCTTAGCTTTTAAGAGTGATTTTGAGGTTGTTCAAGAAGAGAAAAGGAAAGAGGAAGAGAAGAGCTTCCATTTGAACCAAAATTTTTTATTTGGTGAAGATTCAAGGTAAGTTCATTCTTAATCCTTTGGATTTTTGGAAAGGTTTTAGTTCATGAAGCTTAGGAAATGCATGGGTTTAAGTATTCTAGAATCAATTTTAGTGAATATGCTTTGTGGGTTCTCAATTTGTATTCCTGTTGAATTAGGATTTTTGCCAATATTAAAAGGAATCAAGAAAGGCAAGAGGAGCTAGAGGAGAGGCACCTTTAAGCAAGTTTTTAAGCAAGGAATCTAGGTGGGTTATATGTTTATAGTTGAGTTAATAAGCTATGAATATTTTTTCAAATCAATAGAGTTAAAAGATTTCAATCACTTTATAAATGTTGCATTTATTGCTCCTTAAATGATTTAAGAAATTACTACATTTTTGGTACATGAATCTTGTTGATGATTTATGAAATGAAGATGGAAATGGTATTTGAAATATATTATGCTTATGGAAATCATGTCTCTGAAATGTGCCTTTTGGGCAATATATTTAGAAGTCATGAAATTCATGTTTGTATGGATTTGTGGTGGTCCACTATGTTATGTCACATGCACGTTGACCATGTTAAAGGCTTTTCCTGCCTACCCATTAATGGCATAGAACTCCTTCACCGACTCCCTTATATTTATAAACTACGCAAAACCATTATGTGGGTTTGTGATAGTCCATTCTGTTATTTACTAGAGATTCGCAAAAACTCCCTCCTGTTAATGGACCTACCCAAACCATTCTGATGGTGTAGGTGTTTATGATTTGTTGACAAGTTTGATGAATACATGACTTATGTTGTTTATGAATTGTTTAACAAGTTAAGAATTTGAGAAATACCTATTTTTATGGATTTAATGCAAATTTACTATAGCAATGAATATTTTCAATGGTTTAGCTTGTTTCTCCATTATAAAATTATTATCCACAAGCTTTTAAACTTACCCACATTCCTTCCCATCTCCAGGTGATGAGCAAGAGATCGAGTGATCGATAGTCAAGGCATCACTCCAAATCTACTTATCTTTGTATTTTAAGTTCGTTTATGGAAAACACAAGGCTTTATCTGCATTTCAAGTATTACTCATTCATGTATATTTTGTATTTTTGGGTTATGAGAACAATGATGTATTGTGTCTTGAAATGCCTATTAAAGCTTTGTAAAACTCTTTCCTTTTGATGTTAATGAAATATATTTGTTTTTTGCTCATGACTTTCTAAGTTTTTGCATTGCATTCTCAAGCATTTCATAGGGGTAAAATCTGTGTTTCAGGGGAAAATTTGTATTAATCTCGACTGATTTAGACAACGTTGTCTTTTTGAAATTGTAGTTTATCTTCTTAGCTTTTCAACGATATAGAGTATGAAATTTTTGGATATCATAGTTGAGAGATATGTTCTTTATAAGTTAGTGATGTTGTACAGGATGTATACGGGACAACTACAGTAAATGATGAAAATTAGTTGTAAGTGATGAATAAAATGAGTATAGATTAGAGAGTTTGATGAAATAAAATTGGCAGTTGAATTGTTATGGAATGATGTTGCATTAGAGGAGGTGAATTTGGGACAAATTAGAGTGAAAGCAAGGTTAGAATATATGTAGAATCCTTTGGGAAGGCTCTTAAGTGAGTTTTGTCTCATCTATGTCCATTAGATGGACATTAAGTTCGTTAAACGAACCTTCTCAAGTCTGGAAAGACCCCTAGCCTCGTCCATGTCTGTTAAACGAACATTAAGTCTATTAAACGGACCTTCTCAGGTCTGGGAAGACCCCTAGCCTCGTTTATGTCCGTTTTTGTGCAATGTATGTCTGTTTAGAATACATTCATTGTACACTTTCAGAAATTTGCAATTTTGATCCTCTAAATTGCAAAATCTCTCTTCAAGGTCTTCATGAAATTGTAGATCTAGAAGATCTCTTCAAAACTATCCTAGAATGACATTAATCTGACATCTTTAGTGAAAGTTATACCTATTGTCCCAAAACAGGTACAATATGATTAAGGGCATAAACATAAGAATGGATTGTTGTATATCAATTGATCAAATAGGGAATTTTTGGGATGGTATGAGAATGAAGATGAGCTGATGATGGCTAATGAGATCTCATTGAAATAACCCTACAGGGTAATATGCTCACATTTTATGGTTCCAAAGATTGTTCTCACCTTCCATTTGCTACTATCATTTTTGCTATCTCTTCATCGTGGGATGTTTGGGAGTTAGGGTTATGTAATCTTCAACTTTGGAGCCAAAATAAGTGTGTTATTATTAATCTTCATGGGTATGGTTAAATAAAGCTAGAATGATGAGTAAATTAAGATTGATGAGTTGATTATGCAATTCTTAAGTATGTGTCATAGGTGATGAAAAGTTTATATAAATGTCTTGATTTTGTATATGTATGATGATTAATGATTCATAAATTGACGTAGAGTTGATTTAGAGTTAGAATGAATCCTAAAATGAGGTAGAATGAAGTGCAAAAAATTGATGATGAATGGGTACATGTATATGTTCTGTTTTTAGGTTAATGATCAAATATTGATCATGATTGTTTGTTAATGATATTGAATTGAAATGGAGTTGAGAATGAAGAGGAAATGAAGTAGAAAAGATGATCCAGGTACAAGATGTGTTAGAAGTAAAATGTAGGAAGTTATAAAAATATGAAAAATTGGAAGAGAGTGTGCTGGAAAATGTTAGCTATAACATTTCCACTTATTAAGCTTCTATATTTTAGCCATAACTTGTTCTGTAGCTATCCAAATGAGATGATTTTTGATTTGGATTAAATTATAGACATATGGATAAATTTTTCATGAAGACATCGATTTCAAATTCTATCTTTAAGAGTTTCAAATTTTTACTAGAAGTTGATTACTAGGTGAACTAAATTGGTGGATGAGTACATGAGTTTGTGTTCTATTTTGAGAGTATGAAAACCATGAGTGATGAGTTGTTATATAGATTTTATGAGTTGGGAATTAAGGGTTTAATGAAAGTGAAAGTTAGGCTAACCAAGATGTTTAGTTATGTTCTTGAATTGAGATGATTTAAGGTAATGGTTACGAATGAAATGAAGGTGAAAAATGAAGTAGAACATGTGCAGCAAATGTTTGATGAAAGTATAAAAATATGTTCTATTTTGGTGTTTATGATCAAGTATGGATTTTGATTTGTGTGTGGATGTTATTGAACTAAAATTGAGGTATACATGAAGAAGTGATCAACTTGAAATGATAGAATTTTGGCAATGTAGTGTGTTGGAGTATGTTATATTAAGTGTTTATATTAAACGTGCATTTATATTTGGACCGTACCTTGATCTATGAATATTCAAATTAGATAGATTTTTATCTAGATGAAACTAGAGACATACGGCTACAATTTTTAAGAAGAAATTGAATTTGAATTATGTCATTTAGGGTCTTGAAATTTAGCTTGAAATTTAGTTTTGGCTTAGGCTGCAACACTACCTATGACAGAAATCATGTCCTGTTGTTATCGAATAAAATGTATTGATGTAGGTAGAATCAGAAAAATTTGTCTTCACAAAAGTTGTAGATTATTCTCTTAGATTTCAATTGGTATAAAGTTTTTAATTTTTTGGATATTATAATTAAGAGATATGAGTTGTATAACTTTGAGTGCACGATCTTGCACTAGCCAAAATTTTGAACATACTTAGTCTGAAGTATTTTGAGTATAAATTTCGGAATATTGAACCAAATTGTATGATCTTATGTCATTAGAAACTTAAGACATAGGAGAACAATTTTATAAAAGAAACTGTGGCCAAATTTCTCCATTTACCTTGTCATAATGATCATGCAAAGTAGACCCAAAAGTTTATTCTTAGGAAAAATCTGGAATGATCAAATGAGTTATGAAATTAGATTCAAATTCTTTTATGGAGGTGTAAAACCTAAGTACAATTATACTTATGTGAATGTTTATATATGAATGATTATGTGACAAGAATAAAGGAAAAATACTTAGGATTGTCATTGAACATACATTGTGCATAATCCATATGTATACATATGTGCATAAATGACTACGTGTATAATTATGCAAATTTATGATATGTGTAAATGTATAGTTTGCATGATATAGAGGAGCATTTTGAACATCAACATCTAAACGTTGCCGAGACTTCAAGGCAATAGCTTCTGGAGTAATCTATGAGTAACCTAGATAGTCTCACTTAATTATTTGTTTGTTATAAATTATGTTATGAGTTATCTTTGAATGTGGACTTAATTGTGCTAATTCTAGACACTAAAGGTCCGAGGCTTCTGATGCATGAATGTGATATTTGAAGTGCTCCTTATATGTGAATGTGAAGAAATAAGTGTTACTCAACATGATTGTTGAATGCCAAACCAAGGTCCAATGATAAATGTGAATGAGACTGTGAATGTGATTGATTGAAACAATGATTGATTGAATGTGTGTGATGCATTTCATTATATAAATGCATGATCAGATAATGAGAATTATGACTTGAGTTGTTAGACCCCGAATTTTTTTTATGATGTCATTAAGCATGAATTGTGATAATTATATGTTTATGACTTAGTATGATTAAATTGGGCTTAGTATTGGTTAATTGGAGTATAATTGAGGTTAATTAAGGTTTAAATAGGAATTA
>JANZLD010000004.1:41146354-41162401 GCA_026413575.1 Erythroxylum carthagenense | reverse complement strand
CCATACTGATATGGATGGCTGAGATCCTCTGGCCCAGGGTAGGGCCAGAATAGCCGGGCCAGAGGATCTGATATGGATGGCTGAGATCCTCTGGCCCAGGGTAGGGCCAGAATAGCCGGGCCAGAGGATCTCATGCGCTCGAATTGGTCCATGGCTAAATGCATTAGCTTTGAAACAATAATTGATCAATCATGATGAATAGTTGTCACTTCCATGTGATCCGTCCTTACTTTAAGAAAACTTTGGGATTATTATTTATTTAAAAATATAATATTTGTTAGTTGTCAGGGAAAAAATGAAAAAACACGATAAGTGGGGAGAAATTCCATTGACTTGTCCTTCACTCTCTCTTGAAGAATTGTATGTAAGTTGAAAGCGGAGAGAATCAAGAAAAGAAAGGGGAAGAAAAATGGGCTGTGCTGGATCGTCACATTCCCAAGGGGGCGGTAAGATCACTGTATCATCTCTCTCTCTCTCTCTCCACCTTCTGTTTGGAAGGTCAGAGATCTTCCGAAAATTTGGCCATACACCGGTGAAGTGAATCTTTCCTTGCTTGTTTGTCCTTCACATTATAGGGAAAAGGAAGAATTTTATTATATTGAACAGACTACCCACTTCCACAATTAGGAAACGAAATGTGTAACTGACGTTAAACCTTGTAGCTCTTTTTCTTTTTGTGTTTTTTTGGCAAATGTGCAGCTTTGTTTCTTGGTGATGCCTTTTGTTAGAGTTTTAAATCGATGTTTTTAGCCTTGGTGGTTTCTTTTTCAGTTTAGGTTGGTATGATTTGGCTTTGAATTTCCAGATTCTAGGTTGTGGTTAGGAAATCCATGGAGTAGAGTTTCAACAAACGAGGAAGTTTAGGTGTTGTATCCATGTAAAGAGAAACCTACCGTTTGTTTCCTAGGAACTGAAAGAGAATAACAAGATGAAGAATACTTGTTTCTTTAATATTTTTAAAGAACATAATTTTTTAATCTAAATTCATAGAACAGAAAATCAATCTGTCATTTTTGTTATTCGATATGTTCCTAGAGATTGATGTTAAACTATCGTCTACATATATATATATGTGTGTGTGTGTGTGTGTGTGTGTGTATTGATGTAGTCTAACTTTGAATTGTCAATATACCAAGATATTCAAGGTTAAGAAGTGCTTTTCAAGGATTTTCTCTAGCAAGATATAGGAGATTGCACAGTGATTTGTTTTTCTATTGCTTTCTACCTTAAATTCATAATTACTATACAACACGAGTTGACGAATTTGTAGGGTTATGGTAATTACATTTCCTCAGCAAAGTGTATCTGTACCAAAATTAGCTATCTTAATTCAAATAACTTTGTCAGAAGCTGATTTTATTGGAAGCATTATAATAGGAAGTCTCATCAACTACAACTCATCTTGAATGCCAGTTGTGTCCTAATTCTCCTGCAATACCAACATTTTGGGGTTGAGAAATATTTTTTGCCTAAAAGTTCAGACTTCAAACAGTTCCTAAGCACGTTTTTCCTTTCTCCATATTGGTACCAACTAGAATTTGAAGGACGATAAAACTAAAACCATGGTATCCCTATGACAAAGCATATTTCTTTGACAAATAGCATCGATCTACATTTATTATTTGTTCTATTCATGTTGTTGAATATTTTTTTGTTCATAGAGAATCAAATCTTGATAAACAAACAGGCAAATGCATAAATGAGACTCTGTATTAGTCTTGATAGCAATAAGGTCTCCAAGTTGAGTTAAGTGGTTCCTCATCCATGAACTTGAAGCTTTTGTGGTAATACACCTCTTTTTTTTTACTATTCTTATCTTACAATTTTACAATTTATAGCATGGAGCTCATATACTTCTAAAACAATCCTTTAGTTTCTTTGTATAATGTTAAGCAGGGAGCTCATATACTTCTAAAACAATCCTTTAGTTTCTTTTCTTTTCTAGATGCAATTTTGTTGATATTATGGAAATAATCAGCTATTATCTCTAGAATTAATTAGCTGATTCTCTATAGATAATTATTTAATATTCTATTAATTAGTGCGATTTTACTGCTTAGAATAAATAGTTTCTTCCTAATTTAAGAAGGTAATTAGGGTTGTATTGTCCTATATATTCCTTGTACTATTCATAGAAAGATTAAGAAAGAATTACTTTGTCCTCTTTCTTCATGTTATCCAAGCCATGGCTCACAATATCTTTTGTCTTCCTTTCTTCATTCAAATCAGTCCTAAATGGACTATTGCCTAGCTATGACTGGCAAATGGAGAAACTCTTCATCCTCCAACGATGATTTAAGCAGTCCAAGTGTTACTGATCCCAGTGTTATGACTAGAAACAGACAACATAACCGTGATTTTCTTAGCTCGAACTTGTCTTTTTAATTGAATAAACAATAAATTTGGCCATTGACAGTATAGAAAAACTCGGGTATTTGATGCGAGAGACAACATTCGGATGATCCAAATATGGCAATATGAAGGTTCAAAAATTCTTTGATCACAACTTGGTTGATTAATTCCATGGAACTTGCAATCAGAAAACCTCTTTTTTTTTACCAACAACGAAAGATGTATGGGATGTGGTTCAAGAGGTGTATTTTGATATTGAAATTTCTTCTCAATTTTTTGAACTAAAAACAAAGCTATGGAAGGCCAAGCAAGGAGACGTGATGTTTTTTTTATAGCGAACTTGTAATCTTGTGGCAGGAATTGGACATATGTTATGAAGATGATTGGGATTGTCCGAATGATAATATTCAACATAAGAAAAGGGAAGAAAATTATAGAGTTTATGTTTTTCTTGCATGATTGAATCAAGAATTGGATGAAGTTAGAGGCTGAATTTTGGGAAGAAAGCCTTTACCCTCTATCAAAGAGGTTTTCTTGAAAGTAAGGAGAAAGGAGATGAAGCGGAAAGTGATGGTTGGCAACACCAAATCAAAGGTTGAAGGTTCTGCACTCGTGTCAAAAGGAATAGATGCTAAGGAAGAGAGAAAAAAACAACAAAAATATGTGATGTGATAATTGTAAACATGATTCACACACCCAGCAAACATGCTGAAAAATTCATAGGAAGCCGAAAAATTGGAAAAAAAAATAGTTGAGAGGCAACCACAACTCCCAAGCCAACACTATTGAATCCAAGCCTGAAACGTCTTCTAACACGCAGCCTTTCACAAAGGAACAGATTGAGCGAATTTGTAAAATTCTTCAGTCTCAAAATTTCTCTAGTCCAAATCCTACCTGTTCTTCAATTCCAAAATAACATTGATGCCTTTTTTAAAGGCAAGAATAATCTAAGAAGACATTTTATAAATTTGGGATTAACTTGGTGACATGAGGACGAATATCATGGACAAAACATGTACTCCCAAATATATGAGGCTTAATAGTGAACAAGGGTTTAATGCAAAAGAGAATATGATAAGGAATCCTATCATGAAGGATGGATGATAGACGATTAATCAAAAAAGGACTATAGGGACCACATCAGCTCAGAAATACATGGATACATGTGTGTGGAATAGAAGTGCTCTGGCTACTTCGAGGAGATGCCTGTTTTTTCTTTCAGTTACACCGTTTTGAGATTGTATGTATCTACAAAAGAAGTTTGGTGAATAATTTCTTTTTTAAGCATGTAAGTTTGGAAGAGATCATCAAGATATTCTTTGGCATTGTCACTTTGCTAAGTATGTAAGGAAACATTAAATTGTGTTTTGATTTCAGCATAGAAAGTGGTAAGATGAAAAAATAGCTTAGAATGATTTTGCATTAAATAAAGCCAACTCATCCAAGAAAAATTATCAATAAAGTTTCACAAAATACTGAAACCCAGTTTTAGTTATAAGGGGACATGGACTCCAAAAATCTGAATGTAATAACTCAAATAGGAAACTAACTCTTTTACTGACTTAAGGAACAGTAGACAAACGATGATGTTTTACAAATTGACATGACTCACAATCTAGAGACAAGACATTTTTAAATTTCGGATATAGTTTCTTCAACTCAAACAAGGATAGATGGCCTAACCAACATTGTGCTACAAAAGGAGTTGAGATCACGAAGCAAGTAATGGGTCTAGGCACCTATTCATGGATATCTAGAACGTAGAGGCCTCCTGACACATGTCCACTACCAATTAGCTTCTTTGTCATAATATCATGAAAAGGATAGTAATCCGGGAAAAATAAGATACAAGAAATTAGAGCTCAAGTAATTTTGCTAACAAATGTTAAGTTAAAAGAAAATCCTAGTAGGCCTATCACATATGATAGGGAAAGTATAGGAGTAGGGTGAGTAGTTCCAAAACCAAGAGTAGATAAGGTAGAACCATCTGCTAAAGTGACTTTGGAAGGAGAATTGTGGAGTGTAAAGGTTGTAAGAAGATTGGGATGACCTATCATATGGTTATTAGCACTAGAATCAATGACTAGCTGGGTGTTGGAGGAAGAAAGGAGAAGCTTGTCAAGATTACCTGTTCCAGCAATGGTAGTGATAGAGTTGAGCTATGCATGGCTTCTTTGTCCTGACAAAATTTAGCAAATTCATCCGCAGAGTCTATGAATGTTTTCTCTAAAGATGTGTTGGGTATGGTAGATAAAGCTGCAACACGAACTGGGTGAGATTTTTTTTATTTGTTTTGCATTTTTAGACATGTGTGTTTGATATGATCTAGCTCATGAGAGTAGTTACATTCAACACTTCTTGTATCATGATTCCTCTTTTCTCAGCCCTCACTATTGTTTCCTTTATTTTGACTTCTATTAGAAGAACGTTTATTATTCTAACTGACAAGAGCACTTGAAGCCTAAACAGGTGGAGCAACAATAATAGTATTGTCTATACGTAGAACTCTGCAGAATGCCTAGTGTAATGAGGAAATTTTTGCACTAGAGAAGATTTGTGACTTTGCTGTATCAAATTGAGAATTAAGGCCTACCAGAAAACTCATGACTACCATTTTTTCCTGTTAAGTTTGTTGTACCTTAATATCAGGACTAAAAGGAAACAAAATATTGAGTTCTTCAAAACCAGTTTGAAATTCATAAAATATGATTAAAGAGAATGATCATGTTGTTCAGCACTATAAAAATTCTTACAGATCTCATAGACATGAGAGACATCCTCTTTTCCCAAGTACAAAAATTCCAAGTACTCCATTAATTTCTTAACATACTCACAGTGATTAATCATGCTAACCACTTCAGAATCTATCGTATTCCAAATTTGCAAGAATAATTTGACACCATCTTTTAGCCATTCCATTCTTGTATTATCAGAAGGTGGATCATCTGTAAGATGGTCGTCCTTGAAAATACTGTGCAAATAAATCATAAAAGTTTAGCTTTAGTTTAGATAATTAGGACCTATCAAAACTTATGTTCGATGATTTTAGACATCACTGGAATAATATCCATAACCATAGTTGATTTATTTTCATCAGCCATAGAAAATGAAGAAAATATACCCACAAAACTATGTCAAAATTATTTGGCAATGGGTAAGATATTGAAGAAACTCCATAAGTCAAAAAGTACTTGCTATCAAGTTAGCTATTCCACATCCAAGGAACCTGCAGTTTCCAATAACAAAAAAAGAGTTACCTGCGGTGACAATATCACCAAACTGTTGAAAACATAAAGGAGCAGTCTTTGTAATCAGGCTAAGTGACAGAACAATGCACAAAGCCCTAGGCAGGTGATGGTGGTGGTGGTGGATCAGATACCCAAGTGAGTTGGAAGGGAGAGGCAATGGGAATCACAGCTCCATCGCACGCGCTTTCATGTGCTGGCTCATAGGACAGATGAAAAACCTTTCTGGTGGCTTGTGGCTCACTTGCAAGACCTCTGGTGACCAGCTTTTGATCAGTCGGTGGCTGGCGACTCCATTGGTGCCGGCAGAGAGACTCAAATGTCACCTTAAACTGGTCACCCAAACACTACAACAAGTAGAAAAACAAAACTGAAATTCTGCCTTTGGGCAGAACGTTGAATTTTCAGACAGCCAAGTATGGCTCTGATACTATGTTAAGAATACTTGATGATTCGTATTTATTATAGACCTCTATTTACATGCATGATGTGTGCTTAGATGGTAGTGAAATAATGTCAATCCGTACAATCAAGCTTCCTAAGATCAAGCTATAATCCCCATAAGTATCTTTACATTAATTGATAATATGTAACACAATGATAATCTTAAATGATGTTGTATACTTGATATGATGTTATTGCCAAACCAAGCATTTTTCAAGAGGGGTTAAGAAAGAAGATCTATGTATGTAACCATTCATACTGATAAGTGAAACTAAAGCAGTAAATTTCAATTCTACACCAACTGGAGCTTGATTTATATGTATAATGTAGAGCATGTGAAATCTTGTTGATCTCGATATTATGGTCAAAATATACCAGCATGTTGTCATGCTCTATATTTTCCTTTTTTATACTGGTAATTGTTAATATATAGAGATATAGTCAAACAGCCGTCAGTTTTTATATCTATCAGGATTTAAGCCCTGTTAAATGGGAATGTGCTTCTACCTCCCTTCCATCAAGCTAAAGTTGTAATGGCTCATGGGCTTTTTATTACATCATATGTTTGGTGGGTACTTGTTTGTTGCATTTTATGGAAAATCATACGTTGAAATTTTTGAGTGTTTATGTTAGAGATGTTCACTTTCTTTCGTGCTTGGCATCCAAATTCTCATCCTGATGATTAATATTCATTTTCTTAGCTTAAGTTCATAGCTGTAGCTAGCAAGTATATTAGCAGGAATAACCTTCATCATTGTTTATCTTTTCTTACCAACTTCTGGAGTTTGAAATACTTGCAACTTATGATTATGATAGTAAGTGCAAAGAAGATAAGAAAGCCAAAACCATGGAAGCATCCTCAGCCTATATCAAAGACTGAGCTTATACAAATGCGTGACGAGTTTTGGGATACTGCTCCTCATTATGGTGGAAGGAAAGGTAGGTTTTTTTTTTCGGAATACCTAATTTATCATTGTTTTTTGAGCATGGGGAGCAGTTGATTACAGGATTTTAGAAATATTAAATGATCAGATATGCTTTTAAACTAAACAAGCAGCATGGTTGGTCAGTGGTTAATAACAGTTCCGGAAAGGGATTAATTAATGATATTTTGGTCATTAACAAATCTAAAGTTCATGCAATTGATACTAGTGATTGCTTGTTCTATTATGTTAATAAGATTTTATAATGATGTTCTGGTCAAAGTAGGCTAATTTTGTTTTCTTTTGGTAAACAAAGTCAGATATATTGAGTCAAATAGTAGCAGAAATAAGAGATATTCAGAGAATTGATAAGCAAGTGAAGGGAAATTGAGCTAACTATGTATAAACTTATGTTATTTAACCTTTCAAATGGATGATGAGGCAGAACCAAATGGAAGTTCTCGTGCCTGGTCGTACCCATTGGACTTTTATAAACAAGTTCCTGTGTGTTTTTTTCAGAGAACCAATAGGAGAAAGCTTACAAATTTTGAAAGGAAAGACTCAGGGTGAAGTTTTGCATTTATGATGCACAAAATGAACATATAGGACAATTTACTTTGCGATTTGTATGGTCAAGTGTCCATTGCTTCCTTTTTTTTGTCATTAATGTAAAGATTCCTGTGCACTACTTTTTACCTATTAACATTATCAAAATGATGAAGTGGAAGAAGCTTATGTAATTGGTTTTGTGTCAGAATACAAATTTAAATGTAGAAGCGATAAAGTGAATAGTATACTAACAGTGGCATAAATGTGGCTAACAATATCTTTGTAGAACTAATTAACAGGAAAATGTCATTGGATAGAATGGAAGGTGGGAAGATTTTCTAGTGTCTCTATGAACGTAATTGATTGAATACTTTTACAGATAATCCTTTCATATGGGATCTGGATGAAGTATCACATTTATTGTAATTTTGAGTTGGATTGAGAATGACTAAATTTACAGACAAAAGGAACTTCTACTTTGGTTTAGATTGTTCTATTTAGAGAGGAATCTAGCTGGCAAGACTATTTTAGCTATTGTAGGTAGCATGGTAGAGCTTTGTTTACCCTCTGTTGTAGCTGCCATATTTTAATTTGGAAAATACAAGACTATTAAATCTATCTTTGATGCAAGCTGATGTTAATTACTTGCATCACTTTTTTTCTTTTTTAATTTCTTGATGCAAGCTCATCTTTCTGATTGATAAGTGTGAAACGTCATTAGGATGTATGAAAGGACTGCCCAGTAGTGTTATTTGACTGACAAATTGTGATGGAAATTAGAACAGTGTCTTTATTTCATTATCAGAAACATTTCTGGCCGTAATATATTGCAGAGTACAGCATTTGAATATATATAATAAATTAATGCTAGTTATAAGATTAGTGCGTCATAGCAGTTTAACAGAACTTCTGGCAATTCCATTCTAGTGAATGGCTGCAATATGATGAGATATTTAGTTTTTCTGTATGTTTTTTGGAGGATTCTGGGCAGTCTTGAAGAATGGAAAAATGCTGCGGAAAAAACTATGATCAAACTGGACAAAATTGTGATCCCAGCTTGACCTTATTGTGCAAGTGGAGTATAGCTGAGAAATGACAGTAGTTTTGAGTTATAAAGGAGGAATCACTATATTGTTAGCTTCATATTGTACACTATTAACTTCTTTCTCGGACTCACAATAGTCATATGACCAAAATCAACAGTGTATTCTAATCTGATTGGCTGAGCAATTTATCCAAATCTCTGTTATAACATGATTACCAAACTTGATGAAAAAGTCGATGCTTATATTGAAATTCTCAACGCAAATATGACCTTTTTCTGTGGACTTCCAGAGATTTGGGATGCACTCCGAGCTGCTGCTGAAGCTGACATTGCCCTTGCTCAAGCCATTGTGGACAGTGCTGGTGTAATTGTTCAGAATGCTGATTTGACAGTATGCTACGATGAGAGAGGTAAACAGTACTTTTCTGATTGTTTTTGACATAATTCACTTAAGGCCTACATTCTATAGAAAATTCTGTAATCTGTCTGAGCCCATGAATTTCTTTTACCTTTTGGATGATAAATTTTGGTAATTATGCTTTGTATGACAGTCATATTGATGATCCTATGACACATTCATGATTGGCAGGTGCAAAATATGAATTACCGAAGTATGTTACGAGTGAACCAACCAATTTGATCCGTGACTCCTGAAAAGCAGACCAATTTGCACCATCCATGGGCAGGAATAATTGTAAATAATGTATATTAATTTCGATAACCTGGATTATTCAATTGCTTGCCTTTTCTTACTATGCCTATTTTTCTGTAGCCATGATTAATTCAAGTACAGCGAGAGAATTCCTTGTTAGTAAAAGTGAAAATATCCTAAAACCTTTGTGATGTTGGTTGGTTATTTGGAAAGCGTGCTGGACTGAAAGTCATTTACTGGACAAGAAGTGCGGACTGCTGATATTAGACCATCAACCAAACAGTTGATAGTGCGTTCCATGAGCCACCATAATTCATTAGTATGATAAGCCCTGTGCCAAAGCGTCAAAAGTAAATCTTATTTTTCTTATTTTATTTTTGATAAAAGTCAAAAATGAATTTTATAAGAGTAAGCTTGATGTCGGGCCTAACTAATATGGTAGTAGCCTAGTACCTGTTAACATAAAGATTCATCAATCCATATGCTGTAGGGATGTGGTTGTGTTTTAAGATACTACATTTTCTTTTACAATCTTAACCTGAAGGTCTTAAATTGTTACTCTATTGATGTCCCGTATCAAATTTAACGGCGGTTTTTAAACCCTGACGGGTGAACCTGGCATTTGGTTACACTTGCGACAAACTTCTGCTTATTGGTTAAGTAGCTATAAAACATTTTAAGGTCAAATTGGTGCATTTTGTAATCAGTTTATAGAAAATTCATAATGACCGGATGGAGGTTAGAACATGTGTAGGCAAAGTTGGAGTGCAAATTCATAATAAAGTTGCAAGATGTATGCTCATGTGTACATCAACATAGGCAGGAATTTTTACATTTTAAATTTAAAAAAAAAATGAGAGTCATCCTAAAAGGACAATCACGGAAAGATGCATACTCCAACGGTTAGCCTTCGTTGAGCTAAAGACTGAAGTATCTTTTGCCGATTCGAAGCGGAAAGTACACTTTGTGAAGCAAAGAGCACAATGGACTATGTAACTTCAAGATTCTGAATAGAATAAATGAACAAGAAACCTGGTCCACAAGCTAAATCAATCCTGAAAAGCAAAAACCTAATAAACCACATGATTACATTTCCATCTTTATAAATTCCCTTAAACACGCTTAAAAAACGACAAAATATTTCCTTGTTTAGGGTTCTTATTTCCTCCCTTGTTTACTGCTTTGCCTCCTGCATTAGTTGATGTGGTGCTTCCAACTGCGGGTGACTTCTTGGTTGCAGGTGGCCTGGTCATATGAACATCAATGGTCAGTTGCTAAGCAGTTTGAAAGATGCCTCCACGTAATAGCACAACTATATCATAGAGGGTAAACCATAACGCTCTGGCTTGCCAGAAGTCATAGCATGTAATACATGTGCTTGCAGAAAAGAGTATCAAATAACCATTCATCTGTAACAATTTCTCCTCTTAAATGTCGTCCACCTGTCTCCTGTTGTTTCTCTCACCCGACATTTCATGCCGCAGCAATTGTTATCCAGCAATACCCTATCTACAAAAGTCAGTAGAAAAGAATATCGAAGAAGCATTCATTTCTAACAATTTCTCCTCTTAAACTTCTTCCACCTTTGTTTCTCTTACCTGACATCTCATGTCACAGCAGTTTTCATCCATCTGTTGTCTACATTGAAATTGCATATCTTTGATCCCAAGTTTGTGAAGTTATTGATGGAATTTGGCAGATGCAGAAAGGAGCAAAAAGCACGGATACTTGGGGAAGCAGTATTTGAAATGAAATCTTTTATTATAAATAATAATTCTCAACATTTACCATAAAAGCATTATATTCAAAAAGTACCATATGATTGTCATGGCAGTAAAGATAGTAGTGTTAAACGAGAGATCAACAAGCAATGACGCTCACCTGTTTTTGACAATGTTAGTGACTGCATTAATTTCAGCATTCTTTACCATGGTAGTTTCTGCATCCTTTGCCATATTACTTTCAGCTTGCTTCATTTCACTCTCCTTCCCCTCCCAAACCACCTCAGTTACTGCAACAGGCAAAAACTATTATACTAACTGAATACTACAATGAAGGAGAGCGCATGAACTTTTACTTATTAACCTACACAATTTCAAAATATCTAGTGAAGTTGTTCCAAAACCTTGACAAGTTAACTTGGATGGTATTACTTGAGATTTAAAAACTGTGATTAAAAAAACTATTCTTTTGACAAAAGACTGGGAACAGTGTTTAGAAAATATAAATTAGGCTACAAAGAACATAAAAAGAGACAAAGAAAAGAAGAAAATAACAGATTAAAGCAGAAAATGTTCCATGAAGGAATTTCAGAAGTTAAAAAAAAAAAGGAACACGGGTGCACCTTCTCTGCCACGCTCATCAATCCGTGTCTTCAATACTTTTCTCCTTTTGGGAGAATTGGAGGCAATATTACCAGACACATTCTCTTCCACATCATCTCCAGTAGTACATTGACGAATCTTCTCTGAAGAAGTGCTAGAGCTGATACCTTTGCTGACAGAGGTAGAATCTTGCCTTACAAGTTGATTAGATGCTCTAACAGTTAGATTATCTTTCTTGATCTTCAAGTCATCTCCTTTTGGTTCATCAAAATTGGGTTTGCCCGAAATAAAAGTTTCAGTGATTTGTTTCTTTGAAATTTCAGGTGAAGCTAGACTGACTGCATTTTCAAACTCATCATCTGAATAATCAAGAACCATCCGCCTTTTCCTATAACATCCACCATTTGCAGCCCGCATAGGCTTGACATCTTGATTCTCACCATCACTTCCAATATCCGCTATGATCTTCTTAGCATCAACTTTAGTTTCTGAAACATCCAACCTCATTCAGATTTAGCGAATCAAATTTGAAATGAAACGCATTGATAAAAACAAAGTTATAGGCCATTGAATAGAAGTTAACTCGTAAAATGGATAACAGAATGCTAAGTAGTGAAAAGTTTTAGATTGAGCACAAGAACAGATGCTAACCAGCAAACTTTGGGTTGTAATTGTTGTTTGCTGGTTCACTATCAGGTTTTGACTTTGTAGATGCACTGGCCCACAAATTTGCTAATGAACTGTCGTTACCCGAGGTGCTTTTATCGCTAGGACCTTTTTTAGTATTGGTACTCAAAGGGGGAACTTTTTCTTTATCTGTATGAGGCTTCAAGGCCTGAACATGATTTGTGATTTCATTAGTTCCAATGCAACAGCTTTAACCAGATGTGGAAGTTGTAGACAAACCTCAGAGCTTGACTGCTTAACAATAGTTTGTTGAGGTGGTGGCACAGCTACAATTTCACGTTCATATGAATTCTTGGATGGACCTGGCAATCCCACAATTTTTGGTTGTGCAGTTGCAATGCTACTAGGACTTGTTTCAACATTTCGCTTCACGAAGGAATTAATAACCCCACAGAACCTGATGAAAGATGACTGAAAACATAAGGATAAAGTGACCAACATCTGCTAATCCGAAAATGACTAGCTTACATGAAACACTTTTCCAGCATAAAGATCCGAGCAAGAGCACAATTCAAGGAATGGACAGTTTTGTTTAACATAAAGTACACCCTAGAGCTTGACGAGTAAAATGCATATGAACGAGTTAATTTCACTGAGCTAATATGAAGGATCTTATTGAGAAGAAAAGGTTAAAGTCTGTTGTGCCACCTAATATTGATAAACCTTGCCCAAGACCACAAAAGATAAAAGAAGATGCAAAACATCTAGATGGACCTGGCGAAAAACATACGTGAGTCAACTTTCATCTTGATTTTATATTGATATAGTCTGTTGTGCCACCTAATATTGATAAACCTTGCCCAAGACCACAAAAGTTAAAAGAACATGCAGTAGATGGAACTGGCGAAAAATGTACATGAGTCAACTTTACTGAAGGGAAGAACTTCACTTCACAGCTTTAAAGAGGCAACACAGTATTTGAATGTGAATGAGCTTGTGTGAGAACATGCGAATAAAATCAAGAACACTGTTTACAATGGCAACATTTTAGTCATAATCAAAGTCAACTTGACCATCTTTATAGTAATACTAAGTGACCTGGCATTCCATTGCACATAAGATATACTTCAATACTTGGTGCATCTAATGCCATTTTAAAATCAACTTGCATCTAATAATCATTAAGCAGTTCAGACCTTTGGTTTATCTAAGCCTCTCTTTTCTACTTTAAATGAACAAAAGAAAATCAAATCCATCACAATAACTCTTATAGATCCAGTTAATTGAGAGTTTTAACTCCAGAATTTGGTTCCTGTTGGACCAGCTCTCAAAACCCTATAGCATAAGTTTTTTTTTTTTTTTTGAAATTTATAGCATAAGTATTTGTTGCAACTGTTATTTTGAGTATTCTCAAAAGGAATATATTGTCTCTTCTTCACAAAAAGCATAAATATTTGGTAAAAATGGCTGCTTGGGGAAGTTTCAGAACTTCAATCTGATAGCTAACAGACATCTTTAAGACAATTGTACATACTAAAAGCTTAGGGTCCAGGTTGCCACTTAGCAAAAATTATTTTAGGGTTATTGTATTGACAACTCGAACAAAAAGTGATTGGTGTCCTGGGAAGGAAAGAAAAAAAATCGATCGTTTCTTAGTAGCCCTCTGCATGGCAAAAACAGAACAAACATTACACCTTTGCAACTAATTGATAATCTCAGACAGGCAAAGAAAAAATAATTGAACAAACTTTCAAGTTAATTTTACACTGGGAAAGGATGGACTAAATTTACGTTTTCATCTGTCAATCCAATTCATAGGTATGACCATTACAAGAAAAGTTTTTTAATGATGAGAATCGCATTCAAATCATCAGCTTTCACAAAGTAAAGAATGCATTGGAAGCAGATTGAACAACTACAGTCTCACTGTTACTTTGGTGACAGCTACAGAACAATAACCAAGTTTAATTAATGATGAAGCAAAACATGATTAATATGGAGAAGGAAGATAAATAACATAAAAAGCACAGGAAAGACATAGGCTACCTGTTATCTCTCAAACAATTATCAAAAGCTGCAGGCTGTTTAAATAGCTCTTCTGTTTGTACAAATTCGGTATTCCAAAGTGCTGCAGGGTCTTTTGGAATAGAAGTTTGCACACTGTAGACCTGAACTGAGCAATTTCCATCAAATTCTTGTTTAGCACCTGCAGCAAATTCAGAAAAGATACTTATATTGCTATTCAATTCCTTGCATCCAAATATCCACGTAAAAGTTATTACAAATCAAATTATCTATCAAATAAGAAAGGATCTAAAAGAAATTTTCGTTTGAAAGAGTCCAGAAGAAGCATCAGAAAAGAATGATCAAAGCCATAATTCTTAAATGACTTGTAAAATTTTAGAAGTCCCTCTCTAACCAGCAAGTAAAATTGACAAACTATTATTGGCTATTGGAGCAACCAAGCACTTGAATAAAAATATCCAACCTTCAAGTTTGGGACCAGACACAAGCTTTACGTGGTAACTAGTAGGACTGCTCTTCAGCCAGCCAGACAATGTATAAACTACTTCCAACCCACTGCCGCGTGTCTCAACGAACTCCTGAAGCAACCTAAGCACAGCAACACACTAGTTGAGGATTGTAAACCCTTCCACCAAATGTATGAACTGAAATAGTGATGCAAAAATTACCGCTTCGCAGCATTTGAGGACACTAAAAAATTTCGACTCAGCCATTTGTATGACACCTGAAAACATCATAAGCAATTGTACTAAACATGAAGCTAACTCAAGCTCAAGTGCAATAGCAATAGCCAATAACACGCACTTAAACCAAGTGTTCAGCGTTTAAGTCCAAAAAGGATCAAACTTTGTGACTATTATCATTGTATTGTTTTCTATAACCATAACACAATCAATCCCAAATGCATATTTCGGTAAATCACAAACAATGAAAAAGCGATATTCAAAGTTGAATTTTAGCAGAAAAAAGAGTAGAAATTAGCACCGTTTGGAGTTTATCAGAGATGAGAGCGTCGATCTCTTCGAATATACCTAAGGTTTCGATTTCTTCCATTCCTTGCTTTTTCTTTTTTGTTGAATTAGAAAAGAGAAAGAAGAAGGAGAGCAGTAATTAAACGATTTCGTTTAGGGATTTTGTTCTCTGCTGTCTTCCCGCCATATGAGGAGGATATTTACGACTTTTGCGTCGTACAGCGACTATCTCACAGAGACTTCTCATTTTCTCTCTAACATGCAGGATGGTTTGCCCTTTTTTATTGATATTTTTATTTTTTATTAGCTGTAAAATGTTATTTACTTTCTTCGTAATAGATACATTAATAACATTTCAATAATTTATAATAGAAAATATATTAAGTCCCTGTTTGCTTCAACTTTTAAATTATGAATAAGTACTTTTTTTATCACAAAAGTTGTTTTAAAAAAATGAGTATTTGATTATAAATCCAAAAATACTTTTTTCATAAAGATAACTTTTTGGAAAGTTAAAATATAACTTTTTGATAAGCTCAAATTTGAAACTTTGCAACAAAGCAATTTTAAGGCGGATTTTTCAGATCAATTAATGGGTCTATTTTTAGTCTTCTTTACCCTTATGTTTTTACACATAATTCTTACAATACCCACAAACACATCTTCACGTTTATTTTGAGATTTATATAATATTATTTCACTTGTTTATATGTTTTAATATTTTTTATATTAGTTTTAATTATATTATAATCTATATAAAATATTTGGTTAGATATATTTTTATTTATGTTTCATATGGTTTAAAATTATATGATAATTAATATATTGTGCTTTGCATATTGTTTAATATATTTTAAATAATATTTATATGCATAAATAATTTTTATTAC
>JANZLD010000004.1:41125544-41146254 GCA_026413575.1 Erythroxylum carthagenense | reverse complement strand
TAAATAATTTTTATTACAAAATAAAATATAGTTAAAATTAAAAGTATTTTTATTTTTATATTGCCAAACAGTCTATTATATGAAGTTCTTTAAAAAAAGTTCTTTTTTAAATGACAGCCAAACAGTCAACTGACTTCTTAAAATAGCTCTTCTTATAAGAGCTTTACTGACAAAAGTTCTACTGATATAAGCCCATCAAAATAAGCACTAATTATTTTGTTATAATTCCCTCTTTAAACACTGCTTTTATGTTTTCTAGTTTTGAAAATTTCTATGATTGCCCTCCATCCAAATGCCATTAACTAGATAGCTTATAAAGTTTTTGAAAACTGTCCCACATCTCATTTGTCTTAAGGTGGAGTGAGCTTAAATATCTAGAGAAGATGGTTCCATAAGATTTTGTGTGTGACATTCAAAAAAAAAGATGATCAAAGTTTTAAACTCCCTTTTTACATAAGTTACATTAAGCTGGAATGTTGAAGAATCTAGTCAACTTATCCAGTGTGTTAAGTTTCCCTTTGAATGTTAGCTAGAGTATGAAGATAGCTAAGGATGAGCTTGTTTATGTTATAGCATCTTGTACCAAGGCGCTTTGGGGTGTCGAGTTCTTTCTTACAAGAACTATCACTCAAGTCACCAAATGTTATTTTGTTGTAGTAGATACTATCCTTCTTGTTATTTATCTAGCGTGGATCCTAGGATATGATTTTGAAGTGGGTACTAGGCAGAGACTCTAGAAGCTAGTAATTTTATTCTAGTACTTCTTTCACTATGCAATTTAAAGCAATTATATTCTTCAAGGGATTTAGTTACATAGATGTATTAAAAATGTTAAATTGAGACCAATCATTATTCCAAGAGCCTATCTTGCTTTCAATCCCCAACCTCACCTTCCCCCTCAACTTTAGAATATTATGCATATTCCAACGGTGCAAGTTTTAGATTATCCATTCCAAATGTTTACATTCTTCAGATCGATTGTACTCAAGTAATTGCTTATCTTTAGTAATCTCCATAACCTTTTTATTAGAAGAACTTTTTAGTAAGCTTTAGTGCTTTAATTCCCAGCACACCTTCTTCTTTTGGTAAATTTATTTTATTCCACTTAACTTGATTCATAACTCTTCTTATGGTGCCTTTTAGCCATAAGAAGTTGTTGAGTAACTTTTCTATAGCTTTGGCAATATTATTGACGAAGTATAGGTAGGAAGACCGATATATATGTATGTTATTTAGAACTTTAATAATAAGTTGGGTTCTTTTAATCAGGGTGAGATTCTTTTTGTATCACCTAGATATTCTTTTATGTATCTTATTTAATATTGGTTGCAACTCTTTATAAGAGGGCCTCCTTGAAGTAATAGGGATCCTAAGTATGCAAATAAAGGATTCCGGTTTTTAGTCTAATGATTGAAGAATACTAGGAAGCATTCTAAAGAGCTCCCTTAGATTAAAGACAACTTTTATCCCTATTTAATGAGAGTATTAAGAGCAATCTAAAACATTATATTGCTAACATTGGGATACTTTGGGAGTTTGCTTTTGCTTTGAAAAAAATATCACATCATTGACAAACACCAGGTTGGTAAGATTAAATCTTTTACACCTTGAGTGGTGTTCAAACTACTTGTCTCAGGAAATTTTATACCTTATGAGTCTAATAAGGACTTTCATTACCAAAGTGAAGGGATAAAAGGATAAGTGGTCCTCTTGTTTTGTACCTTAAATAACCTTAAAAAGCTTTAAGGGTTCTCTATTTACCAAGACACCATAGTAGACTATAGTAAGGCATTTTTCAATCCATCTTACAAACATTTTAGGAAATGCAAATGCCATTAATGTGTTTAAGATGAAACTCTAGCTTATTAAATCAAAAGCATTTTGAAAGTCTATTTCAAGGACATATTTATTGCTTACATACTTCTTGTTGTAGTTCATAAAAAGCTTTTTGACAAGAAAGATATTGTCACATATGCTTCTTCCTTTAATGATAGCTCCCTATGAAATATCAATATAGGAATTATATGCTTCATCCTATTTATAATGATCTTAGAAATTATTTTATAAATCATGTTATAACATATAGTTGGTTTGTATTCTTTGAGTGAGTTTAGAGTTTGGTTCTTCAAAACGAAGTAAACAAATGTTTTGTTAATCGCTCTCATTATCCTTCCTTCGCTAAAGAACTTCATATTGGTTTCTGTTACCATTTTCTTAGTGATGTACAAATTTTATGATAAAGAAACCATTAAGGCCATCTTATCATTAGGCCTTTTGAGGGTTAAGAGAGAACAATGTCATTTCTACTTCTTGTTCAAACATTGGAGTAATTGGTATAGAAGCATATTGTTGTTTGAGCTCTTCCCTGATGATTGAATTTAATAAAGAGACAAAATATTTCCCCTTAGGTGGATTATCCTAGGAGTTGAAGTAAATGTAACCTTCTTTATGAAGATCCCGCTGGAAAAAAAAAAAGAAAAAGAAGAAGTAGACTTATCATCATTTGTTAGTGAAATAATTATATTATTATTCCTTCTAAATATTAATGCTTTGTGGAAGAAGTTAGAGTTCATCCCAATCTTTTATCTAAAGGAATCTTGATCTCTATTGAGTTATTAAGCTATTAATTAATAAGGCTTGAGCATAGTCTTGAAGTGTTTCCTTTTCCTTATGCTAGATTAGAGGATCAACTGGAGATTGGTAGAGTTGGGATTTAAAGGAGTTCAAAATTTCCAATTTATGTTTGACAAACTCTTGGGAACATTTGACCTTTGCCAATTGAGCACTTTTGTTCCATCCTTCACTACAATGAGCTTCCCAGTATAAATATAAGATTTGTTCCCCTTATTCCTTATTAATGCCTTTTAAAACTGATTCATGAAATCCTTCAATGTCAACTAAGTAGTTGTTAACCCTTTAGAGTTTTCAACAAGAGATCTTAAATCAATAGTGGAGAATGGTAGGAGAATAGAGGATTATTAAAGTAGGCAATGCTTTTTGGAAACAATTTCTTTCTACTTATTGGACCAAGTGTAAAAATTTCTTTAAATTCTCAAATTAGTATTTAGATAGTAGTTGCATAGTCCATTAATTCATTTAAGTGGTTTTTCAGGTTGATTTTACCCTCGCCCTCATGTGAATGCATCATACGATTAAAGTCCCTAAGCAATATCTAAGGGCCTTTAATGACAACTTTGATTTCCATAATTTTTTTCCATAAAGGTACTCTCAAAAAGCTTAGATTATAAGCATATGCAATGTTATAAACATCTCCACCATCTCTTGTTTTAGCTTAACAAGCAAATGTATCATTTGGTTTATGATTAAGGAACTTAGTACCTAATTTACTAACATGATAGAGTAGTATTATCCTCTTATTAAAGTGATGTTAATGGTTTGAAAGGATTTCTATATGTCCTTTCAAAAACTTCATTTTATTAGACAGTGATTTCCTTCAGCTAGGTTTCCAACAACCCCACTATATAGAGATTATTATTATCAATATAATTACTAAGAGCTAGTTGTTTATAAGGAAAATTGATCCCTCTTACATTCTTTATTATAATCTTCATTGTTGAACAGTAGGATTATATCACTTTTTCTTCCTTTTTAATCTTTTTCTTTGAAATATTTTGAATTATAATTTTGTACCTAATATAAAGGCTCCACATGCCTTGGGACTTAGAGTACTCTTTAGTTAAAGAGTGGACTTTTTTTTTCTTATAAAGGAAGAATGGGGACTTCTAAGTGTGAATTAATATCCAGCTTAGTCTCCTTAGTTGATTTATACATTATGTTGAAATCGGTGCTTTGAAACCCGGATCGGTCATCGAATCGGAGGTCTTACTGGTCACCGATTTGACCGGTTCAACGGTTCAACCATCGGTCGAACTGATGTGACGTCATAATTATACAATAATTATATTTAATTATATATAATATTAATAATATTAAAAAAATACAAAAAATACCAACAAAATAAAAAAATAATTTTTTTTATTGAACCAGTGGTCGGACCGGTTAATTGACTGGTTCTCACTGGTTCAATTGAGAACCGGTTTTAAAAGGTGAACCGGACTGGATAGTAGATCGGTCACCGGTTGGACCGATCGGTCTGGTCCGATTTTTAAAACTATGGTTGAAATAATAAGTAGCCTTAGGGAGTTCTTTTGACTTTTTTTCCCCTCCTTGCTCAGAACAAGTCTTAATTATTGGATCATCTAATAATTGGATACATTAGTAATCACTATTTTTAAATTTATAATATTGACCTCTAGTAACATATCATGACTACGTAAATATTTAGAAATGTCAAAGTAGTTTTGACTAAATTTTATAAGTATGATTTTTTCGTGTAATTTAATTATTTCCTTATACAATGTTTCAATTATATATAGAGCATGTAATTAATGTTTACTTTATTTTAAGTTCAATCATATTAGTCTTTTTCCATTAGCTATCAATTCAATTAATAACATTTATAATATATTTATAAAATGTCATTCCACCTTGGTCAAGGATTTCTCGAATTAATATTAATCGAGAACAATAGAACATTCTCCGTAATTACTTTAGGGTGATGGATCCTATCTTAATCTCTCAACTATAGTTCACGTGACATCTAATAACTACCAACTAAACTACTCATAATTAGAATATGTTATAAGTAGTATAAAAAATAATAATTCTTTTGCAAGAAAACTTTTGAGACCTCAAGTCAAAAAATTACTTATACAATCATTACAATGAAAATTTTTATGGACATACAAGTAGTGTTTCAAATGAATTTATCATATCTGGTATGTCCAGTAAACTTATTTCCTAACAAGTATCTACACATTTATCTAAGTATCTTTATTCTTTAGTTTAGCATATTGATTGTTTCTTTTATGTTATGTCCAGTCTTAATAGAATAATAACTAAAAATAATTTAGAGATAATACATACATGCAATATGAAGATTATAATTATAATCACAAAATAACTAATATCTTTAAATAGTTATCACTAAACTATAATTAAATTGATTCGTTGTAAGATATAAACTAATAACATATGTTTTTTATAAAGTTATTTACGTTAAAATGAGTAGATGACTGCATTAAGTAAAGTCCAGGGCTACGAGCACAGAAAGACACTTGCCACCAAGGCAAGCTGCTCCCGCTTTCTAAAATATTCCCTTTAAAACATGCACTAGTTGGTTTAATATCAAATAGAAAAATGCACGCATGCCTTAACTTTACCTTCCCATGGGTAGTGGTGTTCTCTTCTGGGTCTTGGCAGCCAGTACATTCATTAGTCTCGCATCTTTAAAGCTGTGAGGCTCCTGAATTCAACCTAACTACGATATCCCACTGTTTACTTCTTTTCTTCTCTGTTGATCTTGATTGTTTAAATGACACATCCATGGAAAATCAGGTCTGTGCTTTCTCTTGGTTTAGTCTACATTTCTTCTTTTATAACCGTTTTCTGTTTGTAGTAAGTTTACTCTCACATTTCTTCCAAACCAAAAGCGAACTTCTTCTGCTCTGGGATCTCTGAGCTTTTGTTCTTTTATGTTGTTTACTCTTTGCTAGAGCTTGCTTTAAAGCTACCGTCATATACCAACTTGAAGACTGAAACCTGTGTTAACTTCAGCAGTTACATAGCATTCAGTTGAATCAACCGCAAGCAATTATCGCCAACAGATCAAGGTACAATTGTTTCTATGAGATATTCATTTTGACTACTTTTACATACGTAAGCATGAAACAAAATGGCAAAGTTGATTTTGAGTTCCCCAGTTTTGTTTCTTTTATGGCAAAGGGTTTCTGCACTAGCTTGTGTTTCAACATTAAACAAGTTCCGTTGCTTTGAAACTCTATGCTTTATACGATTTTTTTTACTATTTTTCTTGTTCTGAAACATTTTTCTTTTCTGTCCATGATTAGTGGGTTTCACACTTTCTAAAGTATATATAAGACCCTATGCTTTTGGATTAGCCTTTGTTTCTCATTCAACTTGGGCATGAAAGCAAATTTTGGTTAAAGAAATTGTTGACAAGACTGAATTTGGGTTCAGAATGAACAGTGTTTTTCGATCGAAATAAATTAAATGCGAGAATGTTTGGATTAGGAATTTGCAAGCAATATGATTTCCATCAGACAAACATCTCTGAGTTTCCTCCCACATTCGACCTTTTTCACTTTAGTAGCTAAACTTTGGATAAGATTTCCGAAGAATCTGCTCAAGAAATCAGTTTGCTTTATCTGTGTAGGTGTGTAAAGTACACAGAATCTTTAACTAATTTTTCTTGACAATAGGATCACTTCTGCTGCTGTTTACTATTGTTAATATTCTTCATTTCTGCTTGCATGGTGTAGATGCCTTCTTAGGTCATTCTTTTTTTCTGATCTTCAATGATCCATGCAAGATTTAGTTCTTTTGATCTAAATGATCAACGTGTTCATATACCGCCACTTAAATTATCTTTCATTTACGCTTTATGTTTTTCTTCTTTTCTTTCCGTTCAATCCTCTTAGCTACACCTCCACTTATTTATTTCTCAAGGCTCCATGATTTTCCTTGATTCTTTCTTTCTATTTCTGCAGTTATTTGAAAGATTGTCTTTCTTTACGTTGAAATATGAGGGTCCGTTGCTCTGGTTCAATACCATCAGATGAGTCGGCTTTGGATGCTGAAAGAAACATTTACAGTCATCCCAGTCTTCCGTCCCTAAGTCCCCCAACTCTCCAGCCATTTGCATCAGGCGGACAGCACTGTGAAAACAGTGCTGCATACTTCTCATGGCCTACCTCCAGCCGTTTAATAGATACTGCTGAGGAGAGGGCTAACTATTTTGCCAATCTACAGAAAGGGGTTCTACCTGAAACACTAGGTCGTCTACCTAAAGGGCAACGGGCGACCACATTGCTCGAGCTGATGACAATAAGGGCATTTCACAGCAAGATCTTGCGATGTTACAGTCTTTGCACAGCAGTGGGATTTCGCATACAACGAGGTGTGCTCACAGACGTTCCAGCCATTCTTGTTTTTGTTGCTAGGAAAGTTCACAAGCAATGGCTCAGCCCCATCCAATGCCTACCTAATGCTCTAGAGGTGAGGAATGATGTCACCTATCTCTAGTTAGATTTTTGTTGCAAAGGAAATTAGGTGTTGTGCCACTGTCACTAAAGAAAGTCCTTCCAAGAATTTACAATTCCATCCACATACATTCTTATAATCAGGGACCTGGAGGTGTATGGTGTGATGTGGATGTGGTTGAGTTCTCCTATTTTGGTGCACCCGAGCCAACCCCCAAAGAACAATTTTACATAGAGCTTGTGGATGATTTGGGTGGGGGTGATCCTTGCATTGGTTCTGGTTCTCAGGTATTTCACCTTGTTGGCTACATTAAAAACAACATCATTATATTAATTGCAAGGAAATCTACTTTTTCCTTTTATTGACGTGGGGGAGGGATGGGGTTGCTGTGTGCTTTTTGATACATTTTTCCTAGTTAAAATTGTCCTTCATTTTTCATTTAACTTCATTTATTGACATGCTTAGAAGATTTTCTTTCATTTATTTAGCTTATTTTTTCTCTTTATTTTTTCCTAATGAATTAATGGAAGAGTTTCTTTTCTTTTTTGTTTTGTGCTTTATTTTTCAACTTTATTCTATTATATTCATTTCCTAACAAAACCTAATCTCAAAAGGCTATTGGGCCATGTAGTTCATAATAGAATAGTTAAAGAATTGGAGTCCCATCTATGTTCCATTAGTTAAAGCAGCATTCTAAGTTCAGACAATGTATTATCTCATTAAGCATCATATATAGGTAGTGGAAATCAAAGATTATATGTTGCTTGTGTGTGTAGGTAGCTAGTCAAGAGACTTACGGAACATTGGGTTCTATTGTGAGGAGCCAGACTGGAAATCGACAAGTTGGTTTTCTGACTAATAGGCATGTTGCTGTCAACTTGGATTATCCAAACCAAAAAATGTTTCATCCTTTGCCCCCAACACTTGGACCTGGGGTATATCTTGGTGCTGTTGAGAGGGCTACTTCATTTATCACAGATGAGCTTTGGTATGGCATTTTTGCTGGAATAAACCCTGGTAAAGAGTTCATATCATAACTCAATACTCTTGTGGTCATAAATTCATATGTGTGATACGAGTTTGCATAAGTTGAAACTGTGAATACAATCCAATGGTTGCGCTATCACATTCAACAATTTTGAGGTCGTTATGTTTCGATGTAATCATCTATAACATCTTTAAAAAATTTGAGCAGGGGGCCTATATTATCGATGCTCCAACCTACTAGCTTAGTGTCTTATTTTCTTGCTCCTTTTATCTCTTTTTAGTCCTGATAAAGACATGACATTGTATGCGTTGTCTAAACCAGTTTCACAACAATATCCTTGTGAACCTAATAATATAACATATGACTCTAGCCTAGTCCAATTGTTTCACAATTCCAAAGCCCACATTTAGCTAATTTAGATACAGAAAACTCTCATCATGTGCATGTTGTTGTGATTTCAATATGTGGATCTGTTAAATTTGCAATGGGCTTACGGGCCTACACAAAGAGGAAAGTTATACCACATATAAGCCCAAGTGATATTCCATCCTAAAACCAATTATTGATAGTGGAGTAGCCCACTAGACTTATATGTTATTGTTCTTTCTCTTCTTTCTCCAATGTAGGATACTCACTTGTGGGTATTCTTAACACTTCCCCTCACATGTGAGTCTCTTTTCACTTGAGCAATCTAGAGAGGTACGTAGGCAATCCTCATCAGGGCTGAACTTCTGATTGGGGTCAAATAGGCCCCTTCCTGGGGCAAACAATACTGCTGGGTCACTTGCTCTATGCAAACTTCAATTCCTTCTCCAGTTGCTTAAATAACAGACCCCCTTTTGGGACAAATAGTAGGCCAAGATCTTCTTTGGCTCTAATATCATGTTAAATTTGCAATGGGCCTACGGGCCTACACGAGAAGGAAAATTAGACCACACACAAGCCAAAGTGAGGTTCCATCCTAAAACCAATTGGCTATAGTTGGAGTAGCCCACTAGGCTTATATGTTAGTCTTCTTTCCCCTCTTTCTCTGATGTGGAACACTTACATGTGGGTATTCTCAATAGGATCTTTCCACATGGAATATTATATGGGCTAGTCTATTATTAGTTCATCACATATAAATGTTCTATAATTACACTTTTAGATAGTTAGATGAGGGTATCACATGATGAATCTCGTCAAGGTTATTTCGTAGCGAATTTAATACATACCACACCAACTTCTTGTTTGTACTATTTTCTTTAATATTCTACTAGTTTAGTCCATTCATTGAATAACTCTATGGAATTAATGTGACATACAGTTAACATCTTGAATCGTCTCTATATTTCATTAGCTATGCTGTCATTGATTATCTTCGTCTAGTTTAGTTATATTCTTATTAGATTATGTTTGAATTCAAATCCTTAATGGTTAATGGTTGTATTATTCAACTCAAACGTTGAGCCCAACACTTATTGGCTGCCATTTGTTTTACCTTACAGAGACATTTGTGAGAGCAGATGGGGCATTTATTCCATTTGCTGATGATTTTGACATGTCCACTGTTACTACATCTATAAAAGGTGTAGGAGCGATCGGTGATGTCAAAAATGTAGATTTGCAGTCTCCAATAAGCAGTCTTATTGGGAAGCAAGTTATGAAGGTTGGAAGAAGTTCTGGTTTGACAACAGGAACCGTATTAGCATTTGCACTTGAATATAATGATGAGAAAGGCATTTGTTTCTTTACCGATTATCTCGTTGTTGGTGAGAACCAACAGACTTTTGATCTTGAAGGAGATAGTGGAAGCCTCATTTTAATGAAGAGTGAGAATGGAGAAAAGCCACAACCTATTGGAATCATATGGGGTGGTACTGCTAATCGTGGACGACTTAAACTGAAGGTTGGTCAGCCTCCAGAGAATTGGACTAGTGGGGTTGATCTTGGTCGTCTTCTGAATCTTCTTGAGCTTGATCTTATCACAACTAATGAAGGACTTCAAGGTTTGTACTTTTTCCGATTGATCATGTGCCTAGTTTTGTTATCATCTTCATTTGATGCTTTTATAAATTCCTCCTGATTCTAGCCCAGTCATTCTTTGATATTCTACAAGTTCAATAAAACATTAACAATAACAAAACTAATTGATATATCTTCCTTGTTGATATGTCACAAATTAAATCATTTCAAAAGATAATTGAAATAGGAAGAGAATTTTATGTACTATTTATCTTCTTTGAGATGGTTGAAGTCACACGCCTTGAAATCAAGGCATAAAGGAAACTGAAAGATGAATTTTTCATGCGATAACACTGATAGTTTTATTTGCAGTGCTGATGGCAAGTGCACAGTCCTTTAAGCATTCAAATCCCCTAAATCTGATGAACCAGGCATCTAGCATTAGGCTTTAGCATGTATCTAAGTTGGAAGATACTAGGGATCAAGTGTAAAGAACCCTTATTACTCCCAATTATTGAACTATAAACTAGTTTGCTTGCCATTGCCATTTAAACTTTCAAACTCCTTGCAATGTTTTCCCCTGAGCATGAATATGTGATGAAAGGTCCAGGGTATGTTTTGATTTTGTTTAAAGCCCAAGAAGCTAGCTCCTCTTAAGTGAAAAGTGTGCATCCATTGAGACCATAGATTTTCCTTATCAGTTACCAGATCCTTCTATCTAGGAAAATTTTACTAGAGATTTGGATTAATCTGAGGCCAAGTCCTCCTTGACCTACTGATTTGCACAATTCATTCCATGCTACCTGAGAACCTGAATTCTTGTTGTCATAACCATTCCACTGGAAGTTCCTCAGCATCTCTCAATGTCCTTGACAACTTTCTTGGGCATGACCAAATGAGATAACCAATCGGTGTACAGATTGCATATATCGATTTGATCAACTAGAGTCTTCCAGCATTAAGAAAGACTCTTGTTGCACCATTGGCTTATCCTTCTCTCAGTCTTCTCAAATAATTTCTTGCAATCTCTATAAGAGGGGCTTGCAGTTGTCATTGGAATTCCTAAATGAACGAAAGGAGGTTGTAGAATTCTAAAACCTGTCAGGGAAGCAAGCTGATCACTGAGGTACAACGCATCCCTGGAAAGCATAAGGAAGCTTTTATCAGTATTGACTTCAATTCCTATTGTTTGCTGAACTTGTTACTGGACCGGAAGATGGTAATGACTAATTCAGAGTCAGCTTTGCAAAAACATCAGCAAATCATTTGTCAAAGCTAGGTTGAACAACTTTATTCTCTGACATTTTTTATGAAACTTGAAAGAAGGATTCTCCTCTATGTTGGCTGCTACGAGTCTTAGCAACATGTCTATGCAGATTGAGATATGGGGATAAAAGGTCACCTTGCCTTACCCCTCTTTTTTCTTTGAATCAATGAGTTTGTTCATCATTAACCAATGCACTGAAGGAGACTGTGGTCACACATTGCCTTATCCAGTTCAGTATTTAGCTGGGAAGCCCAAAGCTTCAAGGGAATGAAGCAGGCAGTCTCCATTGACCAAGTCAAAAGCCTTTTTGATGTCAATTTTAAGTGTACAGAGCTTTCCTGAACCTTTTCTTTGATAGCCTTGAAAACAGCTCCTGAGCAAGAAGAACATTATGCTTCTGCCTTCAATATAAGTACCTTGGGTTTTGCTTTTACCAGAATACTAGAGATGATTTTGTAGAGTATTGCAGCATGAAATAAGTCTAAAATCCTTGAGGTTTCTTGGGTTAGGAACCTTGGGAACTAGACAAAAGTGTGCTTGATTAATTTCGTTGAGAAGGATCTCAATATTAAAGAATTCTAGGACAGCTTTATAGACTTGGTTCTTGGTCCATTACTAGGTTTGTTCGAACAAGTACGCATTTAGCCCATCTGGACCAAAGGCTTTGTTAGGGTCCAGGTTCCTCAACACTTCATCCACATTTCCATAACAATTGACGTAGTAAGGTTGTGACCTTGAGTAGGAGTGATAGTTGGGGTAATGAATGCTTTGAGTGTTTGCATAGACAACTCACATCCATTGCTAGAGCCTAGGAAATCCTTACCTGAAAGCCATTCTCTTGATATTATTTTGTCCCCATACTCTTTCCCTAAAGTCATTAGTTAGGCATGGGATCTTATTTGAGGTTGCTTCTACTCAGGATTGCTTTGAAGAAGGAATTGCATCTATCACCTTGTTGTAGCTACAAAGAACCCTTGATTTTTGTCTCAATGTTAAGTTATGTGCATCCAAGCCTCTGATATAATTCTCCTGTGCTTGCCTTTCCTCAATTCTCAGCTTTTCATTCAGACTAGCTTGTGTGGAGTCTAATTTCCTCTTGATTAATTAATGTCCAGATTTTTGCTATCCACGTGGAAAGTTTTTAGCTTATCCTTCATTATTCTAAGCCTCCTCTCACATTTTATTCTTGCACATTCGAGCTCATTCCGTCCTGTGTAAGCTCATGAAAGCCCTCATGCTATGCCAGAAAATTAAGAAACCTGAAGGTGGTTGATATCAATCGGGAAGTGGTATGAGATTAATGGCTTATTGAAAAGTGCTTTATTTCCTTGGAAATCAGTTAACCAGACCTGATTAACTAGGGGTCTATCCAACTTGCTTCTGAGAAACCACTTCCCTTGTTGTTAGCTGCTGACATTAGCTCCTAATCTATTGCTAATGACTGATAGTTGATATCTATCAATATTTGTTAGTTGAATATTATACAGCATTTCAGAAAATCAATGGATAGCTTTTGTATTGAAATGAAAATTAAAATAACTCTAGCATGTGTATAGTCTTTGTAATTAGAAGCTTAGTGACTTGGAAATCATCAGATATGCATAAACATAACCAAATTTGACATGTACATATCAAATATTTTTTAATTGACATTTGCGAAAATGTGGAAGTCAGTTTTATAATAATAAAACTTCAACCCGTGGAAGTTTTTATTGCTTTCCAAAAGCTTATTGCAACAAGCCATGCACTAAAATATAACTTGAACAACAAACCTCAGATTCTGATGGATCCAACAAAACTTTAGAATTCAACGTACAACTGGTCCTTATTATTAGGCCTTTTAATGATCGTATATTTCCTTTTACTTCAACATAGAGTAGGATAAAATTAGAAGGTAGGACTAGGAGATGCTAGATATAGCAGCCACCGGTAGCTTCTAGGTAAATCCACCTGCAGTATAAAGTTTATCAAGAACACAGTAAAAGATCTTACTCTTCAAATAATTAAATTTGGTCCTCCTCAATGATGCAGTTTATTTAAATAGTCCGTTATAATGGAGGGTTAAACCATGCTGGAATATCTTTCTGGATGTTTAAAGTTTATCATCCAATTTTGTTGTTCAAAAGCTATGCAGTCTCTTCATTCTTTTCGAAAATTTTATCTCCTCTCATTTTTCTTGATCAATAATGGTAGTTCTGTTCTTTCTCCAATATTGAAGATGGAAGGGTGAACTATTCATTAAAGAGTAGGGTGGTCTGGGTTCGGCTTTCTGGCAACAGTTCAAAGTTTCTAAAGTTGAACTATCTCCATAGCTTTTCTCCAGAGAAGTTGATTCTATTGAAATTATTGTTTCTAATCTAGTTTTGATATTTACTTTCCATAATTCTCTTTTCTTAGCCCCCTCTTTCTCGCTCGTCTTGTTCAATTAGTTAACTATGTTTCCAATGTGCTGCTTATAGTGGCAATACAAGAGCAAAGAGCTGCCTCAGCAACAGCTATTGGCTCAACTCTGGAGGACTCCTCACCACATAGAGACAAGGTTGAAGAGAAATTTGAGTCTCTTGGTCTTCAAATTCAGCATGTGCCACTAGATGTGGAGCACATCAACCCAGAAATGAAACGTTCATTGATGCAAGCAGAATTTCATCTGGAAGATAGGATCGAAGTGGCTCCCAGTGTTGAACACCAGTTCATTCCAAGTTTCAGCAGGCAGTCCCCTCTGCATCAAAACCACTTGTCGGATAATGCTGTGTCTGAAAATCTCGCTTCGCTAAGAAATGGCTGTGATGATGATGTATGCGTCTCATTGCATTTGGGTGACAATTAAGCAAAAGTCTGGCGCCTTAATGTATCAACTTAGTACTGAGGAACAATAGAAAAATGCACTTCGTCAGAGGTTCGCAGATACTGAATTACTTTGCAGGTATTGCATTTTGTTATTGTTGCTTAAAATTGCTGGTCAAACAAATGGGCATTTGCCGCATAAATTTGATGTTCATTTGATCAGTTAAAAGATGGTTCGCTGATCACCATTTGGGTTTGGCCTACTGACCCTTTTTTCCGGAAAAGATGTTTGACCAATATTATACAGAAACAGGTGATGAAGATACAAGGTTATAAAAGCTCGTTGATTGTGCATTCTATAGGGCTTTATTTGTCAGATTCTATAGATCTCAGTTTATAGAATTCTGATTCTTAAAATTTCAGTTTGCCAACCTACTTCCGATATTAACATGAGGGGGTTTATAATATTGTGTGACATTCTTAGAGGATAAATTGGACTAGACTAAACTAGCATCAAACCAACAAACCATGAAAATCCCCTTCATGGCACCATAGCCTCAGTATTGCCCCCATCGTTGTCACTTTAAAGGATGAAACTTCTGTGCACTACATCTGCTTCCATGCGCCGGTAATTCATCAATTAAATATCGAGTTCTATTATTAATGTGTACTTGAAGGTGCTTATTGCTATGGTACATTTTGGCTCCCATCTGCTTGTCAATAGATAAAGGGACCCTGGGCTAAGAATTCATTACACTCCTCTCTACATAAGACCATCATTGTCATTCTGCATTATTACTACATTCCGTTGCTTCCTTTTACATTTGTTACCAGGGATGTATTTCTCGTCACAGTATTAACCATTTTTCATAAAATTTTTTTTGGCGCTGACTTGTTACTACTTTCTCTGTAACAGGTTGATTCGGTCAAGCTTATGGATGATATAAAAGCTAGATTTGGAACTTACTAGAATGGGTAAATGGTCTAGTGGTATGTAATAGTTTACTTGTTTTTGTAAGATTGGGGTATTACGTAGTAGGGATCACAAAGGACAAACTAGATTATTGAAGATTGGAAGGGGTATCGCTTAAAACAGGACAATCAACAACTACAATTCCTATGTTTTAATTAGCACATAGGGGGTGCTCCAAATTCTACTTGACCATCTAAATCTGGATCAATACCAGCAAAAACATCTCAGAATATGACTTCTTCAGACTTCATCGTGCCATGTTCCCAGAACTAGATTCTTCCCTGGTATATGTCTATCTTTAGTTACAATTGATGCCATTCTAGGATTATCCTTTTAAAACGTAACATTAATACCTTATACGATTTTACACATTTGGTTGACCCTTTTGTTTTTGTCAACAGACATTTCTTCGACTAGGGATGCCTGGTAAAAGTTTTATCAAAGGGTCAGTACAGTTGAAAGCCACGAACACTCCCAACAAACATTAACAATTGGTTTACAAAAGATGGTCTTTAATTATACCACAAAGTCTTTTCTTTTCTGATTTTTCCTATATTGAAAAGTGTTGGTTTTTGATATGCAAGAAATCCGTTGATTGCTCATTCTGTTTTTTCCCCCCCTCAAATGCATTCTTTATTTTATATTTATTTGTTTGATTATCTAATTAATAAGATAAAAGTATACTGAATTAATATATACTGCAAATGAATTTATAATAATGACATCTATATTACATTTATGTCTAATTCTTGATTGTTATTATGCTAAGACTCAACATTAATAAAGCAAAAGATTATCTTACTTTTTGTTTCTTTCTCATAAAGAAAAAATAAATCATATAAATTAAATTATAGAGATTTTTAAATCGGAATGTTTACTAGAAAACAAGTTAATTGAATTAACCTATTATGAGAATTATGTATAGAATATCCTTTGTACATGACGAATGTATAACTGATCTTTGAACTTAAGATTTCTAAGGTATTTTATATAGAAATCATTATAAATCTATCATAATTAAGAGTATATCAATTATTAATTATTGATCATAATATGAATTATATGAAGTGATTAATATAAAATTAATCATATAAATTATTTAAGGGTAATGATTCAATATTCTCGTTAGTATAAATTTCAAAAATCTTAGTTAAGGTAAAATGATACTTAAAAGAAATTTAAATATCATTAAAAAAATTGATTAACACTATCGGAGAACTAACATTATTATACTCAAATAGAGTAAAAAATAAATTTATGTTTAATAAAAAATTATATGTTTAAATTATACGAAAAAAATCATACAAGAAGTCGTTAGTCAAAACTACTTTAATATTTTAAATATTTGTATAATCATGATATGTTATTAAATATTAATTTTAACCTATAAATATTGATTGATATTTTGTTATCTCTAATATTTTAGTATAAAACTATAGGCAAGTGGACATATTGTTTTACACTAGTGCAATAATGAGTGGAGGTTGGTTATATGAGAAAAGGTATAAATACTACAAGTTATATGGGGTAGAGTGTTGACCTGTCAAATATAGGCATATAAGGCAATTGTTGGTAGTAGAAATGAGGATGCTTTGGTAGATGTGTGACATTACCAGACGAAATAAGGTTTGGAATCGTGAGAAGTAGACTACAGGTAGCTAGTATTGCAGACAAGTTGACAGAAACTAGGCTTAGGTAGTTTGGACATGTGTGCAAGAGACCCTCTGATGCGTCGGTACGAAACGATGAGAGAATAACCCTTTGTGAATACAAGAAGAGAAGAGGAGGGCCTTATAAAAGTTGTAAAGAAGTGATCAAGAAAGATTTGTAAAAGTTGATTCTTACTAAGGTAATAGCTAGAAATGGAAAAGTATGACGTGATTGAATAAAGGTAAAGGATTGACCTTTAAAGTTTGCCAAACCAGTATAGTAGTTATTTGGCGATGTTACGCGAGATACGCAGATTCTTGTGCAGGAAGTCCAACCCAGCGTCCGTTCTCCCTTTTCTAAATATAAGTCTTGGATAAGGCTTACGGGCATTCAACTTGGCTTCCCAGGATAGGTCTATGGGGATAGTAAGATTGTCATACTTCCAGGGTCTCTGAACAAGGACTCCTAACTTAATTAGAGACAAGAAGAGTCGAACTGTGCAGCTTATTAGGTACTCGCAGATCTAGACTTCATCAAGTATACCCTGTTCCTTTTTATTTTATTTTATTTTATTTACTTATTTATGTATTTATTGTAATTTTATTGACATAATAATATACTGTGCTAGTTTTACCTTTTTTCTTTGTAACTTACATCATTTTTATATTGTCTCATTTGCATGTGGGTTTACTGAAAATAACCTCTCTACTATGTAGGGGTAAGGCTGCATACTATCAGACCTCTTCAGACCCCGCTTTATTGTCAACTTCGGACTGGCTGTGATGATAATTTAATATTACTAGTATTATCTAATTAATAATAAAGTGATTATTAGTTGATTGAAACTAAAACTAAATCAAACTAATAAATCAAAGTATTGCCAAAGACAAACTAATAAGTAATCAACAAGAATAATTAAATAATAATAAATTTATTAGATTTCCTTTGGCATCATCTTATACCATTGATTCACTTCTTTAGAGATTGTATTATTTGGATTAACAAAGTTTCCTAGCGTAATGAAATATCATTTGTCGATATATAACCATCTATTGCTTGGTTAATTAATTGTTAATTCTATCTAATTGATACCTTTAAGAATGTACTAAAATTTTCAAAACTTTAGAAAAGGTTTCTCTAATACCATGTCCATAACATGTAGGTCTATATCTATTACACCATTCAATACTGAATATATGTTCTTAGGTCAACTTTCATATAGGTTCTTTTGACAATGTCTACCCAAATTAAAATGAAGTTTAAATTTTCGCTTGTAACTAACTAGCATTAAGAACACACATATAAATCATAAATATAGAACTCTTTTATTATCGAAATGAAAAATAACAAACAAAAGGAACAAAGAACTCCTTGTAAGATATCCCCTGGATGATGATATGGATCTCTCGATGTGAGCTGCTTCTTTAAAATAATTTTGATCTTCTTTGAATGCTAAAAATAATAAGAGATGCATATTATAGAGCATTTTTTCCCTAAATAACTCTAAACTTAATCACAAGATAAAAAATGTTAAAATAAACTAAACTATCTATACCTTTTAAGGTTTTTATGTTTAGATATAGAATTATATCGTAAATATAATGTAGGAGACAATTGTATCTCAAGCTGTATATCACATTACTTTTCTAGGTCGCACCACATGGTCTCCCATCTAGCCACGTTTGAGTTTGTGTATCACACTATTTGTTATCGACTAGTTTTAGAGAAATATGTTATAATATACTCATGTCTTACATGGTGTTTCCTTTAGATTTTTCTCTACCATTTACTGTAGTTTCATTTTGCCTATATAATACATTTTGTTCTCAACATCATCTTTCCAACTTGATCCCTCAATAAGGTTGAATTTATGCAAAACACACCTTGACCCATAGCCATATGTTAGGTTGTGTTTGATCTTCCAACTAATAAGTTATATCTAATGTAGAACACACCCTAATATACAGGCATATGCCAAACCATGTTTAGCTACAATTGATTTTCATGATATTTTCCTAATAAACTCTTCCATTGCTTGTCCAACATCATTCTTCAAGAAACTTTTCTATAATTACCTAAAAATAAAACAAATTCAATTAAAACAAGGTAATTTGGGTATAAAGAATATCAAAATATAAATTAAATTCAATCTTATCAAATGATACTTGTCATTAAGCGTATATAAATTAAATCCTTCTTTTAATTTCGAGTTTATTAGTTAATTTAGTATAGAGAAAATAAGAGTCAATCCTACTAGAAAAGTTAATTGACTAATTTAGTTTATTAATTATAATAACTTTAATTAAAAATGCTCCAACAAATCAATCTACTTTTTAAAAAAGAGACAATTTTACATCCTAATAATTTTGCTTATGTGAAAGAAATTTTATCCTAAAGGAAGAAACATGATCAACGCACTAACAAATAATATCCTCCTTAACCAAAATTATTAATATACAACATTAAAACTTAAGAAAATAAACTTGCAATACATTCACACAATCAACATTCAATAACTGGAAATTATTGTATTTGACATAAATCATGATCATCAAAATATATATGGTGCTGGAAATTTTAATGGTGAAATCAAATTGTACAAATCCTAACAATTTTTAGTTAGACAATCCATGTTTTATCTTGTAAAAATTTTAAAGTAATCCTAATTTAGCACTTACACATCTAGTTATATTAAGACATATATCTTTTCAAAATTCAACTTATAAAACATCTTTTGATAAACTAATAAAACATTAAAAGAAAATGCCAGATCTACCACAATATATATTAACCATGTTTTGATCAACATTTTCGTATGTAATATCCAGTACATGGTTCTTTCGTGTAAAATACATTCAAGTTGAGAAGAGATAAACATACACAATAAAGAATCCAAAACCAAAATAATCATAAACAACGAAACCTATGAATTTAGTTAAGTATATAACTAAAAATAAAAGAAAAAAATATAAATCTAACCTAATATTTACAAATGAACAGTCATATTTCAAATTTTAGTTTAGTCATGTAATTTCGACATATCCAAGATAATCCCATACATTTAACAAATTAAATGTAAAAAACCAACCAGCTTGTTCCTACCTATCCGTTTTCACTCTTTAAAATTGAACCAACTCAACTCAAGCATCAAAAACACGTTAAGCACAAGAGAACACAATTAACAACTGAAATTTGTCTGACAAACTTCGAAAATCCAGCCCATACAACTCCAAATGATTCACTAATTCTACTTATCACATTTAAATTATCAAGGATGTCTCCAATCAAATAAGAACATGAATAAAAACAATAAAAAATTCCAACAATTGTACACTATTAAATCCACTCGGTAATCAATTGAATTAAATAAAAAATAATATCCTAAATAGTCAAAACAACATGTCTAAACTAGAATTCGATAGTTAAGAACCAATTAAACATAAGAAACTAGGAATAAAGAGAGTAGTGCTTTTGGAAAACTCACTCAATTTTTCTCCCTTCACAGACCTCGGACCAGCCCGAAAGATCTAAAATTTCTTCCTCTACTAGTCACAAACTAGCTCAATCTTAGTGGTTTGTGGCTTTTTGAACACTCCCACACCTCCTCGTGCTAGTTCCTTGCTTTAATTGCCTTTGACAGATGAAAAATCCTCTTTGAAATCTCACATTTGCTTGGAATTCTTGCTCATCTTTCTCCTCCCAAGCTGTCGTTATAGCCTTGGGAACACACCCAATCTGTTGCACGTTATTGGATTCAGATGAACCTCCAGTTATCTTCTTCCATTTTAAATGGATTTGGATAAGTTTTTACTTATCTCTTCCATTTTGAAGAGATTTGGTGGAGATAAAATCGAGTGGCTAACACCCCACTCCCACGTGACCCGAACCCGATATCATTGGTGATATCCGAGTCCATGCCCCGTGAAGGTGGCGTACTACATCAGTCGGTAGGACTCAGTAAAAAAAACTTTTTGTTTTAAAACATTTATTCGTGCGGAATAAACAGTAGACAGTAGTAAAC
>JANZLD010000004.1:41091777-41103082 GCA_026413575.1 Erythroxylum carthagenense | reverse complement strand
TTAATGATCTACCCAAAATGCCCTTACACCATCTTATTCCTTTAATACCTAATAACATACTCCACTTTAATTTAAACGTAATCCCTCATTAAAATTCTCATTTCTTAAGAGCTAAAACCTCAAAATAATTTAGACATGCTTAAATTTTAAAAAAATTTCAGGGGCCAACAGGGAAAGTTATAGCAATTTTCTCACTTCTTCTGTCTTTTTCCATTCGTTTGTTTTTCCTTTGGCTTCGTCAAATCCTATCGTCTGATTCATTTTGACCCTTCAGATGATAAAATCTAACCTCAAGTCTTATTCAAAGTTAAATGAAGTGATTCTTGAACTCTTAGATTCCTAACATTTTCTGTTTGTGTCTCCATTGAAGGTCATAGCTCTTAGTGTTGATTTGAAAGGGATGGATTGAACCAAAGAAAGGATATCAATTGGATATTTTCCTAAGCATACTTCAATATTTTGATGATTTCTTGATCAGTAGAACTTCGAATAAGATGATTCTTGTTTTAAGATAAACTAGATACATGGAGCTATAAATGGTATGAAGAAGTTGAAGTCAAATTCAGTTTCTGAGAGGTTTAAATTTTCGATAGGAGCTGTGCATAGTATGCTAATTTGGACAAGAGCAGTCCAAAAATGTTTGAAGTGAATCTTTCGAATCATTGACCCGAATTGAATCAGTTTAGTGTCATTGGAAACGTAAGATAATAGAGAAGATTCTTCTAGAATAAAGTGTTATGTCAGGATATTCAAGGGTGCTTTTGGCAAGACACTTATGTGTAAAAGACATAAGGCATAAATGGAAGGGCATAATTGGAAGAAGAAGTGTTGTTTTGCCTATAAATGGAAGGAAGCAGAAGAGAATAAGAAAAGGAGAAAGAAAGAGAAAGAGAGAATGTCATGAAAAAAAAGAAAGAGAAATACAAAGAGAAGAAGAGAATGAGAGAAAGAAGAGAAAACAAGCTAGGGTTTCAATTTCCTTAGCCTATAAGAAAGATTTTGAGGTTGTTCAAGAAGAGAAAAAAAGTAGAGGAAAAGAGAGCTTCCATTTGAGCCAAGGATCTCTTCACTTGGTGAAGAACTAAAGGGATCAAAGAGACCTATTTTAGTTAGATCAGCTCACGGAGCACACATTAAAGATACAACAGGAAAGGACTTTAGAGATCTCAGGTTGTTTGTAAAGAGAAGAGACATTCTGAGCAAGCCTATAAGCAAGGAAATCAGGTGGGTTTCATGTTTATAATTTAAGTTAATAAGCCATTACTGTTTTCGTTAAATCAAAGAAGTTTACTGATTTTCAATTGCATCATATGTGCTACATTATTGTTCATAAATGGGTGTGAATTCTGCTATATGTTTGTTATATGATTTAAGTGATGTCTTTTTGGAAAAGAAGCATGTTTATACAAAAAAACCCTGTTTTAAAAAATGGCTTTCAAGATATACGTCAAGCATGGGAAAAACAAGTTTGTAAGAAAAGTGCCAATTTGGGCAACAAGTTTACAAGTTTTGAAATATATATGTTATGTGGGTTTGTGGTGGTCTCCTAAGTAAAGTCAAGTGCACTTGTCTAAAGGCTTCTCCCACCTGTCCGCTAGTGGCATGGAGCTCCCTCGCGGACTCCCATAAGTTCACGGCTACGTAAGACTATTACATGGGATTGCGTAGTACGTTTTGTTCATGGCTACATAGGACCCGTATGGGAAATGTGTAGTACGTTCTGTTTGGATCCGCCCAAACCATTCTGATGTGCTTATGTGCTGATGATATGTTTGATCAAGTTGATGCATTCATGATTTTCGAATAAGTTGAAAAATGCATAAATTGTGTTGGTTATGATTTTGATTTCTTAATAAGACAAGAATTTTTTAGAAACATTTGTTTTTTTAACTCAATGAAAGTGTTTTCAAATGACAAGGAAGAAATTACTTCACAAGTTTTGCTTATCTTTCTTCTATTATAAACTGTTACCCACAAGCTTTCGAGCTCACCCCCTCTTTGTCCCCTCTTCAGGTGATAGTTAAGAAGATCGGGTGATCAAGAGAATAAGGACGTTACTTCAAATTTTGCATATCTTGGAATTTAAGTTATCTTTGTGAAATACAAGAATTTGTAGTTAATGTAACTTTTGTAATTTGAGATTTTGGATTATGTTGTAATGGGACTTGAAAAGCCATTATAGCTTTGTAAAACCCTTTTGTTTTGAGGGTATTGAAATGTAAATGATGAAAATCAGGTGTATGAAATCTATTAAAGAGTATGACGAAGTAAAGACATGAGAGTCTTATGACATTTCAGCAAGAGTTGGACTTCACATTCAGAGATAGGATCCAACATTAAGATAATAAGTTGTTTCGATATTTGATTGTCATGGGCATGCCACCCTTATGGGATGATGCCTAATAAGGATTTTTTGGAAATAACCTTACAAGATCACACGCTCAAGTATTATGATATTTGCAACAGTTTGGGTTCCAGAAATGGTCCCGACAGAACAAGTAGTAGATCGAATTGATCGAGGATACAATAACGAGGAGAAGATACATCGAAAGGAGAGTATACAAAAGCGAGGAGTCAAAGTTGTAGCAAGGAGTTGGTATATTTCTACCATCTTGTTCTTATGTTAATTATTTTCCTTATACCATATCATGTATGGCTGAAATATGTTGATTTGGTTATGTTGTTTCCGCTAAGTTTTGATTTTGGAAAAAGTTTTGAAAGCTATCGTTTTAGCTAAATCTTGCATATTTTTGTTTTCGATCTAACAACGAGATAGCCTCTAATCTGATGCTCAAAAGAGCCACAATGTAAGCAAGCTCCCGATATCTTCCAACATTCGCCCCCATGTTTCTTTCTATAATACTCACAACTAGGCATCTGTTGTGTTTGCCCTCCATACGCTTGTCCTCCAGACACCTGACCTTTACTACTACCAGCATGTGTAAAACTGCCTCTCGATCTAAACCCTGACTGCTCGATCTAGTTTGTGATCGTAAAAATCTATTCTGGCATTTACTAAATCGTTTGCCAAAGTCAGCTTGAAACTCACCATACCTCTTAATTCTAAACTCCTGCCTATACTCTCCTTGTTTATCCTTCAATAACTACTCAATCTGAATTAAAGCAGCTCTTAGCTCAGTAAAACTACTCAAATTGGTAATAACTAACCTTGTCCTGATCTCCATATTCAATCCATCCTCAAATCACCTACACTTATCTTCCTCAGTCGGAATTAGAGTTGTAGCATAGGTTATTAATTCATTAAACAGCACCTCATACTTGACTACAGTGAGATTTCCCTATTTCAGATCGAGAAACTCTTTCATCTTCCTATCCAAGTAGATCTTTGGCATATAATTCTCCTTGAAGACCTTCAGGGAGTCTTCCCACGTCAGTCTACAAGGTTGAGCGAAACTACCTAGAATAGTCTTCCACCACTGATAAGCCAGACCTTGAAGTAATGAGACTACGTTGTCAAACCTTTCATCAAACTTGCAGTCCATCTGATCAAACACCCTTTTCGTTCTTTCCAACCAACCTTCTGCCTCAAGAGGGTTTGTACTTTCATAGAAGTCTACAGCCCCCTGCTTCTTAAGTTTATCATACCTCCTTTCTCTCCTCTCAGGAATTCTCTGAGGCATTTGATTAGAATGGGGTACTGGGGGCTCCCTATTGGCTCTTATAAACCTAAGGTTAGCTAATTCTACAACTCGGTCTCCTATAGCAGATGACCTATATAACAATAACAACGATCACTATTTAGGTCTCTTTCTATATGCCATATTTAAATGCTCACTTATACCCCTAAGGATGCCAAACCATGCTCTAATGTCAAAACTTGTAACATACCACTCTTATAGCACATATGCTCGAACATATCCATTGATAATCAAGAATATACTCTACAGAAATGGTACATTAGAACAATCACATAAATACAGTCTGAGGCATCAATATAAGTTAACCATTCCAAATACTTATTTCCTTCACAATCATAATAAGCCATATATGTCATTAACATTCTAAATTCAAGTAGTCCATACACAACAGTTTTGAACTCAATCCCAGTACATCATAGAGTATAAAAGTTACACATTAAAGACAATGTGTGTCATAATATGGAATGCTAACACAAAAGACATCTATCTAGACTTCACAGGTATCAACTGACTACACCTTTGAGCCATTTTTGTCCTCGAAATAACCATACTAGAATTCCATTAGATCACTTTAGAAGCTAGATCTCCCTTGAATCTGAAAATAAATATTGCAATTTTGATGAGTTTGCGAACTCAGTGAATAAACCATCATTGATGTGCTCACGCAAGTCAGAACGTAAAGACAAGTATATAACTCAATTCACCAAGTATAACACATTATCCAGAATTGAATATCACATCACATTATATCATATGTCAACAAGTACAACATGTATTCAATTATTTCATATCACTATTTCTAAACAATCCAATAAATCATCTCAGTCATTCATATAATACATGTAAAGTTGTATATGCAAGTGCACATATGACTCTATTCTTATTTTGCTTTGTTGTGATCGAGCACCTATCAACCCAATTTACTGTCCCGTATCTATTATGAATATTGGGCTCATTTCATTTATTGTACTGCATCTGTTATAGATACTGAGCTTATTATTGTTTGAGCCTATGGCTCTCTGTGCACAATCCTGAGCTTAAAGATCTTTCACACATTGGCTACTCTGGTTACAACTCCTTTATCTGACCATGCATTTCAATGTAATGAGACGCATCAATTCACATATTATACTTTCAGTTCTTTTCATTCAATGTGCTCATGTCATATATGAAATTCTTCGGATCTAAGTCTAGAATTTATCATTCAATTATTCATACATTCCACATTACATATACAATTCAACAGGAGCACATATAATTGAGTTTACACATCTAGGTTAACTCACAATATGCTCTAGAATAGCTATTACCTTGATTATCTGACAATGTATGAATGTTGGCGATCAACTTGTGTGTCTGTAGTCAAGCAATACAAACATAGTTCACAATCACTAATTTGTTCAATCATACATTCATCACCCTTTTCTAGCAATATACATTCACACAATTTTCCAATTCTCGTTCATTCATGCCTAATACTCCTTACTCATATTCTTTGGATCATATTTGCATTTATAAGAACACCTTTATTCCTTTAAAAACTCATAATTTCCATATTTAAATACATTGATATCAAGACAATCCATTCCTTAAATAATGACATGAATTAACAACCTAAACTTATCAAACCCTTAACCAATTAATCAAGCATCAATCTAGTTCATTTCAAGCCTTAATCAAGTCCAAATTCACTAGTGTACAGTGACTTATCCTCATTTGGTTCAACAATTTCACAAAATCGAAATTATCATTTCAAAGCTTTGGTTGATGAGTGCCTCAAAGTACCCTATCCAATTTCCCTTAATATTCTAGATTCAAACACCTTCATTCCAAATTCAAAACACCTTCATAACAATCCTTTAATTATGGCTCAAGTATACGTTAATTATACTTAAATTCCTCATCAAATTCATCTCCAATTTCAACTCAAAATCATTCATTTGGCAGCTCATAAACTATTATCTTTCATGCATGCAAAAACAAAACAGAAACTATCATTCATGCATCATTTTCTAGCACTTATTTCACTCTAATATCGCAATCAATCCATCTCCAATGCAATCATCATTAAGTTCTATTAACATATATCACAAGAGATTAGTCTTTCACTTACTTGATCAGCTTAATTGCCTCCTCAATTATCAAGTCTACTTTGCCTTACAGACATGCAAGATCATCCAAGTATAAAGTGGGAGTAGAGTGGATTTTCAGCAAAGATAAAAAGATAGTAGCAAATACAACAATGATTTGATTCTATAAATATCTTTATGAAGGGTAAAAGCATGGATTTTGGTGTGGTAATTGAACACAAACGTAGGCAAAACACAGAGATGTAAGGGTGTAGGTGTTTTGGTGGTAAGAGGAAAGGAGAAAAAAGTATGCAGCAGAAACTTCAGGAAAGATGAGTGACTTTGCGTTTGCTTAAGCCTTTTGGTGCAAGGTGTCTTTGTTTTAAAAGGACACATGTCATCCAAGGAGATAAGCTACATGTCCTCTTATGTGGCTGCCAAATGTCACCAATATCCTAGGTCATTTGTCACCCAATCACTACTGCCATTAGTCACTTAATTTTCTATGCCAAATGTCACTCATTTTATAGGCTTAGCCATCTTAATTTTTTATGTGTCAACTTCTCATACCACTTGACATTTTTCCTAGACTAAATGTACATTTTAATTCATAAAATTTCCAATTATAATAATTAACTCCAAATTACTAATTATAATCCATCAAACTAAAATTCAAGACATAAGCAATACACAATCAAATCATCATCATTTTAAACCTTTCATACCCTGGAACATGTTAATTGGGTGCATATACTATCTTGGCAATGTTTTCTAAATCAACATGCATGTGTGTATATGCTTATGTTATGCATGTAAATGAAATGTACCTCATAAATTCTAAAATAATATGACTCAAAAGTCTAACATTCTGACCCTCAGTAAGTTTTGGAAACTGATTATTACATTAGTAGTAGGTGAATATTCTAAATCATTATAGCTTCCATGTTATATTAGCATTTTATTCATTACTATATTATTTATCAATGATACGAGCACTTCCCTTAAGTTATGAGTAAATAAATTGTGATAAAACACTTTTAAGAGTACAAAAAATGAAACACTTATAGACAATTCTTAGATCATTAGATTTGTTGATCCAAACCTTGGCGGGTATTCCAATGACAAGAAATCCACTATAGGTTACATTTTTCATGTCTGCCAAAGGAATTGTATCATGGATTCCTAGGCCTATCAAAATTCATTGTGATAACTTTTTTGATGTATTCCTTTCTAAGAATACGAAAAACATTAGTGTTGCCAAGTTCGTTCAACTAAGCACTTTAAGGATAGGTTGAATGATGATGATGTATTTTATGACTATATTTCACTATAAGGATGCTAGTTGTCCAACTAAGGGGCTAGGCGGATATATTTTTATAAGCATATAGGAAATTTAACTATTATATTGTCTTATAATGTTTTGATATAGTGAGAGTTGTGACTGCCATGTCACATTTTTACAACACTTGATATTAATTAAGTTTCAAAATTTTGCCCTTGTTTGTTGTACTATGATGTTTGCAATGCACACATGTTGTTATATATGCATAATTGAATCTTTTTTCTTAATATGTGTTATGAATTATTTACAGAAGTGGTTGGTCTCTTTCATAGTTGATCTTTATGGTTAATATCTCTTTATAGAGTAGACCATTTTTGTTTTTACCAATTGATCTATACGTGAGGTTCATAGTTTATTAGGAATCACGAGTTATGTTTTAAGAATAGGCTTTTATTTTAAGACTGAATTGATATATTCATGCATAGTTAATGATTGCAGGAGTCATGGATCCAAGTCATACTATTATAGCATAGGGTTCAATTAGTGAGTTGTTTATGCTTGTGGCTATAGGGAATTATATTTTAATTACAACATTTTATCTGGTATGTTCTTGTATAGATGGTTCATTTAATTGATTTCTTTATACACATGTCTTTTAAAATTATTCATGAACTTATTAAATTGTTATATGACCCAATCAATTCATTTTCAATTTTTTTTTAAAAAATTCAATTTAACTCTTAATTAGGTTTGTCCAAATAGGAGAATGTTAGGGTCATATATATAAATATAGGTTATAAGTAATTAGTCTTTTGTTTTACATTAGATCAAATAGAGGCATAGAGACCCATGGTTATATTATTAATCATATTCTAGGCTTGATCTTCTCAGCAGGTTTGGTAAGAGTAATGCAGTTATTGGGGAGGACTTTTGCAGCATCTTGATGATAAGGTCTAATCATTTAACTAGTAAGCTTAAGTTTCTCTTGTCATTTCGTAACTTTTTATAAAAAACTTATAAGAGGTTAGCTTTAGATCATTATAATCTGCCTTGCACCAATACGAGAGAAGAGAAGAGTATAGGCCATTTTTTTTATTTTACAAGAATTCTAAAATGTGATTATACAAATTTTAACAATAACAATCATGTCTTTTAATTCAAATATTCTTAAAATCGTCTTATTATTTATAAATCAATTATTAAGGTACATAGAATTCTATAAATTAATCCTATAGTTGCTTCTGTATGATTTAGAGTTTCTACAAATTCAACTTTATATAAGTTAAAATAAAAAGGATGGTAGAAATTATTAAAATTTCATATCATTGTGTGTATTGTGTCCAAATAACAATTTATTTAAGGTTAATTTTTTTATTGGCATTAATTCTACTTGTACTAAAAATTCCAAAATTTTAAATTCATAACACTTTTATGTAATTTTTTAATGTCATAATGTAAAAAAAATGATTCTTTCATTTAAATTATATTTAACGACATTAGGAACTTCTTTCTGTTTTTTAAGATGAAGAAAATCCCAGGAAAGTGGTAATTCAATAATGAAGAAGACAATTTCTAAGAACATTTTCTAAAGTGCGTCTCTTTTGAGTTGATTTGTATAATAAAGTATGGATAAAAATGCCTAGTGGTTTTACAGAACAATCAGCTAAGAATGAGAAGTAATGGAAAATTTTGAAACATGATGAAATTTTCGTCACAAACAACGTCGCTGAAAAGCCAAGGTTATGGAGACTCATCGTGAACTTCAATTTAACGCATTTATTTATTTGATACATTCTGGGACTTCTACTTTGGACAGCATTCGATAACAATGAGGCGTTATCTCATTTTAGTATAAATAATCTTCTGATCAATACAAAATACAAATTATTAAACTAATCTTATTAATATTCTTTTCCCAAGGCAACCGAATTCAATATTCTAGCAATTATTTTATAATAAATTATTTCAAATTCTCTGAGCACTAATGCTAGCTATTTAGTTTTCAACTTTTATTTAAAATTTTGGTTTTGATTTCGTATTGTTTGTTGAAGATCTGGGTGTACCTTGCAAGTAATTCGAACATACTCTTACATGAGCTCTATAGTAAATAAGTACTTGTATGTTTTTCCATGGTCGGATATGGATTAGGATGGCACACCAACGACTGACTCTGGTATAAAACGGAATGAAAATACTATACGAGTGAAGAATATCTTGCATTCTTGTAGTCGATCCGTTTAATTTGTACTAAGATGCGAGTATACAAAAGAAAATAATACTCTTATTAATAGCTATGTTACAATAAGGCAGAATAAGATGCACAACTTCATTTATAATTTGCCTTTTCGATGGTAGTTAAAGATCAATAAAGGATGTAGGGCTGCGTTTTTCCAGCTCAGAGCATACCGGTGAGTACTTTTGTGGGGTGGTAGAAGTTTGCGGCGAGATGGGTGAAAGTCAATTCTGATAGCTCTATGCTTCTGCATCCATGTAATTTCAGCTGGGGTCTGATTAGGGATTGACAGGGGAAGTGGTGTGGAGGGTTCCAGCAATTCATCGGTAGGGGATCACCATTAGCTGTGGAGTTATGGGGGGTGATCTCGGGTCTTAATCTAGCCTGAGACCGAGGTTATCGTCAAGTAATGGCCGAAATCGAGTCCCGTGAAGTTATTAACTTGCTTTCTTCTCCGTTTGTGATACTGACAGAAGTTTCTGTTTTGATGACAAGTATCCGTCAGCTGTTGCAATGGGAATGGATGGTCCAGATCCAGCAAGTGTTCCAGAAAGGCAATCAGTGCGCGGACAATCTCGCTCGCCTTGCTGGTGTCCGCAGCCCAGGGCTTTATCTCCTACAAGAGCCTCCTTTTGACGTCCAGGAGCTTCTCCACCAAAATACGCAAGGCGCCTAGTGCTCGAGAGGGTTAATTTAGTGTTGTAATTTTTTTTTGTAACAAAGAAAAGATCAATAAAGGAAGGAAATAATTGTTTACGTGTAATGCCGGTTCCAAAGTTGTGCTGTAACGCAACTATAACATTATAAACGTTAAAAAGGAGCATAGTTTCTATCGGACAATCGCATAGGCTGTCGGGTGATCCTCGTAAAAACTTGCAGAGACAATGTCTGGCGAAAATGACAAGAAACTTGACGGCTATTTGCAATAAAAATTAACAAACATACAATGATCAAAGGATATTGAAACTAATCCTACCCTCTGACAGATCCTTAATTCCCTTTCTCTGCTTTACCTCCCAAATCTGCTCTATATATTATGTATCTGGCATAACCAGGAACCATTGATCATACAAGTTGTCAAACCAATCAAAGCCAGTAAATGAGTGCAGAAGACGGAAAACACATAGGAACTTCTGATCACCATTGCCACCCGCATCCACTACCTCATAACGGCATGTCTCAAGGTGATGCTGATTCACAGCAGCCGGTCATGGGTTTCCCACCACCGCTGTCAACCAACAACAACGCCTCTGCTCCTCCAGATCCTTACCTTCCTGCTCATCCTGCAGCAGTTTACGCTCCGCCTCCGCCGGCGGTTTACCCTCCTCAACATCCCACAGTTTACCCTCCCGGGCAGCCTGCACCATACCCTCCTACAGTGATCAATGAAATCAATATTGGCAACCCAGGAGTTGGTAATCTCTTATATTCTTTATCAGACGGTAACTTGTAACCAAGTAATCATTAAAAGAATTCTTCTTCCACTAACATCATATGGAAATCATTCGCCTATCTAAATCATAATTACTCTAGCCAAAATAAGAGTTCCCAGTAATTCTTACATAGGTAAACAGTAGTTTTATCATGGGGTTATAACTTAAGTCATTATGTCGTCCATCAAGGACCTTTTTTTGTACTTGCTCTAAGAGATAAACGAACAAATACAATTGTAGTCTTCGGTTCCAAAAGTTTAATAGAAATTGAAGTTACGCATGCAAAAACATTCATATACATATAAATAGGTTATTTTTATGCGCGATTGTTGCTTATCTGATGAACTTCATTTTCACGTCTTATACAGGCTACGTTTATGCAGAAGCGAGACCCGTACTAGTACAAGCAAAGCCAAGCCTTCCTTGTTGCGGTATGGGTGTAGGGTGGTTTTTGTAAGTATTATCTCGTCCGCCTTCACTAGTAGATTAGTAGCAGTAGCAGCTAACAATCAAAGTCTAGATAATGTACTGCTCATATTTCGAACATCCGTATATGCACCCCAAATCCCCTGTCCAAATTACCCAGTACCAACTCTGACCAAGTGGATCTAAGCCATCCACTTGTGTGG
>JANZLD010000004.1:41078475-41091677 GCA_026413575.1 Erythroxylum carthagenense | reverse complement strand
GATCTAAGCCATCCACTTGTGTGGGTCCCACACAAGTGGATGGCTTAGATCCACTTGGACAAAGTTGGTACTGGATAATTTGGACAGGGGATCACCACTCCCGTATATGAGCCAAAAGGAACTTTATATTACCCAAAGTAAGTTATGAGTTCAAAAGAAAAACTCCTCATAAAGTAAGTTCCTCGTACTACCCAACAAAAATAGCTATCTAAGTCATATAAAAATTTTGAATTAGTTAATTTTTTAGTTCGATTTTAACTTTTAGTTTGATTTAATTTAATAATCTTTATTTTTTAAAAAATCAATCAATTTGTTAATTAATCAATTGAACTTTATAAACTAAAACTGATAAACTTTTATTTGTTTCGAGCTAGATTCAATGTGAGACCTGTTAAAATTGTTAAAAGAAAATATGAAAAGTTTATAGTTTTTGTCAAGTTAAGTGCTCAAACGGCCCTTTTGTTAAATAAAAATCTTATAAAGTACATGTTGAATATAAACCAAAAGATACTTCTTACTTCATAGAGAGCAACCTAGACCAAATCACATTTATATAAAAAAAGTTATTTTATCATATTGGATTACTTAATATAATACCTGCCTTTTGCATGTCTTATTTGTTTCTTCTTAAATCTGATGCAGGTTTATAATTGGGTGGTTTCTTTGTGCCATTCCTTGGTACGCGGGGGCCATGGTTTTACTTTGTTCCAAGATAGATCCACGAGAGAAATTGGGACTCACTGCTTGCACTATTATGGTGAGTTTTCCCAATGTGTCTTCACTCCTAAATTCTACTTTTCAAATTCATTTTACTGATGTCATAAGTTTTTAAATTTAAAAAGTTGCGGTAACTAATTAGAAAGTTGATTTAGCATATAAATTTTAAAGTGAATTATTTTTTTATAATTTAATTATTTCATTATATAATATTCTAATTAAATATGAAATATCTTCAATCAACAAGTACTTTATTAGAATAAATCATATTAGTTATTCAACCATTAGTAATTATTTTCTTCTAGGGATATTTTTTAGTTTTCAGAGTGTCATCCTATTTAATGCATTTTTCCTAATTATTTTAAAGTGATGATTCTCTATGTACAATTTAGCTACCATCGGTTAGCATAATCCCAAAGAATATAAAAAATAGTAATTTGTTTGGAAATAACGTAAAATTTATAACTCAAAGAATCACTTATATAACCATTATAATATAATTTTAATATGAAATTATTATGGTAGGTTAGTTTTAAAAACTTGATCTTCGGCAAGAACCTCCACATTTACTCAAGCAACTATTTTCTTTATGATATCAACTATTTCTTTCATAAAAAATAAATATTTTATATGCTATAATCTTTATGCTTTATTAACATCTAATCTTGATAAAAGGACTAGAAATAATTTTAGGATAACACTTTCAAGGAAATATGAACTCATAATTATGGTCTCATTATAATTTTATTTTGAAGTATATTTGTTGCATATACTTTATTTTATAATTTAGATAATTTAACAAATATATATGACATAATTGTTTTTGAAAAAAAATTATAAATCCATAAAATAAATATTATAAATGCATAACCAATCGGTTGGCTATAATGTATACTATAACTAATAAGAAAGATATATTATATATGCTAGCCAATTTATTACTCTCTAGTCTTGATACAAATGACTAAAAAACAATTTTAGGATAATACTTTAATGGTAATACGAACTTAGAGTTATAATCTTATTATAGTTCCATTTATAAAGTATATTTATTATACTAATATACTTACTTCATCTTGTAAGTTAGTTAATTTAATAAACATACATAAGTAAAAATTTCTTAAAGAAAATAAATATTACAAATATATAATCAACCGACTGGCTGTAAGGTATAAATCAATTTATAAGAAAAAAATATGATATGTGCTAGCCTTTTAACTCTATTAATATTCAGTCTTTGATACAATAATTATAAGCAATTTTAGGATAATACTTTAAATGTGATATAAACTTATAATTATGATCTCATTATAACTTCATTTGTAAAGTACATACATCATTTATACTTTATCTTATAAGTTAATTGATTTTATAAAGATATAAGACAAAAATTTCTTTAAGAAAATAAATATTATAAATGTACAACTAACCTACTGGTTATAAAGTATAAACCATCAATCTCCAGCTGAAGTAGTTTATGACATATCTCTACATCAGTAACAGAATTATAAAAGATTCTCTATAAGAAGTGCATTACTTAATATTTATTTTCATAACTGAGAGGAATTGTCTAAGTATATATTTGTTATTAGTGAGAGCTTAATTCATATTGCATACTCCATGCCTCGAATGCTTTGTAGTAAATTTGTGTTTAAAAAATAAAAGAACCATATATACCAAATTCATTAAAGAAACTTTTGATCAAAATAACTATTTTTGTTGTCTTAAACAAAATGTTTATCTTGGCTTGAATAGTGATAGATTTGTAACTCAAAATATTGACCTCAAGAGAGTATAATATACCTTAACTAAAAATCTGTTTATAACGTGTACTCATTATTACCTGTTAATTATTAAAAGAAAGACATAAGGTGAAACTATTAGTTTAATAAGATAATAACGTCAATTTAAAGGATTTATCTATGATTTGCAAACATTTCAGGGAAGAACAAAGTTATAATTAATGCTTTATATGTAAAATGAAATAAAATTTGAAGCAAAGGGGACTAATTTCAATGGAAAAAGTGACATAGGATCTCTATCTTATCTCCCTATAACTTACAAGTCATATTATTAACTCAATTCAAATAAAATAGTAAAGAGTTACACTTTTTTTTAGAAAATAAATACGTTAATCGTATGTAATATTAATATTAAATATTTAATAGTTTATAAATGACATGTTAAAAATAATTACTTTTCTTCTCTAAAAATTTTTGGTTTGCATTATCGTGTTTATTTAGTGTAAAGCATATCTAAGTAAATAAAGTACCAATAGTTTAGGAGTTAACTTTTTTTTCATCAAGATTATAATATAGTAAAGTTTATTACCGTATATTTGTTATTTATACACAAGCTAATGATAAAAAGGTATGTGTTTTCCCAATGTTTGAAAAGGATCACTCACATATTGACTATATTTAATATAGTGGTAATTTGAAAAAATTTCGATACATTACATTACATTTTATGAAGTTGTACCTTTCATACTCTTTTAAAACAAATATAAGAAAGGAAATAGAATCTGAATATGGAATCTTACTTAAGCAAGTATGAGGCACCCTTTAACGTTTAGTTTTTCTAGTTCTCTTATATTATATTATATATGTGTGTTATATAGTAGCATAAATAAGGATAGATTACACGATGAACATAAATCTAATCAATTAATTTTCTAAGCAATTAAATTTATCTTCATCAAGTTGAAATAAATAAATATAATTAAGAAACGTGTTTCTTATCTAGTAAAGAAAACACATTTATTAATTTTAAAGAATATAATCAATTAATTTCGATCTAATTATAAAAATCTAATTAATTAATTTCAATCTAATTGAAATATAATTAATTCCAATTTTAAAAACAAAATCTATAAATTTTAGTTAGAATTCAATTTAATTATTAATATTAGTCACATTAAGAAAAATAATGGCCTTAATCTTAGAATTTATTTTGAATTTAAAATAATTTTTAAAAACTTATGTTAAATTGGGAATACGTCATTCCATATTTAAAATAATTAAAATAGGAATGCATTATTCCATATTGAAAATAATTTTATTAAGATTATATTAATCCTATTCTTAAACAATTTTTATTCTTAGCTTGGAATAACTTACTCTTAGTTTAAGTCAAACATAAACTTATAATCAAATAAGTCTTATTCTAACCCTAGAATAGGATATCTTTATACCAAAATAAACCTTATTCTAAACTTATGTCCATACAAGCATTATTCTAAGCTAGGAATACCTTATTCCTAAAAAAACCCTAACCTAACCTAATGTCTAAACACCGATATAGTTTAGCTATATTGGCAAACACCCATTCTTCATTCTAATTTATTCTAGAAGCCCTAACCCTAAAATGAAACCTTGGTGCTGCCACCCTTCTACAAGGTTGTTGTCAACTTATTTATTGTTGACCTCCAACTATGCCATCATGTCACAACTAGTCGCTTATCTTCTCTTTTTAGTAGTCGCTACTTACGTTAGTCCACTCTGATGCCTTTTGTCTGCTCCTTTGTCTCGATGGCATGCTATAGTCGCTAGCCTTTATCTCATCTAGTAAAAAAAAACTATTCCAATTGCTACATAAAACTAGTGTTGGATCTGGGAAGTCCACTTACATGGCGATTTTCAATATGGGCCTAGTGAGGGAACATATTTATCGGCTTTGACACCACACTTCAACTTAAAGCTTTAAGACATTAGGTTTGTGGATCGTTTCTACTTATATGTCCCTCGCCTGCTCCATCTCTTTCTAATATGAGATTCCTTGACATCTTAACAATCTTTCCTCAAGTGTGAACTTCCACATTCGGCTTGGACTCCCCATTAAGTGAAGGCCTTTTTACTTAGCAGCTCGGGTATATGGCATCACCAAGGGCCCTTCTTTCTTACTGGTCTGGTCCCACCAGGAGTCTCCATGCTCTTCTCTGTGGGGAAGCAACCATGGGATCCGACTACCGTCTCCATACTCGTCCCTTGCTGAACCATTAGCTCTAATACCACTTGTAGTTTTATTCAAATAAAATAAAAGAAAATAATTTACTATAGAAAATATGAGAGTTTTGAAAAGGATTAAAGAACTTGCAAAAAATTCAATTTTTGACTACAATATTACAAGTATGTATAGATCAATCATATAACAGACTAACTACTTCATAATCTAAATGTTAAAAGAATCTAAACTAATAAAGAGAAAATAACAGCAGGATAGAAACAAAAGTAACAAACTCCTCAAAACTAGGAACTAATTTGTTGCCAACTATGCAGTCTCCTAAACACGTTCTCAACACTTCTCCTTACTTTAGGAATTGCTTAAACCAAGTTTTGATCTTTAGGACTCAAATTTGCTAATAGGTAAAGGCTTAGTAGAGATATATGTAATCTAATTCTTAGTTTTGCAATGCAGCAATACTACAACTCCATCCTTCTGTGCTCCTTTAAGAAGGAACAACTTGATATTGAAGTGCTTGGTTTTCCCATGAAAAATAGGATTGTGTGAAATAGCAATAACTGCCTGATTGTCCACAAAAATTTCTATAGCACCTTCTTGTTCAAGGCTGAGATCAATAAAAATTTTCTCAGCCATAAAGCTTGATTGACAGTAGCTGTAGTAGCAATAAACTCTGCTTCAACTATTAATTGAGCTACAATTTCTTGCTTCTTTGAACTACAAACAAAATCACCAGCTTTGAAAGTAAAATAGTAACTTAAAGTACTCTTTATATCATCAATGGAACCTCCCCAATCACTATCTAAGTGTCCAACTAGTCTTAAATTTTTGCTCCTTGTAAATTTGATGCCAAAATCACAAGTGCCTTTCACATATCTGAGTACTCTTTTAGCTGTAATAAAATGCTTCTCAGTTGGACAGTGCATAATGTGTGATAAAATGCTTACAACATTCAAAATGTCAGGCCTGAGTGTTGTGAGATACATCAAACAACCAATCAAACTTCTGAAATATGTCTAATCCACGTTATCAATTCCAACTTCTTTACAGAGTTTCTCCTTTTGGTTCATAGGAGTAATCATTAATCTGCAGTCTTCAAACTTGAATTTTTTCAGAATTTCTTTGGTGTTTTTTTTTCTGACATATAAAGACTTCATGGTCAACTTGTTTGACCTCAATTCCAAGAAAGAAAGCCATTAATTCAAGATCAATCATCTCGAAAACCTTCATCATTTCCAATTTGAATATCTCCACTAGATTTGCATTGCTTCTTGTCACAAGCAGATCATCAACATATAATGATATAATAAGGATGTTAGTCTTTTCATGTTTAATATATAGAGTTGATTCAGAAAAGCTTTTCTCAAAACCCAAGTCTTGAAAATTCTGATCAATTATGCTATACTAAGCCCTTGGAGCCTGTTTTAAACCATAGAGAGCCTTCTTAAGAAGATAAACTTTGTCTTCTGCCCCTTTCTTTATATACCTTGCAAGTTACTCCACATAAATCTCCTCCTGTAGTAAGTCATTCAGGAATGTTGACTTGACATCTAAATGATATACTTTCCAATTTATATGTGCAACAATAACAAGCCAAAAGTCTGATAGTATCAAGTCTAACAATCGGTGCAAACGTGTTAGAATAGTCTACATTAGGAGTTTGATCATACTCTTTAACTACAAGGCTATCTTTATGCTTGTTAAAGGAACCATTAGGGTTCAACTTTGTTCTGAATACCCATTTTACACCAGTTATATTTCTGCCCTAACATCCAAGTCTGATTTTTTTTTGGATCATAAATAGCTCCTCCTTCATTGCAGTAATCCAAGTTTGATCATGCTTGGCTTCTTCAAAATCTACAGGTTCACAAACAACAATAGTGCATTTTTGATAAAAATTAGAAAGTGTTCTTGTACCTCTAACAGGAACATCATCAACCATTTTAGTTTGGCACCAAGAAATGTCATACTAAGGGAAGAGCTCAAACTTTGATGTCTCCTCCATCATTTCAACCCTGCAGCTCCACTCCTTATCTTCTATGAAGTGCACATCTCTATTGATAATTTTTTCAGATAGAGGCTGAAACACTCTATAGCCTTTAGAAGTTAGACTTTATCCAACAAAAATGTCTGGAAGTGATTGTTTATCCAGTTTGTCTCTATTAATTTTTGGAACATGGGTAAAACACAAAAATCCAAAAAAATTAACAAAGCTTAAATTTGGTTTGTGGCCATACCAAACTTCAAAAGGTGTCTGATCTTTCACAGCTCATGTTAGAAGCCTATTCTGTAGAAAAATAGTAGTACTGACTGCTTCAGCCCAAAACTTCTTTGGAAGTTTTTTTTTTCATATAGCACACTTTGAGCCATCTCCATTATGTACCTGTTTCTTTTTTCACTCATCCCATTTTGTTAAGGTGTATAAGGTACAGTAAGTTGGTGCAAAATACCTACTTCCTCACAACAATGATTTAATGCTGTAGAAGTATACACTTTGCCATTTTCTGACCGCAAAGTTTGGATTTTACATCCACTTTCATTCTCCACTTGTGCTTTAAACTTCCAGAACACTTGTGTGACTTCTGACTTGTGCTTTAAAAAGAAAATCCAACACATACAAGTGTAATCATCAATAAATAGCACATAATAAATACTACCTTTCAAAGGTGTCCTTTGAGGACCTGCAACATATGTGTGAATTAACTGCAGTTTTCTAGTTGCTCTTCAAGTTGATTTTGCAAATGATTTCCTGGTGAGCTTTCCATACTGATAAGCTTGATAGTCAGAAATATGATCATCAAGCCTTGGAAGTCCTTCTACCATCATGCTGGATTTCATCTGCAGCAACCCTAAGTGATGATAGTGGCCAAGCCTTTTGTGCCATAAATCTATAGTATCCTCTTTGATTGAGAATACACTTTGCTCCTCTTCTAATGGATTTAGAGAAAAACTCCTTCCTTTCGTCTTTACTTTGAAGATATCTTGACCTGTTGCATCTTTAATCAATCACATCTTATCTTGAAACACAACTTTAAAGCCATCTGAAATTAGCTACCTAACACTCAAAAGATTTTGATCAATTTTAAGGACATAAAAGACATTGGCAATAAGTTTAGTACCTTTACAGCTTGCTATTGCCACTGTTCCCTTTCCTGCTACATTTATGTATTCACCATTACCAATTCGAACCTTTATTGTGGGAGTATTTTGTAGGTCCCTAAATAGATCCTTTGCATAAATCATATGGTTAGTACAAACATTATCAATAAGCTATCCATCATTTGGCTTTGCACTGGAAAAACAGGTTGTTACAAATAGTTGATCCTCATCCTCTTTATCAACTAGTATTGCCTCTTCTGCAAGTTGTAGATTTTTGCTCTTGCAAATAATGGCTTCATGCCCCATCTAATTGCACTTTGTACATTTAGCGTCTAGCCTTCTCTAGCATTTAAAGTGTGGAAGCGACTTTTTGCCATAGTGTTGACAAGGATGATGAGACTTTTTGTTACTAGCCTTACCTTTGTGATTGGATGACTCATCTACAGAGCATTGCTACATTGTTCCTTTTTTTTCTATTTTTTTTGCACTTTCTAGCTGTTTGACTATTAGGGCACCTTCAACTTCATCATTGTGTCTTATGGCTCTTCTTTGCTCTTGAGCAAGGAGTGCATTCAGGAGTTCTGCAAGACTGATCTTTGACATGTCCTTGGTGTTTTCCAAGGATGTGACAGTGGCTTCAAACTTTTCAGGCACTGTCATTAGGATTTTTTCAACAATCCTTATCTCAGGCAATTTTGAACTAAGCAATCTGATTCGGATGGCAATATTAAGAAACATATTAGAATACTCCTTAATGGACTCAGTCTTCTTCATCCTTTGTAACTCGAATTCTCTAACCAAGTTCAAAACTTGCATTCCTCAAACCCTCTCATCTCCTTCGTATTTAGTTTTGAGATAGTCCCATATCTCCTTGGCTAATTTTAGAGACATGATTCGAGTAAAAACATTTGATGGAATGACAGTAAATAAGCAAGCCTTTGCCTTTGCTTTCTGTGTCTTCTTCTCCTTGTGTGCTCTCATTTAAGCCATTGTTGGATTGGTTGGAAGCTTAGGCATCTCATAGTCATCCTCCACAGCTTCCTAAATGTCTAAAGGCTCTAGGTAAGCCTCCAAGCGTACTGCCAGTGCCATTAGAAAGAAGTTGGAGCTGGACTTGGATTCCATTGTAACACAGATCCTTTAAGAAATTAGCTCTTATACCAAATGTAGTTTTATTCAAATAAAAGAAAAGAAAATAATTTTACTGTAGAAAAAATGAGAGTTTCAAATAGGATTGAAGAACTTGCAAAAAATTCAATTTTTTGACCATAATGTTACAAGTATATATAGATTAATCACATAACATACTAACTACTTCATAATATGAACATTAAAAGAATCTAAACTAATAAGGAGAAGATAATAGTCGGATAGAAACAAAAGTAACAAACTCCTGAAAACTAGGAACTAATGTGTTACCAACTACGCAGTCTCCTAAACACGTTCTTAACAACTAGCAAAGTTGTTGTCATCATCTTCTTCATTCTCTAGACATCATCACTTATCATTCAGCCTTTTCTAGCTACACTGGTCAAGCTTCTCCAACACTCTAGCATTATTAAAGCTTCATATAAATAAACCAAGAGGACCATCCTACAAAAATCATATAAATAATAGACAATAGGCTTGACTATGGAAATTGCAAAACATCCTAGAAATTCTAACAACCACTGTTGGTATCAACTCACCATCTATTACATCAAAACTTAATTAACAATGTGATTCACCAGTCTCATTTATTATGATAGTTCAGTTTTATTTGGCTAAGATTTAAGTTTAAAAAAACTCAAAATTATTAAACACTGGTTGTGGCTCATTCTTCCAATGAAAATAGGGTTTGCATATAAACTTTTCATAAATTAATCAAATCTTAATTGTTTCTAATTAGATGGTTTAGAGTTTACGAGGTACTAATATGAAACCTGTTTAGATTTAAGTTGAATCTAATTCAATTTTAGGTTTAGGTTTTTTAATATTCAATTCCAAAATACAAGATTAATAATAATCAAACATTCTAATTAAGTTATAGAATTAAGATGGCTTTGATATAACTATTGAGAAATTGAGATGGGATCTGTTCCCGCAGTCAGTAAAATAATAGGAGAACTATTTTAATTAATTTTCTTAATGCCATTATCACTAAAAATTTTACACTACGGTTAACATATAAAATATAATAAAGCATGAATCATTACTCGTTTCGAATATTGATTGTTTTCTTGTTATTTCTCTCGAATCATTTATAAAATTGGTTCATCACAATCACCATAGCTGCACTTATGTCCAACCTCTAATGGGATCGACAACATGTGTTAAGAAAACTCTATAACTGTTTTAGGAGGATTAGGCAAGAAGTGCTAGTTATCTTGGAGCTTAAGCCTATCTATAAGATGACTTAGAACTTTTAGTAATTTAACTGAAATAAAATTTTAATTTTAATCGAACTTTAATTAGAATTACAGCTAATTCTAATTAAGAATTGATTGGACCAAAATAAGATATAATATCTCATATTGATCCTTATATTTAATTTTAAAGTTTTTCAAACTTTACAATCAAATATAACTTGATTAAAATACCTTTTTCTCTCTTTTAACACATTCTTTATGTTTAAGGTTCCTAAATATGTTGGTAGTGGATATAAATTATAACCATAAATTATTTTAGGACTAAATAAATTAAACTCCTTAAATTTATCTTCAATTCTCTAATTAAATAATTTATATCCAAATATTTATAAATGTCAAAGTGGCTTTATTTATCCTTTTCGTACATAATTCTTTTTGTATAATTCAATACTTTAATCATATAATGTTCTATTTAGATATAGAGTATAGAACTAATGTTTACTCTATTTAGGTCCAATCATGTTATTTTCTGCCATTAGTAATTGATTTTATTAATAAAATTTGAAAATCATTTTCAAAGTGTGTTTTCATATTGGCTAAGGATTTCTCAAATTAACACTAATCGAGAATAGTAGAACATTCTGTCTAATTACTTTACGCTGATGAATCATATATTGATCACTCAACTATCTTTATATAATTTATGCTATATTCAATGACTACTAATTGAACTACCCTTGACTATAATAAGTCATAAATAGTTTCAAACCATAGTAGTCGCTATGTAAGATACTTTGAAGATCTTAAGTTGAAGGATCACTTATAAAATTATCATAATGAGAATTTTCATAGATATACAAGTAATATCCTAAATAGAATTCTCATATAAGGTCAGTTTAATGTCCTTGTTCTCCAACAAGCACCTATATGAGTTTAACGAACTCATTATCTAACAAGCATCCACTAGTTTGTTTAAGCATCTTCTTACTTTAGCACATGAGGTGGACTATTTCTTTTATAAGAAAAACTATAATATGATCTAGTCTTTTACATTATATTATTGTCCAATATTAATAGAACACCAAGAACAATTTTGGGTAAAAAATAAATGCAATATGAATAGCATAATTATGATGAAATCATAATTTTATTTGTAATACATATTTATCTCGTTAACTTTATCATATACATCTGTATATATGTATAAGATAAAAATATCTTTAAATAATTGTGTCACTAAATTACAACTAACTAACTACCAGTAGGGCATAAACAAACATTAACAACAAATTATAAGCTAGATAAAAATATATTTTCTATTAATTAAGAGGTAGTGTTATTGTTGCCACGGAGCTTACTCTTCCTTCCTATAACTAATTAGTAACAAAATGAGTAATTCTACGTGCCCTGAAGTTTTGGAAATTGCATCTTAATAGACGCTTATTGTTCTAGCACGTCAAAATAGAACAAATTCTTTGTTCTTACGCAAATAAAATTCTTTGTTAGTAATAAGACAAGAGTTATGACAGTTTAACTGCTTGTGCAGGCAATTATTATCACAATTGCAGCGACCATAATGGGTATAAAGAAGTAAGTGATGGCTGATTGGACAAGGCTCCCAATACAAAATTAAACTCATTTTCGTAGTTATAATTGTCATTTGATGTTTTAAAATACAAGATCACCATAAGACGTCTTTCAAATAATTGGCACGTGACTATGACACGCCTACTCACATGTGGATTTCGGTGTCGTACGTAAGTTTGCCATTTCTTCCTTTCAAGGCAGCGAATACCCTCGGGAACGAGAATTAGTGGAGCCTATAAATTACAATACACTTCAATATTCTAGAGTATGCTATTCAATTTAGAATGTGTAAAAAACTAGAAAAATTTTCCTGAAATCATCAGATATATTATTATTTATGAAAATTTCTATTTCAGTCTTCATACTTTGAATTTGTTCTATTTTTACTTTTGTGTTATTGTATAATTTGAATAGTTTTATTATTAATTTCAATATTAAAGTTTTATAACTGGAATGAGCAAACCTTTTTAATGGAAGTAAAAGAGGATTTACTTATATATTTTATGTAATAAGAGAATTTAGATAAAGACTAAATAATAGAATTACAAATGTGGCTATTCTATTATCAAAATTTTTGCTATCTTTTATGTTAAATTATTAACGTGATAGTATATAATACCATAAAACAATTACATGTAGTCAACTTTGTTCGGTTCACTGGTCATATTGCATTCTAACCTTCATTTTAAAGGAATGTTTCATCATGTTTGCAATGATATATTGTTAATGGCGCAATGGTAATACTTGAAAATTCATAATAAAAATATTTTTGTGAGATTTTAATATGATTACATTTTAAACCACTAACGTGGACAAAAAAATTGATTGGCTTTAAGTAGGAAAATTGGCACATCTACCCGGTTTTGAGAGGAATCTTTGATTAACAAACCAACATATAAAAGGAACTATTTGTTGGAAAATTGAGGCAAGGTTCTATCCTGTACGTAGCAAAATAATTACGAAATCTTTTTTGATTTTGATTTTTTAAAAGTTAGGATTACTTTAAATCTACAGCATGATTAATACATAAAATATAAAAAGGTATGAATTGTAATTCATACCTTATTTTGAAGTTTGATTTTTTTTCCTTATTGTTCCTCTCGAACCATTTTATGAAACTAGTTTCATCTTAACTATCATAACCACATAAGTGTCCGTCCTCTAATGATATCCATATAACATATTGAGAGAACTCTACAATTATTATAGAGAGGGTTAGATAAAGAGTGTTTGCTCATTTGGAACCTAAGTTTATTTAAAATATGTTGATATTTTAATAATTTAATTGAAATAAAATTATAACTTTAGTTAAACTTTAATTAGAATTATAATTAATTTTACTTTGGTTCAGCCTAATTCTGACGAGGCTGTACGTTGCCGTTTGGATCCATGAGGTTGATCAATTCCGACTTAAAGGTTCCTGCAAAACAAAGAAGGCACGTCGGGGGTTGTTTCCCGATTAGCCCCTCCGACGCTCAAGTGAGTCTTTTG
>JANZLD010000004.1:40948867-40967191 GCA_026413575.1 Erythroxylum carthagenense | reverse complement strand
CATTTGTATTTGAATGTCTTAGTGGCTGTTTACTAATATTAATACTAGCATGCTGATAACTAAGAAGGGTGCTAACACTTCCCTAGTGTTCCTTTAAGATATTCAAGTAACAAATAAATTAGTCTTCCTACTGGACACTAATACATCTATCTACCTGCTGTACTTTTCTAAGCTTAAGATTCAAATCATTAGGAGTGCTTGCAGTTTAGCATGTTGTCTTTATGTCCTTGAGAAGATCTGTAGCATACTTTCGTTGCAAGAAAAAAAATTCCTTGTCTAGAATGTGTAACTTCAATTCCAAGGAAATATTTTAAGCTTCCCAATAACTTAATCTCAAATTCCTTAGCTAATCGTTAACTCAACAACTGTTTCTCTTTATCATCATCTCCCATCACTATTATTATTTCATCAACATTTACAAGAGCTATAACTTCCCTTGAATGAGAGTGTTTGGTAAACAATTTACGACCTCCTTGACTTCGTCCCTATCCTATAGCCAACATAACTCTTGCAAATCTTCTAAACCGTGCTCAAGGAAATTGCTTAAGGCCATACAGTGCCTTCTTCAACTTACACACTATATGAGCAGCCAAATTTTGCCCATAACCTAATGGAACTTTCATGTAAATTTCTTCTTCAAGATCTCCATGTAAAAATGCATTCTTGAAATTGTTAAGATTTCCAGGAAAAACTTATCTTGTATATATATATATATACACAACTTAACTAGCAAGAAAATAGGTATCAATCTGAACTAAACTATATCTAGAAGCCTATAGCAAAAATCTCTTGATTATAGGGATTTTTGTTTCTAACAATCTTATCCCATAAGATTGATCTTATCTTATCCCATAAGATTGTTGATCTTATGTCAGATCCTACATGGTCTGCATCAGTGTAGATTTCAAAGGATAGTATATGACCTCTTTTAAACAATATTCTCTTGCCTGGATTGCCTTTCAAGTAATGTAGGGGTCGTGCATAAATTGCCTGATTACACTCACTGAATGTGCTATATCTGGCCGAGTATGTGCTAAATATATTAGCTTGCCCACTAGTCGCTGATAAATGTTCTTGTCCACTGCCGGTTCTTCCTTTGCTTCTCCAAGTTTGTAATTTGAATCCATTGGAGTAGACATCAGTTTGCACCTAAGTTTCTCAATTTCCACTAATCAATCTACAACATATTTTTGTTGAGAGATGAATATCCCTTGCTTTGAATATGCCACTTCAATACCGATGAAATACTTTAGTTTTCCTAACTCTTTTATCTCAAATTCCTTTAACAGTTTCTGCTTCAATTCTAGCTTCTCTTTTTTCATCATTTCCCGTCATTATAATGTCATCCACATAGACCAAAATAATAGTCACCCCTCCTGTTTTTGAGTGTTTCATGAATAGAGTATGATCCTTTTGACTCTACTTATATATGATCCCTTTGACTATACTTATATCCTGTTTCTTTCATCACTTTTGCAATTGTTTTAGTCCGTAGAGAGTCTTTCTCAATTTACACACCTTGTTACCTATATCTTATGCAAATCCAGGTGCAACATTCATGTATATTTCTTCATTGAGATCCCATGAAAAAAGCATTCTTAACATCATACTAAAGAGGCTGCCAGTCAAAATGAGCTGCCAAGGACAGCAAGATCCTTACTGTGTTCATCTTTGCAACCGGGGCAAATGTCTGCTAATAATCCACTCCATAGGTCTGAGTGTATCCTTTGGCTACCCACTTAACTTTGTATCTCTCTAAGGAGCCATCGGCCTTTTATTTTAGTGTGTAAATCCACTTACAGTCAACAATGTTCTTCCCTCTCGATTTGTCAACAACCTCCCAAGTATGATTCTTCTCCAAAGTATTCATTTCTTCTCTCATAACACCTCTCCATTTCTTTTTTGATAAGGCCTCAAAAATAGGGTTAGGAATAGCAATTGTATTTAAACTCACAATAAACCTTTTATGGGTAGATGAGAGGTGTTTGAAGGAGATATAATGGGAAAGTAGATAGAGCGGTCGATGGGTGCATTCTCTAGTTCCTTGTCTAACAACAATAGGAAGGTCTAAATCATCACTTGGATTAGTGGAATGTTTACCTGTTTGGATATTTGAGCATGGTTGAGGACTCATGGTGATCTCATTTCCAGGACTAGGATTTGATTCTTGAACTTGCTTCAGTACTGGAATGTCTGGAGTTGCTTCGGTGGCGTGTCTTAAGGTTTCCCTGGTGTTATAATGTCTTTTCTCCTTAAGTATACTTGAGGAAAACTTGGAAACTTGTGGGGGTTTTGGCCAAGATGGGAGTTAAATTCAGGAGGTTCTGTATCTGGACTTGGCTCGGGCTCTATGATGCCGATAGAATTTGGTTGGGTTGTGTGGACAACAATTGGAGTACAAGTGAGGTGTAGGGTATTTATTGGTTTGAAGGACTATCTTCCATTATGTTATTCTACCCCTGAAGATAGGACTTTGAACAGAAGAATTTGCCCTCTGAGAAAGTGACATCAGCTGAGATATAGGTCCTTCTTGTAAACGAATTGTAACACTTGTATCCTTTTTGATTTGATGAGTATCCTAGAAACACACACTTAATGGCTCTAGGATCAAGCTTCCCCCAATTTTGGCTATGGAAATGAACAAAAGCAATACACCCAAATACCCTAGGAGTGAGTCCATTGGAAGTTCTAAAATGAGGGTAAAAAGAGTTTAGGAGCTTGACAGGACTCATATTGTCTAGAACACGTGAGGTTAGTCTATTGATCATATAGATGGCATTAAGAACTGCTTCACCCCAATAAGATTTAGGGACATTTCCTTGAAAAAGTATGGCTCAAGTGGTATTAAGTAGGTGTATTAACATAGGATGAATCATGAATAATACCATGTGATTGGAAGTAAGGACATAAGACTTGGTTGAAATATTCTCTAGCATTGTCTGTTCTAAAAACCTTTATCTTTACCCTAAATTGATTTTGAATCATTGAATGAAAATTTGGAATAACAGTTCCTACATCAAATTTTTGTTTAAGGAGAAATAGCCATGTAACCCGAGTACAATAATCAATCAAAGACACAAACCAACGGGCTTCAAAAATATTGGGTATAGTAGATAGACCCAATATGTCACTATGAATCACATGAAAAGGATGAGAAGCTCTTTTATTAGTAATAGGAAAACATACACGAATATGTTTTGCCAATTCACAAGTTTCACAATGAAATTCAGGGATATCTAATCCTTGAAACAAGTGGGGAAATATAGTTTTTAGAACTCTAAATGATGGATGACCTAGACGGAGATGGTGCAACCAAATGGAATCTTTATTCGAAGAACTAAGGAAGGATGAAGGTGTATTTATCGTAGCTTTTTGATATGGTTCAAGGTGATAGAGACCATTCCATTCCTTAGCAAGTCCAATCCTCTTCCCCTTGTCCTAGTTTTGAAAAACATAGCAAGAAGGAGAAAAAATGGCAACACAATTAAGGTCATTAGTAAGCCTTTGAATAGAGATTAGAATGGCTGATAATTTTGGTACATATAGGGCATTTTTTAGAGTGAGAGTAGGGCTCAATTTTATGTCTCCATAACTGGCAACAGTGGCTAATTCTCAATTGGCGACTATGATTTTCCTATTACTTAGACTAGGGTTGTATGTGTGAAAAAACTGTGACATTGGGGTCATGTGGTCTGTGGCCCCGAAGTCTATAATCCGAAGGCTATTGTAACACTTAATTTCTGCGGTGTCCATATACAAAGAGAATGTAGGTTTACCTGAGAGAGCAAAGGAACATGTACCTTTCGGCTGTCCAAAGGAACTCAACAACCCTCTTAATTTCTCAATCTCTTCACAGCTAAGGCCCCCTGCTGCTGAAATCCCTGTTGCTGGATTTTCTTCATCTTCATTCTATTCAGCCGAATGTGCCCGTGGTCGTGATTGACCTCCTCGATTTCCCCATTCATGACTTGGTGGCTTCCCATTCAATTTCCTACAGGTCTCCTTTGTATGTCTCGGTTTTTTGCAGTAAATGCACCACAGATTATCCTTATTTTCCTTCCACAAGTTGCCCTTTCTAGATTACTTAGGTTGGGTTTGATCACTCCTTTCTTTGTCTTGTTTATCTGCCTTTATCACCATTGCTGACTCCTCCATCTTCTGGGGCTCAAGCTTCACGATTCTTCTGCTCTCCTCTACTCTAATCAGGGAAATAACCTCTTCTAGTGGGGTATGGACTCCCTTCTAAGAATTTGAACCGACTTGATCAAATTCAGGGTTTAATCCAGTCAAGAAATCATAAATGCACTCTTTTTCTATGAAATTTTCAAAAAAACATCTTCAAGACTTTTCGACTTAATGACCTGATAATGATCTTGCCCCAGAGTTTGCAGAGTATTAGCATATTCTGTGACTGATTTGTCTCTTTGCTTGGTGGCATAGGCTTTGATCTTAATTTCTTTGATTTGAGCAACATTGCATGCCTTTGAATACATATGTTGAACACAGTCCCGAATCTCCTTTGCAATGGTTAAAAGCATGCATGTATCATTGATTGAAGTTTCAAAATTAGCCATGGTGAAAGAAGGGAATGATTGGGTAAAATAACAGTTATGGGGATTGAGAAATCTGACAAGAATAAGCAGCAATGAAGGCTAACTAAGGCAACAATGAAGGTTGTACCGATAATAACCAAGAATACTTCTAGAAAAACTTAGGGCTCTAATAACATGTTAAGATTTTCAGGAAAAACTTATCTTGTATTTAATATACACGGATACATATAAATATACAACTTAACTAGCAAGAAAATAGGTATCAATCTGAACTAAATTATATCTAGAAGTCTATAGCAGAAATCCCTTGATTATAGGGATTTCTGTTTCTAATAATCTTATCCCACAAGATCTTATCCCATAAGATCGATGTTATCTAAATCTCTGTTCTTCAACAGAAATCAAATTGTAGTTCCCAACGATAATTAGCTGCTAATGACGATAATACTCTAACCATATTCATCATTGCAACAAGAGCAAAATTCTCTAAATAATCAATCTCATAAGTCTAACTATAGCTTTTTGCTACTAGTCGTGCTTTGTATCTCTCAACTGACCTATTGGCTCCATATTTCACCATATATACTCACTTACAACCCACTCGTCTCTTTCTGTTGGGGAATAGGAAATCTAGAAAATTCGACAGTGTGAGGATTTGAGGGTAAAGTGGGAATGAGAGGGAGAGATGAGTCATGTGAGTATGGAAGTTAGTTAGAAGGAGAGAATAAAAGGTTGTTAGGGGGAGAATGGGAGGGGATTCGGTTATGATCATTTGAAAGGTGATTGTGTGGAGATTGCTAGCTCTCGAAGTCTAGCCGAGGAATAACAATTCCCATTGTTTCTTTCTATCTACTCCATAATTCTTTCTATTCTTCTACTGCTTTTGTGTGTTTGTTTGACGTGTGGGTCTCGGTTGTGAGAGTTAGTTCACTGTTAGAGCAGGAGGTCTCTAACACTTTCCTACAAGTAACTTCACTACTTCCCAAGTTTTATTCTTTTCCAATGCCTCCATCTCCACATTCATAGCTTGTTTCTACTTTTAATTGGAAAAATCCTCAGATAAGTTGGTAGAGATAGTAATGGTATTTAGGCTCACAAGGAAGGCTCTGTGAGATAGCGAAAAAGTTTTAAACGATAAGAAATGTGTAAGAGGGTATAATGGTTATTTTGAACATTGTCTAGATGCTTTTCTGTGAGATAGTGAAATATTTTTAAACAATAAGAAATGTGTAAGAGGGTAACTTCAGTTTCATTTTGCAGTGCAGGATTACAAATTGTTACCTCGAGTGAAGAATCCAAGTTGGACTCTTAGACTTGCGTCTTCTTTTTTATGAACACCTTGCCTTTGCCAAATCTCACAACTTTAAGGGTAGATTTAGATTTTTCTTGTGGCTCACTTGGTGCTTCAGGAATGAGTTCAAATATGGATTATTCAAGCATAGGGTCAAATGGTTGCTCTAGACATGATATAGATAGTATGAACAATAAGGTACAATTAGTGTTGTAGAATTGGACACAGGAATCAGATAAAGCAAAATACTTTTCTTCCTTTCCCTAATTGAATTCTCCCCTTGAAGATAAGGAACATTGAAATATCAATCTTGTTCATTACACGTGACATCTATTGAAACATAGAATTGCTTTGATGGAAGGGGGTAATTACCCATTCTGAGTCGAAGAATAGCCCACAAAGACACATTTTAGAGCCCTGCGATCTAATTTCCCTCTATTATGAACATGAACCACACCTAACAATTCTAGGAACAAGATTGTTGGTGGTGTTTAGATTCAGGTAAAATGTTGAAAGAACCTCCATAGGACTTTTGAGACCTAAGAATCTAGAAGGCAATCTGTTTATATGATGAGTGGCCATAAGTATTGCTTTCCCCCAAAATGCCTTAAGATATATTCTTATGAAATAACAAGGCTCGTATTTTTTCAAGGAGATGACTATGTTTCCTTTCTGCTACCATATTTTGTTGTGAAGTATACTAATAGAACTTGCAAATATTTCACTAACCCAACAACACACACAAACACGCAACAATGGACTGAATATAGTTTGTATATTGATTGATCACTAACCTTAGGCTCACTATACGTGAATAAAAGAATGCATGATGATCCCACGCTCACCCCTCCCGTACTGTTTTATTCCTCTGTCAGCTAACTAACTCTCCACTCTTTAGACAACTTTGCCCACCCCCTTGTCCTAATGTGACAAAGCTACCCCTCCAATACCCTAGTCTTTCTTCTATGATAAGAGAACCTAATTTCTGGACTACTATAGGTCGTATCATTAACCCCCCCCTCCCCCTATCAGTTGCACCTTGTCCTCAAGGTGGAAGGCTGGAAACTGTTGATCAATCAAGTCATACGACTCCCATGTTGCCTCTTCCATTGGCAGTCCTTCCCAACAAATCAAAACCTCCTTGACTTTAGAATGCGGCCCCTTTCTCACTTCCAAAACAGTTGAGGGTTGGATGAATAACTCCAGGTTAGGACCTAGATCCTTTGGCCAACTTGCTATCTGTTGTCGTCCCCGAGCTGCCTTTAACTGTGAAACGTGAAAGATGGGATGTATTTTGGACTCCGATGGTAAGGCCAGTTCGTATGTCACTAATCCCACCCTACGGATGACTGGAAATGGCCCATAAAACTTAGGAGACAGCTTCTCATTTATTCTTTTAGCCAAAGATTGTTGCCTATAAGGAGCTAACTTCAAATACACGCTACCCCCAACTGCAAATTCAACATCCCTTCTGTGCACGTCAACCCTTGTCTTCATGTACTGCTATACTATCACTAAATGGCTCTTCAACTACTCTATCATGGCATCCCTCTCTTGTAGCATCTGCTCCACACTAGCCACCACCATTTTCTGCATTCCATATCTTAAAATTGGTGGGGGTTCCCTTCCACATACCACTGTAAAAGGGAAAGTCCCTAGGGACGAGTGGAAAGAGGTGTTATAGCAATATTCCGCCTAATGCAACCATTTGTACCATTGAAGAGGCTTGTCCCTAATAAAACAGCGAACATAGGCCTCTATTGTTCAGTTAGTAACCTCGGTCTGACCATCCGACTGAGGGTGGTAGGCGAAGCTTCGGTTTAGTTGAGTGCCAGCCAGCTTAAACAACTCCTCCTATACTTTGCTTAAAAAGACCTTATCCCTATCTGACACTAGTGATCTCGGAATACCATGGAGTCGTAAAATCTCCTTGGTGAAAAGCACTGCCACAGTTCCCGCCGTGAAAGGATGTTTCAAAGGCACAAGATGAGTAAATTTGCTCAATTTGTCCACTACTACTAAGATAGTGTCATAACCCCCCGATCTTGGTAATCCTTCTACAAAATCAAGGGATAGATCCTCCCAAATCTGATTAGGGACTGACAATGGTTGCAGCAGTCCTGCAGGGGTTAAAGCTGCATATTTCTGTTGTTGGCAGGTAACACACTCAGCTACATACGTAGCTACTTGTTTCTTCATTCCTTCCCAATAAAGCTCTTTGGCCAACTTCTTGTAGGTTTTTAAGGTTCTCCTATGCCTGGCTAAATGAGACTCATGTGCTTCCCGTAAAAGAAGTGGAATATACTTTGAAGTTTTACTAAGCACCAACCTCCCATCATACATTAATCTACCATGTACCAAGGCAAAAGGCAGCTTACCGAAAGCTTCCTTGGAAATTTCAGCCTTCAAAGCCTTCAGCTGATCATCCTCTTCTACCTCTTGCAAGATTTCTGATATGTTTATCCCGTGAGAAACTCCCATGACTTGGCAATCCACTAACTCCCCTCTCCTTGATAAAGCATCTGCAACTTTGTTGCTCTTCCTCGGTTTGTATTTGAAATTGTACCCCAACAGTTTGGTGACCCACTTTTGTTGATCCACAGCAATCATTCTCTGCTCAAGTAAATATTTGAGGCTTTGTTGGTCAGTTCTAATGATGAACTGTTGCCCCAAAAGATATGGTCTCCAATTCTTTACCAAAAGGACAATTGCCATGAGCTCCCTCTCATAAACTGACTTTCCATGGGCTCTAGGTGACAAAGATTGGTTGTAATAAGCGATTGGCCTGTCATTTTGCATCAGCACTACTCCCAACCTGATACCAGATGCATCAGTCTCCAGAATGAAGGGTTGCTGGAAATTGGGTAAAGCCAAAACTGGCAAAGAACACATAGCAAACTTCAGCTGTTGGAATGCAATTTCTGCCTCCTCCGACCATTTGAACCCTTCCTTCTTCTGCAATTGTGTCAATGGGGCGGCAATTTTCCCATAATCCTTCACAAATCTCCTGTAGTAACCGGTCAGCCCCAAATATCCTTTTAATTCCTTGACACTTTTAGGTCTAGGCCACTCCAACATAGCTTGGAGTTTGTTTGGATCAGCTGAATCCCCTGATCCCGATATAACATGCTCCAAATATTCTAACTCCAACTTGGCAAAGACACACTTTTTCATATTGGCATATAGTTGATTCTCCCGCAATAACTCCAACACTACTTTCAAATGGTCCACATGATCTTCCATGGTCTTACCATAGACCAATATATCATCAAAAAATACTAGCACAAACTTCCTCAAAATCTTGCCAAACACCCTGGTCATCAAGGCTTGGAAAGTAGCAGGGGCATTAGTGAGCCCAAAGGGCATCACCAAAAACTCATAATGTCCATGGTGTGTCCTAAAGGCTATTTGCTCCACATCTTTTGTGTTCACCCTGGTCTGGTGGTAACCAGATTTTAAATCCAGCTTTGAAAACACCTTCAATCCAAATAGTTCATCCAAAAATTTATCTATCATGGGGATGGGAAATTTATCTAACACCATAGCCCTATTTAAAGCCCTATAGTCCACACAAAACCTCCAGCTGTTGTCTTTTTTCCGCACTAGCAAGACAGGGCTTGAATAAGGGCTAAAAGTAGCCTAAATAACTCCTGCTGTCAGCATCTCTTCCACTAGTCTCTCTATTTCTGCTTTTTGGCATTGAGGATACCTATATGGCCTGACACTTATAGGTCCTACTCCTTCCCTTAAATGTATCACATGTTCTATCTCTCTAGGTGGTTGCAGCCCCCTTGGCATGTTAAAAACATCCTCATAACCACTCAATAAGGACTGTACATTTTCGGGTAGTACACCAGAATCCATATTCCCATTCTGCTCCAAAACGCTGACATGTAACATGAACAATTCATCTTCCTCTTCGGTTTGCTTCATCAAAGTCTTTAAGCCAATCAACCCTTGGGTAAGGCTGGGATCCCCCTTCAATATCACCCATTTCCCATTCTCCCGGAACTTCATAGTAAGTTCAGCCCAATTAATCACCACCTCTCCCAAAGCTTGTAATTATTTGACCCCTAGTATCAAGTCACAACCATTGAGGGTCATAGGCAAAAAATCTTCAATCATGTGGTACTGTTGGACCTCTAATGGAATTTCCCTACAAACTCCCTTACTCTTCACAGTTACCCCATTTCCCATGACTACTCCATAACCCTTGGTTTCCTCCAATTCCAATCCCAATTACTCCACTAGCCTCATGGAAATGAAATTATGTGAGGCACCCGAATCTACTAAACAAATCACCTCCAATTCCCTTATTTTCCCCCTCATCTTCATAGTTTTTGACATAGTTAACCCTACTACCAAACTCACTGCCAATTCAGCACTCTCTTCCTCCTCCTCCTTACTTTCAGTTTCCTCCTCCTCATCTAGCACTAAGAGGACTTGTTGCTGTTTATTCTTGCATCGGCGACCCTCTCTCCCACGAAACCTCCTTTTGCTTCTCCCATTCTGCTCGTGTTGATATGTCGGCTATACCTATAATTTCTCATCTCCCAGTTCTTCTCTTCTATCCCCAAGGTAGTCTCAATTATCTCAGTCAGCCCTCTGGGCTTAAGCAGATTCAATTCATAGCTGATTTGAGGCTGCAACCCTTTAATTGAAGTGCACTTCATCACCTCCGGCGTTAGCTCACGACAGGACGCAGCTAGTGCCCAAAATCACTTCCTAAATCCAGAACCGTCCCCTCTTGCTTGATGGATAGGAACCTTTGGCATATACTACCTTCATGGAGTAGTCGGAAGTGTCGAAATATCATACCTTTCAGCTCTCTCCAGTCTAGAATCGCACCAGTGTCTTCGATTGTCCCGTCTCACGCCAAGGCTTCTTCATCAAAGCTCAATGCTACCAGCTCCACTTTTTCTTCCTCTGTATATCTCCTAGCAGAGAAAAATCGTTCCACCTGGTTGACCCTTGTGTCTGGATCTTGTCCTTTGAAAATGGGCATCTCGATTCTCCTGGGCTTGCAATCGCGCCTCCAATCTGGTGGTCGGGGGTCGTCGTCTAGGAATCCCCTTCTCCAGCGCTCATCACTCCAAAACCTCTCCTCTCCTCGGTACCACCCCCTCTCCTCTAGTTCGACTTTGGCTTCACCAGCGCAACGTTCCTCCCTTCTCACGTCTTCCCCATCACGCCAACCGTCCCTCCTGCATCGCCCCCTTTCCAGATCTCTATCATCCCTAAAATGCTCCCCGATTAAATTTTTAATAGTCGGGTCATACCCATCCTTCATCTAGAGCCCCGCGGGTCTCCCACCAGTATTTGGTTCAAACCCGACCCACCCATCATCTCCTCCCTCGGGACCAATTTCCTTCCCTGTAAACACGTCCTCCTCAGTCCCCTCTTTTCGACCTCTCCTCATTCCAGTTACCGAAGACTCTCCTCCAAGCATTTTCACCGGGTTATGGGGTGTCGGATCTGGGCGTATTTGAAGGGTGGTGATGGCTTGCATCAGCTGATCGAACCTCCTACTGATTTCTTCCTTCAGCTCCCCCTTTACCCCTTCAAGTTTTTGGTTGACTTCCACCCTCAAGGATTCACGCTTCATTTGCAACCCTACTTTGATTTCTTCTACTTCTTTTTCCAATACATCTAGCCTCGTGTCCTGCTTTTTTGCTGTCATGCTCAGAAACATATGCTCTAATACTAAATGATAGAACTTGCAAATATCTCACCAACCTAGCAACACACACAAACACGCAACAATGGACTGAATATAGTTTGTATATTGATTGATCACTAAGGACCAGTAAAAGACAAGGATAATGTACTAGATTTCGAGATTCTAGCTCCTCCAGCCTTAGGCTCATTATACGTGAATAACAAAATGCATGATGATCCCATGCTCACCCCTCCCGTACTGTTTTATTCCTCTATCAGCTAACTAACTCTCTAGTCTTTAGACAATTTTGCCCACCCCCTTTTCCTAATGTGACAAAGCTACCCCTCCAATGCCCTAGTCTTTCTTCTATGATAAGTGAACCTAATTTCTGGACTACTATGGGTCGTATCATATACACAAGATTACTCATGAACTAACCCTTCTTTTTGATAATATGGGGTAAGAACCTGATCGAAATAATCCCTGACATATCTTTCCTAAACTTTTTGATATTGGTCCCAAATTGATTTTTGATCATGGAGAGAAAACATGGGATTAGCTACTAACATCAAAATTATGTTTGAATAGAAAAATCTAACACGAGTACAATCATCAATGAGAGAAACAAACCATTTTGTCCCCGAAATACTAAAAGTAGTAGATAAGACCCCAAATATCGCTATAAATAAGATAGAAAGGAATACAACTATTTCGATTAATCAAAAAAGGCACACGCTTGTGTTTGGCAAACTCACATACCTCACAATAAAAATTTTTAGCATCAAGATTTGCAAAAAAAGAGTAAAACATAATCTTAATAATTCAAAATGAAGGAATGCCTAACCGATAAATGGTGTAGCAAAAAATTTTCTTTAGTGGATGCAACATAATCTGATATGAAAAAATGGGATAATTTGCCCTTAAGTATGTTCAACTGACTGTCATCCTGTTCTCTTGCATGTCCAATCATCCTTCCCAAATCCTTATCCTGAAATACACAATGACTACTATAAAAAATCGTATTACAACATAAGTCTTTGTTGAGTTTTTGTACGGAAACAAGGTTGGTTGATAGTCTAGGAACATAAAGAAAATTTCTTAAGAGTTATTGATGGACTTATTTTGAGATCCCCTACACTTGCTACAGTTGTTAAAGATCTATTGACCGTGGGTATTTTTCTACTACTTGGACATGGAGAAATATTTGGATAAACGGGTAACATGGTCTATAGCTCTTGAGTCTCTGACCCAAGAGTCGGTAAAGTTTGTATTTGAGGCATTTAATCCAAATGAAAATGGAAACTTTCTTGAATACACCAAATAACAAGTACCAGAGTTTTTCATGGCTGTTTATAAGAGATCTCACTCTCTCAATCACTTCTTGGTTAAGACTACTCAGCTTTTGTGATGCTAATTCTCTTAGCTGTTCGAATTGAGCAGCCTCTTCCAACTATTTAGTTGTGATATTGCTTGCTTCTTCAACTTTTGACATTTTCTTCACTTTACAAGGAAGTTAATCCTTAGACAATTCCAAAAATAAAGGCTGGAAGAAATGCTCTGATTTAGAGCACAATAATCAGCAAAGCAGGCTAAGATGAAAGAGATAAAACAGGAAGGAGACAACAACGAAGGCTGAAATTGAAGGAAGGAAATAGGGTGCAGCAATAAAAACTAATCCAAAAGAGAAAAACCAAAGATATGTTTGCAGCAATGAAGGCTGGAAACAACTTGATAGAAGGAGCGTGACTCGGCTCTAATACCATGTCAAAGTTTTAATAACTATATTTTTTGCATATTTTTTATGTTTGCAGCAGACATAGCTTATATACAAAATTCTAGTACCTTTAAATGGGAACTAATGAGTCTAATACAATATCTAATCCCATAATTTAAGAGATTCTAATTCCATGATTTATGAAATATTCCAATGTAATAAGAAACTTAACAAATACAATCAATCGATATACATAATTTTGCAACACTTAGATCTTAGCTTCTATTAGTTAACTGTTGTTTAGACATTTTAAATAGAAAGGATAAAAGAGAATAGAGGGCAGCACATACTTCTCGACATTGGTTACAACTTCTCAACTACATAATGTAAAAATGTACCCACATATAACAAGTCGACTCATCTCCCTAGCTGCCAACAATTTACATACCAGCTAAAGTTCAATGGAATTGCCAAAATTGACTACACCTAAACCAATTGATAAAAAATAATTGAGGCCTACGGTCACAATACCACAATGACCATGATATTCGTTTAAGAATCATACCAATTAATTATTTGATAACCATTCAAAAGTATTCAAATGGGTACCTTGAGAATCTAGAAATGACGTTTAGAAGTTACTACTGTATTTGAATTTAAAAGGAGTATCACGAGTCCCTGTGACTGTTTTCATAAGATTTTACTTCTCTTTGCTATGTATTTCTCTTTTTCTACTCCTTTTAGATTCTTCTCTCCTCTCCTCTCCATTGTTTTTCATTTCTTCTCTAACAAAAAGTAACCACTATAATTCTTGACTTGGAAATTTTACAGACATGACAAAAGATGATTAGGACCAACAGTTCGAGAAGTTTGAAGAAAGTATCCAAAAACTCAACAAGTCTCAGATACAAAGTGAAATGGATACATAAAATTTAGGTACAAAATGTTCGTCATAAATATGAGATAGATAATTTAAGATCAACGGTCAATCAATTTGTGGAAATCACAAAGAATGGCTACTTCAAAGAGTACAACGCTTGCTCTCAATAGGTAACCAAAAAAATAAAAAATTTAAACTAATGTTAATGGTGAAAAGATGGACAATAATTTTGAAGAAGGGAGCTTTGAGAGCAACTTAAATTTCAATATGAGTACTATAGTAACAACAAAACAAGACAACAATGAGCAATACATATGAAAATCTAAAGCCAATGATTCATTTGCCATTGATGTTAACGAAGAGCAACTTGTCAAAGAAATTTAAATCTCTCTACCCTTCATCAACACCAATTTGGAAGAAAATGACAATCAATGTGTTATTAGTCAGTTGCAAAAATGTGATGGAAAGAATTTCATTTTTGTCAAGAAAAAGAAAGGGTGGTTGTTTCTTTTTTATCCCTTTTGTAAACCTCCTTAATAATTTTTTTGTTAAACCTTGTGGACAAAGTCTTCTATAATAGGAAGAATTGTTACATATAAAATTTACTATTGTGTTTGAATTTAAAAAGAGTATAAAATGTCCCTATAACTGTTTTCATAAATAAGAAAATATGAATAAATTATTTTACTTCTCTTTCTTCTTTGTGATTCTCTCTATTCTCTCCTCCTCTCCTCTCCTTTCCTCTTCATTTCTTCTCTAACAAAAAATAATCACAACAGAAGCAAACTAAATCACACTTATTAAGCATAAATTTTAAAAAGAACTATGCAGTTAACTTTCAACTATTTCGTTCTACCAAAGAATTAAACGATACATGTTGACGTCTATATAATCCAACAACAACTAGTACCTTTATAATATGTTCTCATTTTTACTTATTGCCCCAAGGATCCAAAGCCATCTGTGGGCCATACCTAATGAACAAAAGATAAGGATATTCAGGCACAATTCATAGAGATCAAGTCACATTAAAAATAAATTAAATAAGAAATTATAAATTAGTTTCAATGTGATAAATCTACGGCTATTCGGATGATGGAAAGAGAATAATGAAGTTGACAAAATAAATATTATAAGATAGATGCACCAGAATTCATTGCAAAGAAAAGTATGGCTTGAACAATTTTTTACCTCACTAGTTGCTTATCTAAAAAGAAAAATATGTGGACCAATCAAATTTAATAATAAGAAAAGGTTAAAGCATAATGCATATGCACCCATCTAAGAAGGGCAATATAAGTTCCACATTGAAAGAAGTTCAAGCCTACAGGGAATTGTATAAGAACCCTAACATACAACATAGATAAGGACTAAAAATTTAAAAAAAATGTCAAACTCCAAAATCGCAATAAAGTAACATTACATTTTTCCCATCCTTTTACATTTTATTTAGTCTATCACATCAGACACTATAATCACATAAAATTGCCTTTCCACTTCCATCATACTCCAATGTTTGAACATCGAATAAAAAATTCATAACAATATTATGCATATATTTAAGTTTTGATTTACTTTTATAATGATATTAGATGTTTACTTTCCTTATTAGTTTTACTTATGTCTACTGTAAATGGAGTAAGGATTCATTTTCATAAACTTTGCCTAATTTTTATTGTCAATATATACTTAGATTTCTAGCCTCCTTGTGTATTTTCTTCTCTCCTAAGCATCTCTTTTTTTTCTCTCTTACTTACCCAAATGTCTGTTGCTTTAGATTGTCCTACTTCATGGTCACTGTGTGTTGTAGGAAACCACATGGGGCAAGAAATTTGATACAATCAAATTCATTTAAGAGAATTGGAAAGGTTCCAACTCTATAATCCACTTGTATTAAGAAATTGCAATAGGGAAATACAATATATGCTAGAATTCCCTCCTAACAACTAGTAAAGGCCTTATAATAGTCACAATCAACATTTCCCCAATTCCCCTACAATTCATGGACCGATCATTTCATAACTAATAAAAATGTTGCTGCAGCACTTTAGCTCTCAATTTCCTCCAAGTGACACGAAATGAATCTTCTTCACACATCAATACCTTGTGCTTCAAAAACCTTTGTCCATAAGACTGATGTCAGTATAACGCTTCTACAAATCATATAAGAACTCCAACATATAGTTGCCAGCATCATCCAACCACCGCACTAAAATTTGTTGATTACTCTTCACTTACTTTTTTAGCTAAGAAACATGAAAGGTATGATGAATTTGGGACTCTCAGGTAACGTCAATTTATGGGCCACCTGACCAACTTCAATAATAGTAATGGAGATAGCTTGTGCACTACTCTTCTATACATACTCTGTTGTCTATAAGGTTGCAATTTATTATACACCATGTCCCTTATCTTAAAACCTCCATTAGTTTGTTGTATGTCTGCCACTTGCTTCATCATATTTTGAGCCATTTTCATGAGGAATGAACCATCTACAATGTGGTTTCTCTTTCCACCAAAGCTTGATTTATTACAAGCAATTTAAGAGTCCTTAGAAAAATACGAAATATGCAAACTTGTATAAAGCTTTAAAAGGTGAGGTCTAAATGTCAAATGGAAGCTTTGTACAACCACTCCACCCAAGACAACCATCTCAATCATTGCTTGGCAGAATCACTTGTTGTGCAACTTAACTAAGTCTCAACTAATCTATTAACCACTTTCGTTTAGGCAATAGAAGTATGCAGTACCATTCATAAAATGCAATACAACTCCTGCCATAAATTGCTTGTAAAAATCAAATCGATATCACTGATAGTCGAATGTGGCATGCCATCTAACTTGAAAACATAATCAATAAATGGGCTACCATAGCAGAAAATGGATGAGCAAGTTATATAAAATGAGCATACTTGCTTAACATATCCACCACTATGATCACAAATTTGGTCAAAAATTTGAAGTCCTTGTATAAAATCCATACTTTCATTCAAAACTATTGGGAGTATATTTAAAGGATTAATCCAAAAGAGGCAATTGTTCCATACTTGCTACTTTGACAATCCTAACGTCTCCTTAAAAATTCCCTCACATCTTTTTGAATCTCTCACTAATGCAAGTAAGCTCCTAAGAACCTAGAAAGTCCCTAGTTGGATTTTCATGAAATTCAGCTATGATTTTAGTTCTTAAATATGAAATATATCCCACCACCCATCTTCCCTTTTCAGCCAACAATCCACTGGACAAACTATAGACAAAATCACTCAACTTTCCTTTCTTTAACTTCTGCAAAATATCTTGAATGTGAATGAATTAACCCTCAAGTTAGGTGGGATTCATCAAGCTGAGGATAGTGTTAGTAAGTACTTTAATTCTCTAAAACGTTTGTGGCAAGACTTAGATTTGTTTAATGACTATGAATGGAAATCTCCTGATGATTGTAACTATTTTCGAAAAACAGTAGAGGATAACAGAATTTTTAAGTTCTTAATTGGACTTAATGTTGAGTTTGATGAGGTTAGAGTCAGGATTATTGGGAGACAACCACTCCCTACTATTGGAGAGGTATTTGCAGAAGTCTGACGTGAAAAGAGTAGACGATTTGTAATGCTTGGCAAAAGAAATCCTACAGCCACTATTGAGAACACAGCATTAGTTGCTGGATACACTACTAGTCATACCAAGAAGGTTGAGGAAAAGTCACGGGTATGGTGTGACTATTGCAATAAAGCACGGCATACCCGTGAAACATGCTGGAAACTCCAGGGAAAACCTACAAATTGGAAGGGATCACATGAAGGAAAATTTAATAAGTTGAAGGAAAATTCTACAAATCACTATGAATCACGGAAAATCCCATCAGCACATGAAGTAGATGCTGGACAGATCTATCAAGAGCGGATTAATTACATTCTGAAGCTTCTAAAACCCAAATCTAAATCCTCAAGTGCTCCTAATGCTTCAGTGGCGCAAACTGGTAGTGTTTTTAATGCCTTATCATATTCATTTCCATACAATTTCACTCCTAGGATCATTGATTCAGGAGCATCTGACCATATGACCAGTTCTTCTAATTTATTTCATACTTATGACCCTTGTTCTAGTCATGAAAAGATCCGTATAGCAGATGGATCATTTTCTACTGTCGCTAGTAAAGGTTCAGTAACTCTTTCCTCAAATATATGCCTTAAATCTGTCCTACATGTTCCAAAACTAACATGCAATTTG
>JANZLD010000004.1:40900284-40910823 GCA_026413575.1 Erythroxylum carthagenense | reverse complement strand
AGGTGATGTACAATTCTGCCATTACTGACTTTAGGTGATGTTTGACCACAGTATCTATAAAACAGATTCTCACACTCTGCATATCCTAGGTTTATTGTTATTGATCCTAACATTGCCCTCTTCTTGAAGAGCAGCCTTGGGTGAGGAAATTGACTCCGGATAACAAATTCATCTTCCCACGTAGCATTCTCCATCGGTTTTCCCTTCCAATGAATTAACCATTGCTTAGTTGAATGTCCATCCTTAGTAATCACCCTGCTGGCCAGTGCAGTTTCTGGTTCAACCTCCTCTTTTAGCTCCACTTTCATTCCTTCTGGTAAAGTCTCCTCAACCGTGTAGTGTCCCACAGCCCTTTTTAGCTAAGACACATGAAAAACAGGGTGAACTTGAGAGTGTAGTGGGAGTTTAAGTTTATATGCAACAGCACCCAATTTTTCCAGAATTTGGAATGGACCAAAGTATCTGGCCGCTAGTTTCTGATTGATTCTTCGGGCCACCGTGAGTTGTTTGTGAGGGCGGAGCTTAAGAAATACCCATTCTCTCACTTGGAAGATACTGGATTCCTCTTCCTATCAGCATACTTCTTCATTTGCTCTTGAGCTCTTTGAAGATTGTATTTGAGCTCTTTGAAGATTGTATTTGAGCTGAGTCAAAGCCTCATCTCTATCCTCCGGCTCCCTAGCCACTGCTTCTACCTTAGTTTCGCCTTGCACAAACCAAACCAATGTAGGGAGGTTTTCTGCCATATACCAATTCAAAAGGTGTTGAACCAGTAAACACATGGTAGGTAGTATTGTACCATAATTCAGCCTATGAAACCCAAGAAGACCAATGTTTGGGTTGTTCAGAAGCAAAACACCTCAAATAGATCTCTAGACATCGGTTAAGTACCTCAGTTTGCCCATCCGTCTCCGGATGATAAGAGGAGCTCATTTTCAACATAGTGCCTTTCAGTCGAAACAATTCCCGCCAGAAGTAGCTCACAAATAAGGGATCTTGATCTCTTATGATGGATAATGGAACTCCATATAAACGCACCACCTCCCTTATAGATACTTCAGCCACACTTTTAGCAGTATATGGATGCTTCAATAAAATAAAGTCACCATATTTAGACAACTTATCAACCACCACCAGTATTGCTTCATATCCTTTAGACCTAGGAAGTCCCGTGATGAAATCCATCGATATATCTTCCCAAATCTTGTTGGGAATGGGAAGGGGCTGCAGCAGACCCCCAAGAGGTAGCAGCATACTTCTGCCATTGACAAATGTCACAAGACTTAACAAAGTCTTGAATGGACTTTTTCATACCAATCCAATAGAGATTGCTGGCAATCCTCCGATATGTGCGTAGGAAACCTAAATGGCCTCCTATAGCTTAAGAGTGAAATTCTTTAAGGAGCAAGGGAATGAAAGTGGAATGAGCTGAAATCACTAGCCTTCCCTTATGTAGGAGAACTCCTTGGTGCCACTGAAACCCTCTTCTTGCATTTGGATTTTGCTGTAATGCCTTGATAATATCACTCAAGATAGGATCTTTGTCTACTTCTTGCTGCAAGATTTTACCATCAGCCCATAATGGATAAGAAATCATATTCTTTAATTCACCCTCTTCATGAATCCGGGACAAGGCATCAGCAACTTTATTTTCGGGTCCTGGCTTATAAATGACTTCAAAATAATACCCAAGTAACTTAGCCATCCAGCACTGTTGGTCGATTGTGGATACCATTTGTTGCAGCAAATGGCGGAGATTTTTTTTATCTGAATATACCACAAAGGGCCTTCCTAACAAATAATGCCGCCAATGATGTACTGCTAATACCAATGCCATTAGTTCTTTCTCATAAGCCGACTTAGACAGATTGCCTTCGGATAAAGCTTTACTGAAATATGCAATTGGTCTTCTATTTTGCATTAATACAGCCCCTACCCCCTTGCTCGAAGCATCACACTCCACCTCAAAGGGTTGGGAAAATTGGGGAAAAGCCAATACCTTGGATGTAGTCAAGGCCTTCTTCAAGTTTTCGAAGGACTCCAATACTGCCAAATTCCAATGAAATCCATCCTTTGTTAATTCGGTAAGAGGTTTGGCTATCTTACCGTAGTTCACAATGAACTTCCGATAATATTCTATCAAACCGAGGAATCCCCTCACCCCTTTCACATTCCGAGGAATTGGCCAATTCACTACACTTGAAACCTTGGCTGGATCCACCGCTACTCCCTGTTCCGAGATAACATGACCCAAATAGGCTACTGTTCTTTTCCCAAAATTGCACTTCTGCTGGTTAACCACAAAATGATTGGCTTTTAAGACCTCCAAGACATTTGTTAAGCGTAATAGATGGGTGTCCCAATCTGCACTATATAAAAGAATGTCGTAAAAAAAAACCAGCACAAACCGCCTGAGGAAGGGTCTGAAAATATCATTCATAGTGGACTGGAATGTTGCTGGTGCATTGGTCAATCCGAATGGCATCACGAGGAATTCATAGTGACCATCGTGTGTTCGGAAGGCTGTTTTATGAATGTCCTCTCTCTTGACCCTAATTTGATGATATCCGGATTTGAGGTCCAATTTAGAGAAGACTCCTGCACCATTCAGCTCATCTAATAACTCCTCTACCACCAGAATAGGGTACTTGTCAGGGACGGTGACCTTGTTTAGTGTTCTATAATCTACACACATTCGCCATGAATTATCCTTTTTCTTGACTAAGATAACCGGACTGGAATAGGCACTAGAACTAGGATGAATGATCGCCATTTTCAGCATTTGTTGCACCTGCCGCTCAATCTCATCTTTATGATGATGAGGGTACTTATAAGGTCTTACACTAATAGGCCCTTGTCCTTGTTGCGAGACAATAGCAAGTGAGTGATTCCTTTCGGGAGGTAGCCCTTGCACCTCATGAAAAACCTTCGGAAAGTTAGTCAACACCTGATTCAACTCACTTTCTTCTTTTCTGGTAGGTTGCATCTGTGGTGCCCCTCTTATATCTACTCCTTCCACAGATAGGAAACTCCAACTCAAAATAGCAAGGAGACCATGCAAGCACACTGAATCTTCGTGGTACTCACTACCTCTCCTCGGTGTAAGCTGAAGCCCTGCATTGCCACTAAGTTGCGCCCTTCGCCCCTCATGTTGGAATTGCATGGTCATCTCTCCAATCAACCATGACTTTTCCTAAGGTTTGCAACCAGGCCACCTCTAAGATCACGTCCATTCCTCCTAAGTCCAGGACATAAGCATCAATTTTCCACTCCATTTCTCCCATCCGAATAGGCACTCCCATACACTTTCCTTTAGTAGCCACCTTATGGCCATCCCCCAATCTGATTCCCAAAGCTCTACTCATCCCTACATTCAGCCCAAGACCACTGGCTAACTCCGGCGAAATGAAGTTATGGCTAACCCCGCTATCAACTAGGATCACAATAGGAACTCCCTGTAGCTTCCCTTCCAATCTCATGGTTTTTGTTTCGGGTATCATTGTCTCCTTAACACCGAATACTCCCATAGTTCGACATTCTAGGGCTATCTCTCCCTCTTTTTCTGTTTCAGCCTCCAATGCGATGATCTCTCCATCCTCAGTCAATGATTCATTGTCATCCAGAATCAATAGCCTCAATTGCTTTTCCGCACACTAGTGTAGAGGATGAAACCTCTCCCCGCATCTGAAGCAAAGGACCTTAGCTTTTCTGTCCATAAGCTCGTGATAGGTGAGATGTCGCAACCCCTTATTCCTCTCAGTTGAAACCCTTCTGTCACTGTCCGACCGTCTGGTTGGGGTCGCAAGGGTAGAAACTCCCACTTTGTTCTGTGCATGGGAGTCGAGTTGAGACCTGGATGTCTCCTGGGTTCTCCCCGATCCAAACCCGCCTATAATCTTCCCACGACCCATCGGGTGTGGGTGCTTGTTAGAGACCACTTTCTCTAACACTGAATCACCACAAGAACAACTTCCTGCACTTTGAATCAACACACATAGCAACAGAACACAACCACACACAGCAGTAAAACAAGAACAAAGAAGTAGAAATGAATGGATATCCGTAACTATTATTCCTTAGCTAGACTTCGAGGGCTAGCTAAACCTCCCTACAATCACCAATCACAATATCATAACCGAATGAATATGCATTCCCCCTCTACACCCTTTTATTCTTGTCATGTAACTAACTCTCACAAGATTCCCCACTATACCCTCACATGCTAAATTTCTTCTGGAACCTACTAGAACCTAGTCTTCAACAGTGCTCCACGTCCCTGCGATTCGAGCTGACCTGCAAGCTGCCTCTAAAAAGGCTCCCTCGATTTGGCGTCTAGACGCGCGATCGAGAGCTGATGTTTTCGGTACCTCCACCTTCGCCGCTGACCTCATCCTCCACTGCCTTGGCAATTTTCATCAACTGATATCGATTCACTGGCCCAAACGTTTGTACCCGTCGACGTATATCTGCTCTCAACCCACTCATGAGGTGCCCCATATATTGCTCCTCAAATAGTCAACCCACCTGCGATGAAATGAATTCAAAGGCGTCAATGTATTCCTCCACCGAGTCTGTTTGTCGCAAATACGATAGCTCTTCAAATGGGTTGTCAAATTTTCTCCCTCCATAACGCTCGATTAGAGCCCTCTTAAACTTCTCCCAATCCAGATCTTCTTCCGTCTCCCGTAGTAGATTAAACCAGTGTATGGTTGAACCTTCCATGCTGAGAAGAGCTAGCTTCATTTTTATTGGTTCTGAGGTATTATGAACCTCAAAATACACCTCCGCCCTAGTGATCCACCCTATAGGATCAGACCCATCGAACATGGGTAATTCCACCTTGCGGACTGACATCCGATATTCCTCCATCGTGTCAAAAGAATGCTCCATCGGAGTTGGTTGTCGCCTTTCACCAATCATAGTCTGCCCCCTCCCTGAGGCATCGCCACTCCCCTGTCCTTTCTCTGGTCTTTTTCCCATCATTTTGCTCATTTCCAACAGCAAAACCTACTGCATTTCCCCCATAGCCATCTGCATGGATGATTGAATTTCCTCCACTCTAGCCTCCAAAGTCCCCATTCAGGATTCCAACACTTCTACTCTATCGGACATCTTAGGTGGCATCAAGGTAGGTTACTCATTTTTTTTTTTTTTAAGTCTTCGGAAAAAAAACTGATCCTCCCCTCCCTATTGAGAGTATCCGGCAGGTCAGACCAATGCTAAAACTCTAGCTGAATACACTAGAGTTGTATTATATTGATGATTGATAATAGAGGAAGTATACTGCTATTACAAGGTGATTCACAAGAACACCTTCTATCCATAGCTAAATAAGCTCCTCAGAGAGAATGGTTTCTCTCTGTCTACAATATTCTTTCTTCTAACTTTCTGAATAATGATTTTCTCTCTCTGCCCCCCTACTTAGCTACCCAACCCGTACATTCAGTTATTTTCCCCACCTTGTACCCATTCTGCACCTTTACACTACTAACTAACTTGTGCATCATTGCCCACAACCCCCTCTCTCTTTCTCCTCAAGTATATTCTCCATATCCTAGCTTTATTGTTATTGATCCTAACAGACTATCATAAAAAAAAAGGTGCAAGAGCATGGTCTTCCAGATGGTTCAGAATATTAATCTCTATCCAAAATAACATATAACGCATAGATTGAAGTTCATATTAAGAAGATTTTATGCTACACAATACAAGGTTACATTACTTAGCAAACAAACTCATGATATCTAGCACATCTATATGCTGGAATATTCTATTTGCAAATAATGCAATTCTATGCATTTGCACAAGATCAATCCTTTACTACCAACAGGAGCAATAAGTTCACTTATTTTCTGAACAAATATTACCATAAGTTAAAGTTCGGTTAATCATGGAAATGGACATGGCTCATGGCCAGAGTAAGAATTATGAGCTTGCTAAGTCAACATATGCTAGTGCAGCAGAACATACTTGATTTTAGTCTCCTGTTGAGGTCTGATACACTGTTATCAGATATTAACAAGAATTGAGCTTCATTGGAAAAATTCAATCTGCTCTCCACATCTCTGCACAATCCCGTAATACTATCCTTGCCAGAGCAAGATGTATGGGAATTAGAACGTATCAAAGCGCAAGCACAGCCAACAGCATTACTAAACCATAAGTTGACATCAGCTTCATAAGTACATACTTTATATCTGTTATTCAATAAAAGAACCATCAGGTCCATAATGTCGGAATCCTCAAGATAAGAATGCAAGCTACACTTGAAGAACATGATGGAAAGGTTATATAAGATGAAACTTTGCTGCATACAGTTTTCTAGCTGCAGTGCAGTTAAGAGAATAAGAACCAACTTCAAATGGTTTTATAAGTTCAACTATAATTTACTTCTAGAGTCTTAAACTTGCTTGTAATAGCCATGTCCAGCTGTAAAACACGTAAGAAGGCCGCATAAAGTAGGTTCTAGAATTAAAAAATCAAATAACTGATATGCATCTAGTACACACCTCTGGCCATGCATTATAATTTCTTCCCTCATGCCAAGGCATGAGCCTGCTTGTAGGTTAATCTGCAATTTTCCACTACATCGAGGAGACTCCACAAACATCATCCCTTGATCAAGGTCAATAAAAGTACTGATTAAGCACATTTCAGGAACCTGAAAAAGAAATTCAGATGTAACAACACTTGAATTTCCATGGGATAATAGCAATCAAGACTATAAGAAATTTCTAGAATTAACCACAAAACAATAAGCAAAAGTGTAAACAATGTAATTGCATCAACTGTTTAAGTAACGTTTGTTAGTTGGAATGAAGCATGATATTTCAGGTCATTCAGTATTCTATTTAGTTAGGAATGATGTTTGTCTCTTTCACCTCCATCCCTCTTTTAACCTTGGAACTTCTAATTGCAAAGGGGATTTATACATATCTCCTGTTCAGTTTATTCTTTTTAATCCAGTTCAACAAGGTCTACAATTGACAGTCAAATTCCAATTAAAGATGGAGTCTCAAGAGTGGCTGTACAAACATAGCAACTTTAATATTCAAATATGAAAAACATCTTCTGAGCTCACATAGTATGTGGCTGATGTTGTTCAAACCTTTCTTTCTATAATGTAATTTACAAAAAATTGTACTATAATTACTAAGCAACATAGTATTGCCTCCAATGAAACAAATAAGAAGCATATTTACTTTAAAATAGAACTAAATGAAGAAAAGCAGGAAAACTGTCAAAATTAAATCATAGCTACTGTCAATGTGATTTCTGTAGTACTTAGTCCAAAGTTAATCAAAACTTAGAGTAGAGTTCCATTTCAATAATTTTTATTTAACATTTGTACTCTAGTGTGAGATGGACTGTTGGGATGCATATTATGTAGTATATACAGGGAAAAGTTCAAAACAAGTTGAAAAGGAAGAATAAACAAAGCAGGAAATGAAATATGAAGCCTGCTCCTATTTGTTAAGATTTTTTGAACATTAGTACTTTTTACATGAATACTTAATACCTAAACGCTTGCTCAGGTATCAGAATGGGTAACAGTTCTTATGTCAAATCAGGTATGTATCTGAACATATATATGATTGGGATGAATTGATACAAGGTACTGCTAAACTTGACAATATATATAATCTTGCATGAGGACACAGCTTGTGCAACAAGCTCAAACTACCTTTTTCTGTGTAAGAATATCACCAGATAAATTTTGAAGAAGCCATTCCCGATCATGTAGCAAGCCTATCCAGAAACAAAGTAACATTTTAACCAATGATACAAGTATCCATTAGTTAAGACTCCACCTTACAGCTCAAATTGACAGTTCCAGTATTTAATATCTGATGCTAAATATAACATCAAATAAGCATTATAAGAGCTATAACATTCCAATAAAAATCTTGCTGAAATGCGGGGTTTATTGATGATCAATTAAAAAGATATCTACAAAAACATTAGGCAAAAAGAAACTTATGATATGAAACATGTTACCAGTACTGCTCAAAGGCCAACTTCCCACACAGAAACCTCCACATGACTTGATTGGGTAAATAGTTACAGACTTGAGGTAATAACATCCAGATGAAAGTTTCTTGTCCTGGTCTGCAAGTTTTGTTTTAAATCAGCATAACATATGAGACCTTAAGTTACAAGAAAAGCTCTATAACAAGTAATGTTGCTCATTTACCATGTAGATCTTATGATAGGGAAGAACCTGTTATTGCACAATTATAACACTACTCTCATTCAGAAAGGCCTCAAGAAAATAAGCCATTTCAATCGCATAATATATCTTGATTCAAAGCAAAGAAATTGCAGACTAGCAAACAGTTATTAGACCCTTTAACACCCACAACTGCAAGCGCTTTCTCCCCATCAGAGATAGCCCAGAAAAATTTTGCAGCTTCACCAAATAATTTCACTCTATGCCAATTGTGCTTGCCAATAGTTGCTTATAAAGTAGGCATATTTGCTATGAAAGCAAAGTACTTTTCTAATACTATTTATTTGTGAAAATTCTGAAACCTGACTTTTACTAAACAATTCAAGTTCATGGTTTTGAAGCATGCATCAATTCATTGTTGCATCTTTTGAAATGTTATCCTTACTACGGTTAGTATGTGAAATAAAACAAATAACAGTTTAATCAGATAATTCTAAACTTCACTCTAAAAAGCATCAAGCATCAAATCATTTCTAATGTGAAGTTAGGGCAGCTATTTTTCATTGATGTAGGGCTACGAAGGGGAAGATGGAGGCTGGAACAATTAGGTTTTACAACAAAAGCCTTCTTGAATAATATCGTGGTACAACAGCTGCTGCACCTCTCCAGCAAAAACCCATTTATACTAGTTTTACGAGAAATCCAATCCATGATAGGAACAAAGAAACAAGTACTAGAAGAATTCCTGTTGATAAAATGAAAAAACAAGTAATATCTTATTAAAAAAAAAATCTAGCCTAAATAAGAAAACCTTATGAAGACCAGTCCAATAAGAAAACATAAATTATTTAATTGCAATATTTCCATGCATCATAATGATTGCACTACTAATTGATCGATACGACTTCCTAATTACCATCTTTTTCTACAAAAACACCAAATAGTGACACTATAAATTGTCATAATGAAATTTCCAGATAATGCTAATAAAATGAACATATTTTCTTTTAGATTTAATTTGCAACATTAACTACTATATTTTCTACTTAGTAATACGTCTGCAGCTTTATTTGAATTGTTGAATTAGAATATGGAACTCCTCTTCACATTTTCTTTTTTTCTTTTCCCTCTTCGAACTGTATTGTCTTTCTTTACTTCTTTCTCTCTTGCACAAATATATGCCACTTTCTGCTCTCTTTCCTCTTATCCCTCCAATTTCCTTTTGTTAACAATCCACCCTCTCCCTAGCCCATACCAACTAAGCCCATCAAAACTTATACTCGTAGAAACAAATTAGGAAAGGGGGGAGTGACTGCCATGAAGGCAAGTTTGTTAGAACGTAGTTATGGAGAGAGAAAGAGGGAGGGGAATATAGCTGTCTAGTGAGAATAGACTAACAACGATTACTATCATCATTGTTAGGAAAAGTTGACCTAGTTTGTCCAGGAGGGGGAGCTTGCTCCAGCTTGTTATTATCTACAATACTATCAATATACTATCAGTAATACAATCTCTATCGAGATTCCTAACAATTGGTGCTTTCAATGAGAGTCCAAGTGGGTAGAGATTGTATGCAAACTAGAATGGAGGCTAGAGTATCGGCAATAGAGGCGTCTCTTTGGAGGCAAGAATCATCCCTCTCAGCTCAGGAGGGAATGGTTAAATCACACGACACTACTTTGAAGGATCTACGAACGTAGCTCAACTCCTTGATGACCAGTGTGGAGACACTAGCCAAATCTCAAAGTCTGCTACAGTCAGAGTTGAGAGATAGTTTTCAGTCCTTGAAGGCCAGAGATCCGCAGAAATAGAGCGTAGTAGGAGGAGGAGAAGAACCACGGGAGTTTACCCACCATGCGTCCTCTTCTGCCGGTGGCGACAGACCCGCACACCATTTCTCGAATTCCACCGGCAACGACAGACCTGCCAGTGGATCGCAAGGTACTGGGCACCACCGACAGGGTGACCATGTGTCATCAGCCGCTACAGAACATGCATGGGAGGAGTACTGAAGTGCGGCACGTAGAGTCGATCTTCCCTTGTTTCATGGCAAGGACCCATTTGCATGGGTCGTACGAGCTTAATCTTATTTTTCGATTCATAAGATTCCTGCAAAGTTGAGGTTGCCGATGGTGCAGATTTGTATGGAAGGGACCACGTTGTACTGGTTTAAATCCATACGTGAGCTGGAGCCATGCATGATGTGGGAACGCTTCAAGCGATCCTTGTTTGACAGATATGGGGAAAAAGATGAGGGACATCCGATAGAGCAGCTGAAATCGATAGTTCAACATAGTTCAGTGGATGAGTATATCAAAGAGTATGAGAGAGTGACTTCACAAATCACTCATTTTACCGAAGAGTGGTTT
>JANZLD010000004.1:40680858-40714422 GCA_026413575.1 Erythroxylum carthagenense | reverse complement strand
TGTATCAGTTTCCTTTTTGGTTTTATTAGGGGACTGATAGACCTGTCTATTCTGCTTTTGGATGACTGTATCAGACTAGTATTTTGGTTTTAATATTTAGTGAATTCTGCTATTGTGAATTAATTGTTGTGATGCCATGTGGATTTTATTAGCGAGATTTTCGGTAGTGCACCTTCATCGCGGGATACGTGTTGGAGTGACCTTCGGGCGTCCCGATATGTACCCTACGATAAGGAGGCGCTACATATATTTTATCCAGTTTTACTAAAACTGATACTATTGACCGAGAGGCAATCACCCTTAGTGGTGAAGAAGAGCTTCCTAAACAAGAAGACAAAGAAATCTCCATCTAAGAAGAGAAAGTAGAGGAGTGGAAGAAGATAACTAAAGAAGATGAGTTAGAAACCTCTATATAAGAAGAAGAAGAAGAAAAAGAGTGGATAGAGGAAGAACTGGTGGAGGAACCAAGTAATGTTAGTAGTAACCTTAAGTATAGAGGGTTTCCATTTCATCAAGGACAAACTGTTCGAGCTAGTAGCTAATACAAAGAGTTTTGTTTTTCCTTATGTTTTTAACAGTTTGTCATGAAAAAATGCATTAATGGAATCTATTGGTTTTATTAATGTAATTAATTTATTATCTTGCAAGAGATAGCTTATTTACAGGCTATAAAACTACTTTATAGAGAAAAGGGTGGAAGCAAACTGCTAATTATTGACGTGAGATGACATTAAATGTGCAAATTACATTAAGATATCGATGTTAAAAAAGCGCTGCATAGGAAGCAATCCATAAGTTAGTTTTAATTTTATTTTAATTTCTATATTATTTTGTTTTTGCTTTCATGATAGTATAGGATTTTATTTTCTATTATGTCAATTCTTTTGTGTCTTTTTGTCCATTCGTTTCATTTTTTGCAAGGATGTTAGTCTCACTTGGATGGATCCAAATAAAAAAATTGTCGCAATCAGGAAAGTATCAAACAACCCTCTCACTTGCATATTTACTTGTATTGTGTACATTAAGGACAATGTACAACTTTAAGTGTGGGGATGAGTTCAATGAATTTTTAACTGATTTCTTTAAGCTTATTATAATCTTGATTATAATATTTTATAAACTGATTTCTTAAATTGGTTGAGATCTGTCCATGAATACTATTTGTTATTGCTAAATATTAACTTGAATTGCTATGTAAAAGGATGATGGTTAAAATGAAATTAATTTTTTAAGTCATATTTTTCGTAATTATTGAAGTATTCAAATTGAATGATATTGCATATTGTTTACACACATATACCCATTCTTTTCGTGAGCTTTTGAGCCTAAACAACAAATTCTCAAAATTTTTAAAGCTCTTGGTATTCTTTCATATATGTTATTTTATTATGTGTGTTAAGCCCATATTTGTTAAATTAGAAGCATTAACATGATAAAGGCAATTAGATTAACCAACTTGTCTAAGCCTTTTTCTTTGACATTAGCATACCCTTAAAATTGACTTTAGGAATAACCAAGTTGAGCCTTAGCCTTTTTCATTGATTAAACCCAAATTATATATCTTTATCCTATTTTTCTTTGAAGACCTTTTTATTGTTTTGAACCCTGAAGGTTATTTACATTATTTACTTATTTGAGACATAAAATTTGTGAAAGGTCCAATATTAGTTGAATTTTGGTATTGATTGGAATGTTGAAAAAAACAAAAAAAAGAATTAAAAAGAAAAAAAGAAAAAGAAGAAACAAAGAGAAAAAGGAATAAGTTTATGGTACCAATAAAGTTGCATTGAAAGGACCTAAGTGTATTTGTAACAAGTCTTGAAATCTTTCCATGAGTAAATTTCCTTCATTTTTTATCAAGCCATTCAAACCTTACTTAAGCCTCATTACAACCTTTAGAAATACCTTTGGATTTTTGTTTCTGGTTTATACACAAGTGGTGGAGATGTGATTTTATTGTAAGCATATAGTAAGAGTTCTACTATGTATTGATTGAGAGTTCTGATACTTTTCACCCTAAACATTTGAGTGCATTGAATGAAATCTTGGTAAGGGTGTAAAGATATATGCTTTTGATTTCAAGGCAATTGTTGATGTGATTATTATTACTATTAATTAGGAAGTTAATTTTATGACAACTTGATTATGATTGCTTATTAATTTGATTTAGTAGGATGTAATGATGTATAGTATGAATGGACAGGTTAAGATTGATGATGGATTGATGATATAAAATTTATAATTGTGATTGTGGTTTGCTTGAGGACAAGCAAAAACTTAAGTGTGGGGATGTTTGATAGATAGATATTTAACTATATTTTACCACACATATTTGATGTATTTTGCTTGATATTTTATAATTTTATCATATATTTGGTACTTAATATGCTTTATGTGTGTTTATAAGTGATAATTGCCTTCATGGACATAAATGAGAGGAATTCAGGTGAAAACATGGCTAATAATAGGAAAAATAGCAATCTAGAAAAAGTGCACGACCATGCACTTTTACATACCCTTGCATTTTTACGATATCTGGCGCACCTTGATTATGCACAACTGTGCACATGACCATGTATAACCCGAATAAACCTAGAGTTCAATATAAAAGTGACGTTTCATGGTCAGATGAAAGGAGGAGACTTTTGGGAGGCAATTTCTAGACGTGGAGTTGTTCTCTAGGTGCAATTTTGGTCAAAGGAAGTGAGGAACACGAAGATATCATCAAAAGATCCATCGGAATACAAGATCAAGCCTCTACATTGCGAGAACATTCGCTAGAAGACATTCAGGTATGAACCTATTTTTTTATATTTGTTTTTCTTTTAATGTATATTTGATTTCATATTCGATTATGTGCAACTAAATGTCCAGTTAGTATTTAGGTTAGAAGAACCTTATGTTAATACTTTGATATGATTTAATTCCTTTATTAATACAATTGGTTCGATTGATTATTGTGATCTAAATTTGTGTTTTATTGATAATCTAATTTCATACTTAGAGATTAAGAAATCTTAGTGTGAATAGATCTACCGTAATTAGAAGAAGATGATTGCAACCCTAGAGATAGGATGACATAAATCCTCTAGATTATGGTTAAACATAATAGAGGGATTTATAAATCGCTAATTCAATCCTATAAGATTTAACCTGAGTAATTCGGTTAAAAACTTTAGGATTAGTTGTTAATAGACTTAAAGTCAGCTACTAGCATAGCATAGGAGTCTACACAGTCTAATACATCAACAAACAATTGCATGATAAACGATTATTCTATTAAGGTTTTAGGGGGATTCAAGCCTTTATATTAATTTCTAATAACAATTCTAAATGAATTCCATTATCTCTGTGTTCATTATTGTTTCCTATTTTATTTTATTAGTTTTAGTTTTAGTTTCTTTCCATTAAAAATATAAAATCAATCCTTAACCTAGATAATAGGGGAAGAGTGATTACTAGTATTCATAGTCTTCGTAGGATTGACCCATGCTTGCCGATACTAGCTATAGCTACGTCGTGCTCTTGTAGTCATTTAATATTGACTATTACACGTTAGGTCAATTAGTATATAAGATAATTATCTGTAATAAATATCATAGTTAATAAAATTATACTTATGTAGAATAATAAGAGTCCTAATTAATATAAGTAATGCAAGATATGATAAATACAATCATGCATACTACATCTTTTAAATTTTTTAACAAAGAATTCATTATTAGTTTTTATTTAAGTAAGAGTTAATTTTAGATGAATTAAAGTTTATTAAATTCGTGGTTTATTTAAATTTTTGTGAAATTTATTAAATAAAATTCATTTGTTTTGTCATCAATTAAGCATTGGCAAAATGAGCAAATTTAACTGTAAACATTTTTTACCAAAATACAAGTTAAATGTTTTGGAGTATTCAGAATAAACTATATCATTTGCAAAATGTTCAAAACAAATCTTAAGTGAATATAAATTTAAGTAGAAATAAGCCTTCATTCATTATATGTCATATTAGTATTAACGTAATATAAATTTATTATCTTTGTATATGTCACATTAATGTTGCCGTAGTACAAATTTATTATTTTTAGGCCAAAAGTACAATTTGAACCTCAACATTTACAACATAATACAACTTGAACCCTAACGTTTTGAAGTGTTTAAATTGAACCATAACATTTTCAAAATGTTTAAAACAGACCCTAAATGAACAAAAAAATTGGCATTATTAATTCCCTATAAGTGAAATGTTATATCAGTGTTGACATAACGTCATTGTTATATTTTTAAATTAAAAATGGGTTCTACTGCCATATAATTAAAATTTTAAATTAATCAAAAAGTGAGTCTCACTATTATGTGGCAATAGGATATATTTCAAATAGTGGGTTCTATGTGTCATATGGCAATAGAGCTCAAATTTATAAATTTTAGCCAGTAAGTCCCACTTGTCATGTGATAATGGGACCACTTTTATTTAAAAATAAAAAATAATATCACATCAATATTGATGTAGAATTTAACTAAAGTGAAGCTAACCCCGTTAAAATTTTTATTAACTTAAGCTCTATTTTGAATGTTTTGAAAATGTTGAAGTTAAATTTGAATACTTTGAAATGTAGAGTCTGTCTATATTCAATTGTAAATGTTAAGATTCAAAATGCACTTTTAGTTTTATTTTTTATTTGAAAGTTAGGTCATATTATGTCTTATGGCAATGGAATATACATATAAATTAAATTTAAACTTATTTAAATTTGTTTTCTTTAAATTTATTTAATCTTTAATAAATGTTGATTAAACTTAATTAACATAATTTAACATCATCGTATTTGATTAAGCTCTTCTAAACTAAAAAAAATCCTAATTGTTCTAAAAACCATTGTTTTAAAAACTAGATCGGATAAGGATTAAGATTTAAAAGTTTAATTAGTATAAATTGTTATAAAATTGTATATAATAAATAAGAAATAAATATTATAAGAGTGACTAAATATGAGACTGCCTAATTAACATTGCTGTTATGATTTTATGTTGTCCCTAGAAATAGAAACAGGTATTTTCTGACACTAGATGCCTTCTTTATGTGCTTATAGATGACTCAGGGGTCTTTTGGTTCGAGGGTTTGGAAACGAAGGAATAGAATAATTATAAAAAAATAGTGTTTGCTTTGGAGTTTTCAATTCTAGGGGAATGGATTTATCCCATTAAATTTGAAAATCTATTAAACCCACCAAAGGGGGTGGGTATCAAGTTTTCATTCCAATTTAAGTTTTTATTATGCTTATTTTTTACTCTTTGATCCCCGGCCTTTGCCTTACCATCCTCTTTACTTCCTTATCGCCTCTCAATTCCTTACGATCTTCCATCCTGCCTTATCACGTCTCATCAATAAAGGAATTTTTTATTTTGCGCCTCCAGGTATATTTTCTGAAATCCTTCATTTTAATTTGATGTTAAATGAACTAGATAAAACTTGGTTTTATCTAATTGTAAATGGGACTTTTGCTTCTTTTTTTTCTTATATATTCTCGTTTTATGATTTAAGCAAGAGAATAACCAATCTGCTATATGGTTTGATGATGTGAAAGGGCATATGGTTATAGATTGAACGAGAATCATAAAACCAATATGCTCCTTTTTTCCTTGATAATTATTGTTTTGTGATTTAATTTGATTTTTCGTATATGGTTTTAACTCTTTCGTATATGCAGCTCTGTTGACAAATAATCATATAGCCCATCTAATGCTCGAAAATTGCGATAAAATTCTTTGACAAAACTGATTATTTTTTTTTACAAACATATGGAGATAGCCCCAATAAACATATGAAGGGCAAATTTTTTTTATTTTTATTAAGGGTAAAATGGTATTATATTATCTTTCATTCTCATTAATGCAACAACCAAACAACATTATTGGTATTAATACAGAAACCTAAGTTACAAACCAAACATTATTTTTTTATTTTTCATACCCATCCCCATCCCCTTCTATTATTATACCCATATCTATAGCCAACCCCGTGCTCAAATCAAACCAAATGCTTACTCAATGTCTTAAAATGGGTATTTCTTGTTTAAGATAGTTTTTACAAAACGTATCTACTTACTATTGTCCTCATCATGTGCTTGTTTTGTCTGAAAAGATAAAATTTCACATATTGACCATGTAGCTGAAGTATTTCCTCTTTGTGGTAGGGGTAGGCATTATGTTTTCGTAAATTCTCCTCTCGTCAAAGTTATGTCAACTTATTAGTTTACATTTCTTTGCTTTCCCCAGATCTCTTACGTAAAGAAATTGTCTTGTGAATTTGTTATATTCACACTATAGACGAAGTACATCTTTTTTTGCACTTCCCGGCGGTGGCTTTATAGTGCTATGATTGTGGTCACTCTATAGATCTTAATATGTTAGATATATGTGGCCATTATTGATTTAATGACTGTTTTAATATCAAAATTCTAACTCTTGTGACCAAAATTAATATTTTTATCACTAAAAAGGGTCAGTAGTGAACAATCAATTACCATTTTAACATATAGCAATAGTGGATTGTGTTGGACATCCAAATATAAGATGCTTCTACTTCCCTTAGACTCGATATGCTTTCTCTGTATTCTCTCAATCCCTACTCCTAAAATCGCTCAATTGTAAATTTGTGATTGTCTAAAAATAATATCCCTCCTCTTTTGGAATGTTACCCTCCTTAGTTGATTATTTTGCCTCAACAGTAAGTGTTTAATTTCCTCTCATTCTTGTTTTTCTTTCAGTCTCCATCTTCATTGCAACTGTCGGAGCAGCCTTAACTATGTGCGATGAAGCGAGTCAAAACTTAGGGTTTGTAAAAATTTGTTGAATATTGTGTTAGGTATATATGGAGGTATAATTACACGAGAGCTCGGATGTAAGATTTTTGAGTCTGATCTTTGTGATTTGGCATTCCACATGATCTTTTTGGTGCTCCAACATAAATGGCAGTTAACCGTAGCCAAACACGAGAAGATGGTGCGATTCCAAGTTTGGGAGTCGAAGAAGACCCTATTTTTCATAGTTCAGATGAAATTAGCTTATTTATTATTTAATGGTCTTATTTTAATCTACAATGGTCAAAAATAAAAACTAAACTGAAAATTAGCTTGATAACTAAACTGAAAATTAGCTTGATTTGTGCTTAACCTAATCGAACCGATCAATTCTGATTCGATTTTTACATCGTTGCTAAAAACTCCTCCATATCCACATCATCATCATTATCATCCTCTTCCCTCTCCTCGCCATTTTTGGGATAAAATTTAGTTATTACGAACTGTCTTCTTCTCATACATGCATCCTTGGTTGACATTCCTAATGGGTGAAAACCTAAGCTTCTCATATCTAAAGGGCAACTTTTCTTTTTCTAAATTTGACGTTCAGTTTCCTAACTATTCAAGGCCTCAACTACTTTTCTTGCTTCAACTTCTTCCGAGAATAGAAGTTATATTGTATTCCATTTGTGCAAATTTCACAAAAAACTAAATCTAATTTTAAACTTTATATAAACTATATGAAACTCAAATTAAATCCTTCAACACCAAGCCATCAACTCAATTCACATTAATAACTATTCGTACTTTACGCGCCTCTTGCCACATTCATTAGCAATATACATTTCTTATAGAAGCTACAAGAAAATACCAAAATAATCAAAAATATGATAGCTTCGCCGCATACAATCTACTCATGTTGATGACATTGGTTTTACACGGAAAATGATGATCATCATGATTAACCGCTTGTCATTTTTCTTGTACCTCTGTTGTTCTATCGACATCAACTCATCTAATTTTTCTCTATCCCAATTCTGGGGCGTCCACTTAGGACTCAATCTAGCTTGGACTCTGGGCTATAAACAAGTCATCGTCGAAGTGGACTCTCTAGAGGTAATAAACTTCCTGTCATCTTCTACTTCAGATTTCCTTGATGAGCCTTCTTTGTTGACAGGTATCAGACGATTACTCGAACACGATTAGGAGGTACATTTTTAGCACGTCCATCGAGAGGGGAATCAGTATATAGATAATTTGGTCGCCCTTGCAGCCATTGTCAGTCCGAGGCTATATATCCTCCAAGAACCTGATAGGAATGGAGGAACAACTAATCGGCCTAGGTCCATACGTATAAGGAGTGCACCAAGAAAGCTTATGGATTATGTTGCAGCAAATTAATTCAAGTCACAGCTGGAAAACATTTTACAATTACGTTTTTAATTCATTAGTTGTTAGAATTCTGTTAGAGATTCTGTTAGAAAACATCCTATAAACTATACTGTTAACAAGGGGAAAAAAGGGGAGGAAAAATATTATCAACGTTTTATCTCTCTTATTCTTTTCTACCTTTTATTCTCGTCGTTCTTATCTCGCTCACTCACAGAAAACACAGAGGAGGCCAGCCACCTTAAATTGGCTCTCTCTTATCATTGGTGCTTTCATTATGGCTGAAGGTACTCATCATGCTCGAATTGAAGAGGCTCTTACAAAGCTGACAACCATGCATGAGAATACGCAACTCTCCTTACCAACCAGAACGCCAATATCGAGTCTTTGACCAACTATATACGTGAAATTACTCTGGGCTTGCAAACATTGGAAGCTCGAGTTGAGCAACATCTTTGTCGCCCTCCCACACCACTAGTCCAAATACAACACGCCATCGCTCACCAACAGCTACTTCCACCACCCAATAACCATCCCTTACCACACCCACCTCCTATCAAAGCAATGCACCTTGATGTCCCATGATTTTTTGGCGACAACCCAACCGCGTGGATTTCTTGCATTCAAATGTATTTTGATTATTACAATACTCCTAATGTTCAACGATTGTTGATCGCTTCATTTCATCTCGATGGCCCTGCTTTAGATTGATTTGACTGGATGCATGAGAACAATTTAATTGTTGAATGGAATGAGTTTTTACTTGCTGTGGAAAAGCATTTTGGACCCTTTGAATATGAAGACCATTTTGGTAAACTCTGTAAGCTGATTCAAACTTCTTCCCTTACTGATTACCAACAACAGTTTGACCAATTGACCAATAAAATCCCAGGTACCCCTGAACATGTGTTAGTCAGTTGTTTTGTCTTAGTCTCAAACATGACATTCGAAACGAAATCTAGGTTTATAAACCACATTCTCTGATCCAAGCTATGGGGTTGGCTCGGTTGTATGTTAATAAGTTAACAGATCGCAGATTTACTAGTAGACCTATGCCTGACAGCCATTGGACTAAACCATACACACCACCCAAAACTGAGATGCTACCTCCCTTGTTACCCACACCATAATCCACTAAACATCTGCCCACTACACCTATACCTCCTACATACCCCATTAAGAGATTATCCACCACTAAGATGCTAGCTAGATGGGAAAAAGGCCTCTATTATAACTATGATGAGAAATTTTTTGTAGGCCATCAATGTAAGGGATGTATCTTCCTTTTATTGATTGAGGATGAGGATGTTGGGGTTACCGATGTTGCTACTTCTTCAAGTTCACTAGATAATCAGTCTCTCGATGAGACACCTGAGATTAGCTTCCATGCTATGGTGGGCCAACTCTGTTCGTGAACCCTTAAACTAGAGGGATTGATATCTGGTTTTAACATCCAAACCTTAGTTGACAGTGGGAGCACTCATAAGTTTATACAAGAACAGGTTGCTAGATTTCTCAAGCTGCCTATTATCACCTCTCCACACTTTAATATGATGGTAGGAAATGGACAAACTCTCGTCTGTGAAGGATATTGCCCGTTAGTTCCACATCAATTGGGAAATGAAACTTTTACAATTGATTTTTATGTCTTTCCAGTTCAGGGCGCTGATGTGGTTTTGGGTGTACGGTGGCTGCAGCTGTTAGGCAAAGTCATTATGGATTACAAAAATCTCACTATGGAATTCACTCATGAAAGTTGTCAGATCACACTACAAGGGAACTCTCCATTCCAAGTTCAACAAGTACACTCCAACCAGCTGCGACGTATGTCCCGAACTGATTCAATTTCACAACGTTTTTAGTTTTTTTCCTTGACTGCTGACCTTATACACCAGCTGGAGGTACATTCTGTTCCTAGTTCTTTGTTATCTTTGCTTAATCTGTTTGAGGAAGTATTCATGGATTCAACTGCATTACCACCTCATAGACTCATTGACCACAAAATCCATCTTTTACCAATCACTGCTCCTATTAATGTCAAATCATACTGTTACCCTCACAACCAAAAATCTGAAATAGAAAAGCTTATATCAGAATTGTTGGATGTTGTTCTCATACGCCACAGTCAAAGCCCATTTTCATCCCCCTTCCTTTTGGAAAAAAAGAAGGATGGGACGTGGCGTTTCTGTGTTGATTATCGAGCCTTAAATCTAGTTACTATCAAGGATAAGTTTCCCATACCAACTGTGGATGAATTATTAGATGAACTTCAGGGTGCCACAATTTTCTATAAAATCGACCTTCGAACTGGTTACCACCAAATTCGTGTCCACTCTCATGATATTCCAAAAACAGTCTTTCGTACCCATGAAGGTCACTATGAGTTTTTAGTCATGCCTTTTAGTTTGACTAATGCTCCCTCCACTTTCCATGCCACCATGAATATCGTCTTTAAACCATTCCTTCGACGTTTTGTCATCATTTTCTTTGATGACATTCTCATCTACAGAAAATCACTTGATGAACACCTTGAACACATGAAACTTGTCCTGACTTGTCTATGGCAACACTCTTTTTATGCCAAAAAATCAAAATGTTATTTTGGCCAATCAAAGATCGATTACTTAGGCTATGTAGTTTCAGCTTTAGGGGTTCAACCTGATCCAAACAAAATCACAGCTATTCAAGCTTGGCCTACTCCACATAACCTCAAATCATTGCGAGGTTTTCTTGGATTATTGGGGTAATGCTTTTATTGCCAATCCATTAACCAATCTACTAAAAAAGGACAACTTCCAATGGTCACCTGAAGCCCAAACATCATTTGAAACCCTCAAAATAGTCCTCACAAACACCCCCATTTTAGCTCTTCCAAACTTCTCCTTACCCTTCCAAATTTACACTGATCCTTCGAACTCGGGTGTTGGAGCTATTCTCACACAATCAGGCCACCCAATTGCTTATTTCAGCAAGAAACTCCCTCCTAAACTTACCAGATCTTCTACATATGTGAGAGAACTCTATGCTATGACACAAGCAGTGGCAAAATGGAGACCATACCTACTTGACCATCACTTTTCCATCATCACTGATCACCACAGTCTCAAAGACATCCTATCTCAACAAATACATACACCGGAGTAACAAAAGTACATCATTAAGCTCATCGGCTACGACTTTGATATTTCTTATCAACCCGGCAAAACAAATATATTAGCTGATGCCTTATCCCGTAAATTTTCTGACCTTAGTTTACCTGACTCACTACCCATTCACTTGTTTTCTTTTACCACTCCAATCACTACTCTCCTAAATGACTTAAAGCTAGAAACCCAAACCGATCCATATTATACAAATCTTTTATCCAAATCACGGACCTCAGCCACAAATTCCCCTTTCCACTTCAAAGATGGTTTTCTATATAAAAACAATCGCCTTTACCTTAGCCCCACTTCTCCCTTAAAAACAAATGTGCTTTTTGAATTCCATAATAATCCTCTAGCAAGTCATACAGGGATTCGAAAGACTTTGTACAAGATTGCCTCTACTTTTTATTGGGAAAACATGGCTTGGGATGTCAAAACTTATGTTACAGATTGTCATACTTGCCAACAAGCCAAAAATGCTACCACAAAACTAGCTGGAACATTACAACCATTACCTATTTCCTCTAATGTTTGGGAAGACATCTCTATGGATTTCATTACAGGCCTTCCTCTTTCTAATGGCTTCACAGTGATACTAGTTGTGGTTGACAGACTTTCGAAGTATGGCCATTTTGGAGCCTTAAAGACAGGGTTTACAACCACTACCGTTGCTTCATTATTTGCAGATATGGTGGTTAAACACCATTCATTTCCTAAATCTATAGTTTCAAACCGCGACCCTGTTTTTCTTAGCAAATTCTGGCAAGATTTGTTTTGTTTCAGCGGTACATCTCTTTATATGTCTAGCTTTTATCATCTGCAGTCTGATGGGCAAACTAAGGTTTTTAATCGATGTTGTTTTGTCATGGACCGACCCACAACATGGTTCAAGTACTTGATTTGGGCAGAGTTATCATATAACACATCAGTTCACTCTTCCATCGATATGACACCATTCGAGGCTATTTTTGGCAAACCTCCACCCACCTTACCAGCATACACCTCAGGTTCCTCTTCTATTGAAGCTGCCGACTGACTTATTACTGATTGTGAAGACCTCCTTCACACCTTGAAGACTCGTCTTCAACAAGCTCAACATCGCATGAAGATACAAGCAGATCATCATCACCAAGAGGTGTACTTTCAAGAAGGTCAGTGGTGTTACGTGAAATTTCAACCACATAAGCAAACGTCGGTGATAGGACAAAAATACACAAAGCTCAGTAAGCGTTACTATGGGCCATTTCAGATTCTTAAACGAGTTGGAGTAGTTGCTTACAAGCTCCACTTACCCAGCTCCAGTAAGATATACCCTAAGCAAGCAGCACGAAGGACAGAACTTTTGTGTCTCCGTCTACCGTCCTCACTCATGAGGACGCTAACCAAATGCAGGGTATATTTTACGTATCATTACTTAAACTTTGCCATGATCCTGACACTGCACCTAATTTTAAACTCCCTCAAACTTCAGTTGACAACCACCCTTTAATCTTCCCTTTAGCTATTTTGAATCACCGAACTATTAAAGCTCAATTTCTCAAGTACTGGTTCAATGGATTGGGTTGCCTTTGGAGGATACTTCTTGGAAGGACTTAGAGACATTTAAAATGTTGTATCCGGAGTTCCACCTTGAGGACAAGGTTTTTTCTGATGGAGTGGGTACTGATAGGAATGGAGGAACAACTAATCGGCCCAGGTCCATACGTATAAGGAGTGCACCAAGAAAGCTTGTGGATTATGTTGCAGCAAATTAATTCAAGTCACAGCTGGAAAACATTTTACAATTACGTTTTGAATTCGTTAGCTGTTAGAATTCTGTTAAAGATTCTGTTAGAAAACATCCTATAAACTGTACTGTGAACAATGGGAAAAAAGGGGAGGAAAAATATTATCAACGTTTTATCTCTCTTATTCTCTTCTACCTTCTATTCTCGTCGTTCTTATCTCGCTCACTCACGAAAAACACAGATGGGGCTAGCCACCTCAAATTGACTCTCTCTTATCAGAACCTTGGATGCTTTTAATAGAGCTCCTTCACAGAGATAAGTACGGCGATGTATCGCAGAGATAAGTACGGCGATGTATCGCAGAATCATGTGCTAGCTAGCTTATCTTTGGCTCTTGTTTTTATCCTTACAAAAAAAAAGATAATATATAGCCTTGGAGGAACTTTTTTGAACAAGTAGAGCTTTCGGGTGTAAAAGAATTTAATTTAATGTAATTATATTATTTAAGTTAAATTATTTTATAGTTTAATTTAACATAAATTTATATATTTAATAAAAATAATAATTTATGTTATATTATTAATATAATAAAATTTAATTTCGTTTAAATTTAGATTTCATATAATTTGTAAACTTTCAAAAAAGTGTACTAAAAAAGGTTAAATTTTCGCTTTTCGCGATTAAGCATTTTTAGCTTCTAGGTGTGTGTTAGCGATCCTCGAATGGCGTTATCTGACTGCAAGTACAGCTGCGAGACTGGTGTTGAAACCCTAGAATGGATAAACGCTATCGTTAGTTTTATCAAACCTTACCATTCCCTCATAAACGCTCATGTTGTGAATTTCTTTAAGGATAGACTTTGGGAATCCATCGATAAAGATTGGATTCACTGCTTGCGTCACGAACCTGTACAAAATCTCCTCCTCGTTCCTTCTGGTGTGGTTCAGGTGTTTCTTCTTATTCTTTTTTTTTTAAATCTCATTTTCTTCCAATTCACCCCCGTTACATAATATTCAGTTTTCTTCAAATTTTAACTTAGTTACATGATAGGATCACTGGCCGAATTCGCTCAAGGAATTTGTTAAAACTATAAAATCTCTTGTGTTCCCTAGAGAGCAAGTGGACTTACATAAGGTTGGTATTCCCATATTCTAATTTCCTACATATATGCTGTTTTCGTTGGGATGAGGATTCCATTGGCATTTGTTGTTTTAGCAGTTAGTGGCTTGTAACTTATGCTGTGTTGTTTCTCTTTGCTGATGAAATTATCTTTCAATGATATTCCATTTCATTTTTTATTTTTCTTTCTTGACATTTGGTTTTTGTCAATGTTTATTTTCCATTATCACATGTAAATGTTGATTTTCCACTATCGCATGCAAATTTTATAATTTGTTTGTTTCCTATTCTTATATTTTGTTGATGTTGTTACTCACTTGATAATAATCTTTGTAGGTCTTTCCTGATCTGAACTTGACATTGCTTAATAGTGTTCTTGCACAAGGGATGAATATGAAGAAAAAGCATGAAGTAAGGGTTCCTATTTGTTATCTCCATATATTATGTATTTTTTTAAAGTTATTTTTCATTAAGAAGAAATGAAGAATAAAGGAGAGAAGAATTCAGAAGAACGAAGAGAGAAGATAGAAACACAAAGAAGAGAGAAGTAAAATACTTAATTCATACTTTCTCACTTATGAAAACGGTTCTAGGCACTTTTTATTCTCCTTTTAGATTCAAATCCATCACTAACTTTTATACATAACAATTTCCCCTACCATAGAAAACCTTGCCCATAAGGTTTATCAGAAAAGTTATTAAGGAGTTTAGCAAAATAGATAAAAAAGAAATAGCCACCCTTTCTTCTTCTTGAAAAAAGTGGGCTTCTTTCCATCACATTTTTGCAATTGCCTGATAACATCTGATTGTTATTCCCCTCTAAGTATTTAAGTTGGTGTTTGTGAAGGTAGAGAGTGGTTTTAATTTCGCTGCCAAGTGCTCTTTGTTAACATCAATGGTGAATGAATGTACAAGATTTTCAAATGTATTGCTTACCATTGTCCTGTTTTGTAGTCACCACAATACCCATATTGAAATGCAAGCTGCTTGTAAGGCCCCCTTATTCAAAATCACTGTCCATCTTAATGCCATAACACTACTATAAATTTTTTTACTTTGTACATTGGCTATTGCTATATCTAGAAAAAGCGTTATACTCTCTAAAGCAACCATCTCATGTGATTGCATAAATTGATTGGACATTGATCGTAGGTTATTTATCTAATATTCATGGCAATGAAATTCTATTTGAATTTTCTATATCCATTTCTCACTTTGAATTTTAGACTCCTTGAGTTTTAGGATATTTTCTTTATTCTTTTCAAGCACTTGGTCCCAATCATCTTATGTCATATCTATGGAATTCTTAGCCAAGAGTCGTAAAGCTTTTGATACCATATGTTTTGGTTGTTTTTTGTTAAAGAAGAAATGAAGAACAAAGGAGAGAATAATCTGGAAGAAGGAAGAGAAAAGATAAGGAAACACAAAGAAGAGAAAGAAGTAAAATAATTCATACTTTCTTAAGAAGAGAAAGAAGTAAAATAATTCATACTTTCTTACTTATGAAAACAATTATTGGCACTTTTTATACTCACTTTTAAATTCAAATGCATCACTAACTTTTATATGTAACAATATTGCTAAAGAACAATACTAAAGTTTTGATTGTTGCGTATCAAAATTCTAGGTTATTCTTTGTCTTTGTTTACTAGCAAAAGGAATCACTTGCTAAGCAAGTAGTAACTAAGTGAAGGCAAATCTTATAGCTTGCATAACAAGTTCATTTTTTCTTTTAACATGGTGAGCTTATTACACATTTCATACTTTCTTCATTCAAAATTGACCCTAAATCCTAATAATTAATCTTGTGTACATAGGTAGAAGTTCTTTCTGCCGTTGTTGATTCAATTGCAAATAGTGTGAATGCTCAAACCATAGTTGATGTTGGTGCTGGCCAGGTGCACCCTGACTTCAATTTTTGTTATTGCAAACATTATCATCAATCTTGTTTCTATATTGTTAGCATCATCATCATTGATATTGCTACTTTTGTCTTGTTTTATTTGCTTTTGGTTTTGTTACCAAAAGCAATTAATTAATACTTAGACAAACTGCCTGACAAGTCTTCTTTTTTACTTTTTAACATTTGCATTAAACTATTCTTTTAAGCATCTTATATTTGATTTATTACTAGGATAATGGATGTTATCATCTTATATTTGATTTATTACTAGGATAATGGATGTTATTCTTGGAAGCAATTTGTACTTTTTTTAATCAAAAACTAGAACATGATCTATTTCCTTAAGTTGGTGAAAAATTTGTAGTTCCATACCATTAAATACTGATTTATGCAAAAGAACTTAAGAGTTTATAAAAGAAATAAAAGAGAGCAAATTAGTATACTATAAGCTTAAATTTGGTGGGATGAAGAGTAGGGGTACTAATAAGTTAGATATGTTTCCGTATTATATGGAAAGTAGTAGTAAGTTAGATATGTTATCCTTGTAGGTATGTTATCTTGATTATTTAGGTCTTAAAATATGTTTTTTTTATTAGAATAAGATTCAATTTTATTTTGGATATTTTATTTAGGAACCCTTCACTACTTGAACAGGAATTTTAAGAACTTTTCTATATATATATATATGCGTGTACTCAACCCTCCAATAATAAGATCTTGAATTTGTTTATAAACTTGAATTTTAAATAAGAAGGTATGATACTTTCTTTAAAGGTGATTTTTTAGCCTCTAGAAGTAATTCCTAGTTTCCTACCCTCTATTGCTTGTTTACTTCACTAAAATTCTAATAATTCTAGCCTAATTTTCCAGCAATCAAAATCCTAAAATTCTATTCATATTAAACCCCAAAATTTAAACTATGCCAAACATGAAATTTCAACAACCTAAGTTGAAATCCCAAACCTAAAACTTAAATTCCTGCAGTCACATTTTATAAGTTTGTGGTTTCTAGCTACTAGTTTGATATATCTTCTATTTGTCCCACATCGTTGATATACATGTGCTTCAATTTGACAATTTGATCAAACCTCCTTTCAACAAGGAATGCTTGTTACTTTTGAAATCAAGGGGGGGCTTGGTTCAAATTTAGTTATGGTAATAAGAATGAAAATGAATATAGCGAAGAATGAGAGCGAATGTAATCATTATAATTATGATAGTTGGTTAGAATGAAGAAATGATTACTATTACCATTGATAGTGGTTGGTTTGTTAAAAATATTGAGAAATAAAAGTTAAATTTTTGCTTTACATAAAATGTTAATATATTTTAATTAGTTATATTTAATTGCTAAAAAAGAGAAATATATATAATTAATTATATTATAATATTCTTTTAATTAATTATATTGTAATATTATTGTAATTAATTATATTGTAATTAATTAATTGTATTTAATTAGTTATATTCAATTATAAAAACATAAGAAAAAAAGATGAAGGGAGTGTCACTCAGGATTGATTGACATTCTTCTTATGCTTGAGGGGTATGGAGTAATACCTAAAAGTTGGATATCATAATACTGTCCCTGTAATGATAATATATAATTAACCATGCCTTTTTGGTTCCATACCTATTGAATCCTACCCAAATCCATCAACCAAGCACCTCCTAAATCTTCTTTGTTGAATTGAATTGGATTGTCTCCCCAAATGCTAATGTGAATTTTGGGTTGTTTGATATTAGGATTAGAATACTGACACAATTTGAGCTAGTAATAGTTATGGTACATGATTTCCAATCTTGATAAGATTATATGCTATGTTTCAAAGCAATTAATATTAAAGGAAATTCATTAGCAAGCAACCAATCATTACATGACTAGGTTTGCTCCTTTATATAAAATGAAAGAAATCATTCAATTATGTCCATTTATAAGCAATAGTAGATTAAGAACTCAAGTGGAACAATTGTTGGTGCCATTGTTGGTGATATATTTCATGTCCTCCACTTGTTGGTGAGTTATCTATTCCCTTTTAAAAGAGCAACAGTAGGATTTCAATCTCGAATCTTGTGTACTAGTTGGGATTTTCTCCATCAGAAAGGGTGGGTATAGGGAAGCAAGTCTTATCTTGATAAAGGGGCTTGAATCCTACTTGATTTATATTATGGAACCCACGTCGTTACTAAAATTTGGTTAATTACTTTTCAATGGAGAGCCCTTACTAATAGTTTTTCTTTGTGTTTAAACCCTATCAGTATTTTTATTCTTGTGACAAACCCTAAGATTTATTTCTAAACCTATCATTTTTTCTATAATTTGAAATTCTAGAAATCCTAAGTTTGCAGCATGCTTAGATTAAGTTTAAAAATATCCTGCAAATTTTTGCATTGACTTAATTCTAGAACTAAAATTTTCTGTTGACATCTGAATCCTTCTATTGTTCTTACATCAATATTCTTTGGAAAATAATTTTATGTATTAGATGTTTTTATGCAAAATCAAAGGGGTATATGGCTCTCCCAAATCTTATTACTCAAGTATTCTATATTGAATATCTTGATGCTCTTTACCTACAAGCTTCTAGAATTTAGAGATAGCTTCTTACATATGTTACTCCTCACACTTATGAATCAGTAGGTGTATACAAATAAAATTGTCTGTCTGTTCCTCATATCATAGGATTGGAATGAATTACCATGTCAAGGATCAACTTATGATATTGATGAGTGCAACATGATAAAAGTATTCATATTGTTCTACATATCTTGGAAAGCAGGCACAAAAAAAGTGAACTGACGAGCCATAAGAGAGCCTAGCATCTGTAATAGTTTATTTCCTTCGAATTTTTTAAAAAGGCACTATGTGCGCACAATTGTTGTTGCTTTACCTTTCTTCTTTTCAATGCTATCATTGTTCATGAATATTGATTGTATTTGAATCATAGGCTACAACAGCAGTGAATACAAGCATAAGAGCTGCAGTTGTTAAATTTTGATTTTGAGAGTAGATATCTTTGCTTTCAATGTAAAATCTGTATGCATGTATTCTTTGCTTCTTAAAAAGTTTTCTTTTCTCATCTCTGATTTTAGTTGTCAATTAGGGATATCTTGCTCAAGTTCTGTCCTTCCAGTATCAACATTCAGTAGTTGCTATTGATGCTTCTTCTCATCATGGAAAGGTTATTGACGCACGTGCAGAACGAATCAGGAGATATTATGTTGCTCAGATGAATAAATTTGAGTATGAAATGCATGAAATGGTTTCTTTTCATCTTGTTGGTTTATCTACATTTGTTTTTTTCTCTTTGGAAGTGGTTTATGTTTTTAGGAAATAGAGATTATATGTTTGAACATGGCTTTACTTATCCATCTTTTGATGGATGCCTGAAGAGAATACAGTATTGAACTTTTAGAATGAGAGAACATTGACTGGGGGATGTAATATTGTTTAATTTTGAAGGTGTTTCTGGTTAGTTAGTTGGTTGCTATTGATATCTGTTCCCTAGATTGTTCATCTAGTCCTTAGACTGTGTCCTTGCTGGAATTTTGTATACCCAAATGCTTTCTTAGTCCTTGTCTACCAACCAAATTGTCATTGTAGGTTTCCCTTCAAGGGCTGAGGTGCTACTGCCATGTGATTGTTTTTTAAGAAATTCTTTTTTCTTTCATAATTTTTTTCTTAGCTCAGGAAAGAGGATACCTGCTGTGCCAAAGACAATTACATGCCGTGTCATGTCTACTAACATGTTGAGAAATTTGACTAAAATGTCACTGACTGGAGATGATGTAGATCGGTCAGAACTGATTGGACAAGGTGAAGGAAATAAAATGTCATTCTTACTTACTGGATTACATGCTTGTGGTGATCTCTCAGTAACAATGTTGAAGTAAGTTATTTCATAAGACTTAAATATATTATTTTTGCGAGTCAAGAGAATTTATTTTTGCATATCTACCCATTGTTGAGGCTTGCTCTTTGCATACTAAGCTTTCTTAAGCTTAGCTAGTTGTGCTTATTCAGTTGCAATCAATTTGCTTACATATAAAAATTCTTTTGACATCTCATAACCATAAAGAGTGTGAAAGTTACCTTGCTTGAACTTCTCACGGGGAGCATTTACTTCCCAATGCTCTAACTCAAAAATCAGATTGTGGAATGAGGCATTTCCTCTTGTTTTTATGTGGAGGAAGCTCATTCTCATCTAACCAAAAGGTTAGCTAGGATACATCCTTTGAAGGGAATCGATGATAACCTCATCTTCCTATCCTAATCACTCATGTTTACCTAGCTAACAGCTTCTTCTGATCACCATGATGTTTATGCATTTATGTATGTGGTTCTAATTTTCTCTCTGTTCCATTTTATCCTTATTTACTCGTGCCGATTTTTCTTCCAAATTTCTACTCTTTATTGCTGTTCTTTGCTAATTTATATGCATACGGGAATAGGACCTTTTTGGAATGCGAAGAAGTTAAAGCAGTTGTTAGCATTGGCTGCTGTTACAACTTGCTATCAGAAGAATGTTCTCATAGCGGTGTGTCTGGCTATGGCTTCCCAATGAGTGATGGTATTAAATCTGTTGGAGTTTCACTTGGGAAAAATTCTCGTGACCTTGCATGCCAGGTGTGTGAATATCATAATCTCATTTATTGCTTAAGCTCCATGGAAGCAGTATCATGGTAATATCCAATCTATATGGAAGTTATACACGATTGCTGACTAAATTTCTTCAGCATATTCATTAAATAAAGTGACAAGGTTAGTGCATTTGGTCATCCAATGGCCAAGATAATCAGCACACAGCCAAATTGCTGCAACTAAATAGATCTTTTGTTCAGTTACTTATTTTGTATTTATGTCTGATGATTGTTGAAATGGGTGTTTATTGTTTGATTGATAGGGACTGTAATATAGAGATGCTAAATTTTTGTAAGTTGGTGTAAGGGTTCCTTTGCAAAATAGTATTTTCTCATGGTATTGGACTAGAAAGTATGCAAACATACATAATAAGTTACGAAGTCCAATATGAAACAATCTGGAACTATGAAACACCTTTTCTTGTGTACTAGATGAATCTTTTATATAAATTTCTTAGGAACTTATAACTTCAAATTCTCTTTATTTGGGAATCATTTTACCAATAACGTTATCTTTGAAAGAAAATTACTTTTTATCCTGTGTACCTTTTAAAAAATGCTTATTATCCTTTTAGCTGTTCAGTGAATTATATGTTTTAAGTTTATTGCTCTTTTTATTTGCAAGTCTAGATAACCCATTTTTCACATTTGTAGTGCTTAATGATCTTGGTTTGTAATTGCACATATACTATTTTTGCTTGTGATAATTAATCGAGATTTATTTTCAGACGTTATAGGCAAGGAATTAGCTCATTGGAATTAAAGGATGGACTCAATATAATATGCCTTTTTCTTAACACGTGCACCTTTATAATTGAATATATTGAAAATTTTTTAGTTAATGAGCAAATTTTTTTGGTCTCTCTTCCTTTCATAATGTGCAAGGGTAGATGAATGATGTGGGAAATCTGTTGCTAGTAAAAGGTATCATTTGTAATAGAATTTTGTATCTGAACAATCAAAGTATGGGGGCCAATTGGGATCTTGAAGTTTTTCTGATAATATTTGTAGAGAATCCCGTAATAATAGATAGTCCCTTAATCAAGAGATTATCCTTATAGATTATCCTTAGCTGTAATATCTAGCTATATTAGGGATATTTCCAAATAAGGAGTCTTCCTAATTAGGAAGACTCCCATAGCTATGTACCCTAGCTCTATATAAGAATAGCAGCAGCTGTACATCTATTATCTGAATAAAAAACAGAGAAGTTTTTACAATATTTTCTTCTATTCTCTAAAATAATTACATCAGTATTTAAGGGAGAACACAAACCGAATGACCCCTATAAAATAGGAAACTAACTGAGAAGGGATAAGGTCCTATGCAATCTGGTGTAAGGTCCTATGCAATCTGGTGTAATAAAATAAATATACAAACTGATAAGGGATAAGGTCCTGTGCAATCTGGTGTAATAAAATAAATATACAATCTGCTATAATCAATAGTTCTAAGTTTTTCTGAACAAATTCTATGAAAATTGACCTTGTCGTTAAAAGTTAAATTTGTTTCATTGGTCTGAATATTTCTAGTACTGATAAGATAATATATACCAGTATTGTTTCTATAGAGATTCAGACAATGAGAGTGCCATACTGTTGAGAAATTCGTTTTTGTTAACTTTTTGCTCAAGTTGTTACAGTGAAAGAATACTTTCTTTGACTTCTTCTCCTATGGGTATTGTTTCAGAGTGCGGAGAGATGGAGTTATCTTGAAAATGATGCTGCTCTGCATAATTTCGATATGCATGCTTTCCGAGCTGCTTTTCAGATGGTATATGATTGTGATTTGCAATTGAATAGCTTGTCATCTTTAAGTTTTGAAACCTTTTCTAGTTTTGTGAGTTTTGCAATATTTTTGGAACATGTTAGCCCAATCTCGTACTTTATGCGTAGCTGGACTTACATATTGTTTGTGTCACCATAATTATCCTTCTGCAAATTTTGTAATGCATTTGATTGATTTAATATGGTTTTCTATTATTATAAATTGCTTTTCATCTGTTTATGACTTAGTTTGCAACCATGATTAAAATTGCTGATATTTGAAACTGATTTCCTGTGAATTTAAATTTGTATATGTTTGTTAGGAAACACTAGTGAATTTTGATAATAATTTTATTCCCTATGAAAGTTGGGTTAACTAAATTGTTTGAAGTTAAAAAAAAAAAGAGGGTGCAACATGTTTTTGGTGCTAATTAGTACTTAATCAAAAAGTTCAGGTATCGATTAGCTTTTTTGGTTGGTACTTAGCTTGTTTAAAATATTGTTTTAAAGTGTATCTCTTGAAGTCAATTTCCAATATATTTAATTTCCAAAGCCTTTATAATGAGTAATATACACAGAAGGGTAACACCCTTAGCATTGGAGGCCATGAGTTATTTGTCCTTTATTTTTCTTCTCAAGAGATATTTGAGCAATTATTTTTGGATTATAGAAGTAATTACTCTTACAATCATTCAATTTAACAGTACAGATTGAGGAAACTTTTGGATTGCCTGGTATAGACAATGATATGAGGAACATTTATGTTTTTGTTGTGTGAACTCTTTGCCAAAGCTAAACTTTCTTCCTTTCTCTTATAGAAAAGTAATCCTGTTTTTCTATTTTGTAGAATTTAATTTTTGTAAATTTTTCCTTGTTACGAAGGTTCTTCTAAAATATTATCCTGAGCTCATTAGAACAAGTCCATCAATTGGGCGTCAAGGAAAGGCTTTACGTCGCCAACAACAAAGGAATATTTTGAAGTCTTCTCTCCATGGTGAAGAATTCAAATACTCATTCTTTCCTCAAAAAATGGAATCATCATATTCTGGAATGCTTTGTAGCCTTGAAGTTGTCCTTAATTATGTATTCCTCCGGTAGAGAAAAGGATTGAAAATGATGACACAAGCAAATGCCTGTGCAAACTAAATATATCTTTTTAGAATTGAGAAACAATAGTAGTTGACTAAACTATGACTTCCCTTAAAATTGAGCTTGACAAGGAAAGAGGTGACAGGTTTGTGTAAGCCACTTGGTAACTGATTATTATTTTCGTTTTCCAGGCTATGATTCTGATTTGTTGTTGAGAAAAGATACTCTGCTGCATGAAATGCCTTGCAATGGGAGTATTAGAACTGGAAGAACTGCTTCTGCCAACAAATGTTTACTATTCAAGAACTTCTGCTATTCTGGATTATCTCGACTTGCTCTTGAACCATTGCAGGAGACAAGTGTCCAAGAAATTTGGAGAGAAGCTGAGCCTTTTGCAGTATGTATAATCTCATCTCTCTTGTGGGACTTTTTGCCGAAAATATTTATCTTTCCTTAGCTTATGAATAGTTGTGAAAGAATTGCCTGCTTTGACATCTATTCACCCCTTGCTTAATCCAATATGGCAATCTTTGTAATAACAAATCACATTTTTTGTTCTTTGGATTCGTCATGCAACTGAAGAAGAATAACGAAGTAATGTTCATGGTTTACGATAACTGAAAGTTGAATAACGATGAAAAATAGAAATGTGTCTATCATGAGAATAATTTTTAGATGGAGCTTGTTGGAGAGGATAATTGATGTTTTCTCCATATTTTGCTTTTTATGATGAATACCTAGTTGAGTTTCAACATGAAGCTAGCCTCTAGCTTATCATTAATAACGAGTCAACACATATCTTGGTTAAAAAGTAGCCTGGTGTAAAACATTTAGTATTGATCTGCAATGCAACCAATGTATAGTCTACAGCCGTAAAGTATACTCTTGCTGAATTTTCTCAACCTTGACCTTAGTAAAATCAACAGAAATAGATGCAGAAAGCAAATGCAAAAGGGAAATGACATCTTTACTCTGACATTGCTACATGTAAAGCAAATGCAAAAGGGAAATGACATCTTTACTCTGACATGGCTACATATACTTCGTTGTTGGAGTTGTGTTGCATACTTGGATAACCTGAAGATAGTAACATATTACAGAAATTTAGTTTAGTACAGAAATTTGGTTGCTACTTACCGATAGAATAAAGAGTGGTTGTATGCCATCAAGAAAATGCTTAATAACCTGATCCATGTAGGATGATCGAAGGAAATGTTTGTCTAAATAGTTTACTTTCCAAGCCATTGTATCCTAAAAACCTCTTCCAATGTCTTGTTGATGTGTCTTAGAGGATAAAATGCTACCTTTGTAGATCATCTGATCCATGTAGGATGATCGAAGGAAATGTTTGACTAAATAGTTTACTTTCCAAGCCATCTTATCCAAAAAACCTCTTCCAATGTCTTGTTGATGTGTCTTAGAAGATAAAATGCCGGCTTTGTAGGTCATCTATTGAATAGCCTATACATATTGTTAATAACAGGGATGGATGGTTATGGAAACTTTAATTAGTTCCATTCTTTCAGTACAGGGAAAAGACGATGACAATGGACTCTTAGACATTCGGTGATGGAAATTTTATAATTCAGATTATAGTTTAGAATCTTACTATGTCTAGGTTGGAGGTCTTTTGCAAGTTGATCAAACTGTTGTGATTACAACTAGACACCAAAAACTCACATGATGAACTTAACAGTATGTAGTCACCAAGAACTTACATGCTGAACTTAACAGTAGATACCATTTTTATCATTATATTCGTAGATAATAATTCAGATGTATGCAAAATGTTTAAGTAGGTTTCTGAAAGAGACTAGAATTACGCTTGGGAGACCCTCACCCGAGTGACAGGTAAAAGAACTTGGTTGCCTTTTATCTATTAAAGAACTCCTGAAGTAGATTATGTGGACTTTCTAGAGATGATGAGCTTGTTTCTAATTTCTTCTTGTTTCTCGGCACTTCACAGTTTTTTTTTTTTCTTTTTTTTTGTGGTTGCAAGGCAATGAGCCTTTTGTGATGGTAAGATTGTGTTTCAACTTCTAAATTGGCTTATTACTTATCTCTAACCAACGTACACAACAGGAGCTTGTAGGGCCTTATTGGTCTCTTCGTGCTGCTTTAGGACCCCTGTTGGAGACACTTATTCTGCTTGATAGGCTTTTGTTCATCCAGGAGCAAGGCATTTTGCATGAAGCATTCATGATACCGGTATTTAATCCTGCATTGTCGCCTAGAAATGTGGCCATAATTGCTAAAAGAAATTAATTGAAACTTATCAATAGGCTGATGATTGAGATTAGCATATCCACCTCCCATGTTTAATGTACTCGAGTTACTGAAACTGCTGTTCTGTTCATTTAGATGTCTTATTTGTTTGTGCGTTTCATTGTTTCAGAATTTTTGTACCCTAATCTAAATATTGAAAGTGTTGCAATACTAAATTTTCCACAACAATCTCAGAGCACAACTGGGCCTTTTACTTCATGTGTTTCGAATGGTCTCATCTCTAAATTCTTCTGGACCACTCGTGTCGTTCTTTGTTTTTAGTTGAAGAGCATTCTTTTCAGTCATGTGGTTCTCATCGAATCGTTATTATAATAGCCATTACAATGTTTCCATGTTGATAATCAAAGATCCTATGTTAACGCCTTATTGCTACTGATAAATGGTAGAGGTAGGATATGAACCTGATTTCACGTGTCTGCCGTATTCCTAGTCTACTGTAATGGGAATTGACGTTGTAAAACGAGTATCTATACCATGTTAACTGGTGTTGAGAAATTAATAACATCTTTCTAGTCTTTTTCCGGTAAGCTGGAAATGAATAATTCTTTGGGACTTATTGGTTTTATTTCTGTTTTTCTGTTCCAGTTTTTAGTTTCCGTTTTTAATTTTTTATTTATGTTTTTCTTTCAAATAAAAATAAGAACATGTTTGGTTATTAATATTAATGTAGTTGTATTTTTATCACTCATAATAATTACATTTTAGATAAAATTTAAAATGTATTATTTTTAATTAAATAAATTTATTTAATCTTTTATATAATACTTATTAACAAATTAACAAAGTTAATTTATTTTAATAAAATAAATAATTTTTAAATAAATATTTATTTGAAATATATTTTAATTATTAAATCAAATTTTATTTGAATATTTATATATTTTAAAATTAATTGTATATAATATAATTATAAAAATTAAATAAAATTAAATTATTCATAATTTTATTGATAATAAAATTAAATATATTAATATAATGTTGAATTAAATTATGCATAATTTTTATTAAAAATAAATAATTAAAAAATATATATTTAAATGATAGAAATCAGACTATTAAAAAACTGAAACAGAAAATAAAAATTATTTTTTATGATTTTTATAATTTTTAAAGATAAGAAGAAATTAAAACTAAAAATAAAAACTAAAAATTTAAACAATAAGATTTTTTTTTACTGAATTTAAAATAAAAACAGAAAAATAAAAATAAAAATAAAAATGGAAGCAAACACTGCCTTAATATTTGCTCATTGGTAAGATTGGTCAATAATCTTTGAGTTATTGTTATTTGCAATAAGATCCTGGGAGGTTTAGATTTGATGTTACGAGTTTTTTTGAAGCAATAGAATCAATACTAAAATCAATTATGTAGTGCATAGTACAGAATACTAAATTATCATATGGATTGTCAATTCAATTCCCTTGTTGAATTAAAGCAGTTTCTTCTAATGTCAAGTATTGGTCATCAACTTAAAATCCAATGAATAGGCACTCTTTGTTATGCGATATAAAATTAGAAAGATCTTAATGGAACGATAGTATATTTATGAAATTTATAGAATTTATTTGCCATTCCACCTGTTTTGAGAACACTAGTATAGTTTAGGGGTTAAAATAATTAAAATATAATTATTTTAATACAATTTTCTTAATAAGTGATCTGCAAATCAACTCAAATATACTTAAGCTATAATATAAAATTGACCGAGTATCCAAATAAAGTTGAAAGCATGATGTTTTTATGAGCACACATTAAAAGCAATATTTTTCTAGTTTCAAATAAAAGGTAGATAAAAATTTGAAAAACTTTTAAGGGTTATTTTTTTAATCATATAATGTCCTAATTAGATAGAGAGTATAAATTAATATCTATTTATTTTAGTCCAATTATATTAGTTCCCTAATTAGTAATTGATTTTATTAATAACATTTGAAAACTATTGTAAAAGATTTCACGAATCAATATTAATCATTTTAAGATAATATATTGTATATTGATTTTTCAACTACCTCTAGATATTTCATGTTATGTCTAATGATTACCTATTAAGCTAACTATGACTAAAATAGGTATAAGTAATATCAAAATACAACAGTTCTTATATTTAATACTTTAGAGATCTCAAGCTAAAGAATCACTTATGCAATAATCACAATGAGCATTTCTATAAAGATACGTAATGTTCTAAATAGAATTCTTATATCAAGTTAGTTAAACAAATTTGTTCTCTTATAAATATCTACACATTTGATTAAGTATCTCATATTTTAGTTTATGAGATCGACTATTTCCTTCATAAGGAAGAAATATAATGTATGCTAATCTTACGCTTTATTAATGCCCAACATTTATAGAATAATGACTAGAAATTTAGGAATGATTCATAAATACAATATAAATCTCATAATTATAATCTCATCATAATTTTATTCGTAATGTACTTTCATCTCATATAATTTATATTACACTTCAGTTAATTAAACAAATATGCATAATATACAAATGCCTTTAAATAATCATTTCACGAAACTACAACGAACTTATTAGTATTAGGGCATAAACCAACAACCTTTCACTTTCTCTTTCACTAAGTCAATCCCCTAATTATTTATACCATATTTTCATATGACAATCATACTATTACTAAAACAATAAGGAGAAAATTCTACAAGATTTTTTATAATGAGCACTTACTTAAATCTTATAACTTTCATCATAATTGTCATCATAATTAAAAGAAACTATCAAAATACATACTTAAATTTTTTATGAGATCTTAGTTCCTTTTACAGGCTGAAAGACTATATATTCTACAGTACAATACTATTTCATACAAGGAATTGTACCTAGTTTGAAAAACTTCTTGATCTAAAACCACTGGATGGAAAATGCATTATGGTTAAATTGGTAGTTAATGCTACATTAAAACATTTCTAATTCAAATAATATTATTCCAAGTAAAATATACCTTAATTAGAACTTATTTATGTTAAACTAAAGTTATATTCAATATTAACTCATATGTAGAATAATTGATATCTTTAATATTTCATAAGTATCAGATAGTTCAAATACTGAACACCTTTAGTACATTATTTATATACTTAGACTCTAATGAGCAAACAACTTATGTATTTATCTTTATAGATTCAAGTTCTCATAATTAAATTCTTACCTTTTCATATCCAGTAAGATTTGTTCTTGGACTATCACATCTTCAACTATTGAAAGTACAAATAATTGTTCTCTATGAATAGTATTTCTCTATAGACTACCGCTGAAGAATACAATTACACCCCTATTAGCCTTCTTATATATATGATAAATTCACAATCATGTTTAAAATAATTTCTTTAAATTCATCATAAAAGTGAATCTTTTAATTTCTTATAACCTTTCGACGATATATCAAATGTATCGACAAAGAATCCAATTCTATTTATATATACAATTATATTGAAAATTTTTAAACTTCATCTTATTCCTATTACTTATCTTGAGAACAATTCTCCTATAAGTATGCATTAAAACAACATTTTTCAATGGGATTATAAGATTATAGCTAATTTATATTATCTAATTTAGTTTTAAACCTATTATATAATTTATGCTTCAATTAAGTGTTACATAAAAAAATCATTAACTTTTACTCTTAGAAAAATCTTACCAGTAAACCAAATTAAAACTAATATACTCTATTAAACCAAATTGAAACTAATATACTCATCAATGCTTTATTGACCTAAACTAGTCTAATCACAATATATCCTAACTTCTAATGGGTCCTTTGAATCATCTTTGGATCAATTTACTAAGGTCACATATGACTCAAAATAATCACTGCCTCATACTTAAATTGTATATTATCTTCAATGAAAAATACAAAGGCCAAAAGTATAATTTAAATTCTAACATTTGCAGCAAAATGTAAGTTGAACCTTAACGTTTTGAAGTGATCAATTTGAACTCCAACATTTTACAAAAAGTTCAAAGCAGACCTTAGGAGGATGGAAAATCCAACCGAGGTTATCCTTCGTTAGTTAAATGTCAAATCATATATGATGTGGACTTTTAAAAAATTATGTCAGATTTCTGGGAAATATGATAAGGGCAATACATTGTGGTAGGTCCATTGTTTTGTCAAGCTTTTAATTTATGTTTATTATATGTTGAGGTCCCCTATTTCTTATTTGATTTGATGATTCTTTGATTTGGTTGTTTATTTATGTTTATTATATGTTGTGGTCCCCTATTTTTGACCTATGCCTAAAATGTTTGTTGAGTTGTTCTATGTATGTTGTGGTCCTTTATTCCTTGATTTAGTTGCGAAGATTTCTTGTTGTCAATGAATGTGTTGGTAAAGATAAAAGTAATAGAGTTATAGGAAATTGAATTTCCTTTAATCATTAAATTAAGAACTAATTGACTAATTATTACTAATTTACAAAGTTAATTACGACTACAAATTTATAGATTAGAGAAAAAATCTATAAAGAAAAATACATAAAATCTTATTAATTTGCCTAGAGAAGAAAGTTCATTAGAGTGAACACGTTTATAAAACCAAAATAGGTAAATACAATGCTCGACTTATTGTTAAGGGTTACAAGTAAAAATATAAGTAAATTATACGGAATCATTTGTGTTGGTAGCTAGGCTTGATAGAATGAGAATCATTGAATGGTGATAACTTTAACAGCCTAAAATACATGGCTTATGCATCGGTTAGATGTAAAATCAACTTCCATCATGGTGAACTACTAAAACAGGTATTTATTAAACAACCCCTTTAGATTTATTAAGTTAGATGAAAAACATAATTTCTATAGACTTAAGAAAATATTATATGGTAGTTGTTCTATAATCAAGACACACAAAATTTTAGTTTTCTATAGTAGAAATAAGCATATTAATGGAAATGTCATTTGTTGTGGGAATTAGTAGAATAAAGTGATATTCAAATGATTTACTATAAGACAAAAGATAAACCTAGTAATATATTTAATCAACCTCTCAAAATGTTTGTTTTTTGGTGTAATTTTAGATGCGTGACTTATAAGAAATTGATAACAGCTAAGTAAAATACTTTCTTTTAACTTTATTCTATGGTGTTAATGATTTGGCTATGTTTATGTGAATGTTCCTTTCAATTTAGTTATAACTTATTTCCCCTTTATTGTGAACAAGTGTATGATGGCCTAATTTAGTAGTATAAGTTTTTTTTATGGTGGAAAGTTTATAGTAGAACTAGAGTTGAAATATGTTGACAGATAAACAAGTGTTTTTTTTGTTGATAAAGTAGACCTTGATTATATTAGCTATAGGTAAATAGGTGACATGGGAAAGAAGTTAGGATACCTTCAAGTGCATAAGGCCTACTATAGTATACCTTGTTTTCAACTTAGGGAGTTATTGAGATTGATTAAATCAAATCAAAGTTGTCTAAGGCTTATTAACCTTATGAAAATCCACCAAATGATTGATGATTATGTAACTTATTTATTAGATGCCCTAATCCATGCATATAAGAAATTTCCTATAAAAGAAAGAGAGGATACAGATAGTGACAGTTAAGGAGTAAGTTGTGGAGCTAGTGACGGAGTTATTGAAGGAGTTAGTGAAGGAGTACAGGAAGGAGTTGGTGTAGGAGTTAACGAAGGAGTTAGTGAAAGAGTTGACAAAGGATTTAGTGTAGGAGTTGACGGACGATTTGATGGATAGCTGGATGATTATGATAGAGACCAGGATAAGTGTTTTTTTATACAAGTTGACATTCTTGATGATAACCAACCAATTGAAATTGAATCGACTAATTATGATATTTTTATTGATAGTGATGAATATCTAAGCAAGAAAAGCCTGGTGAACCATTGTGAAGAGCTATTACTAGTATTAGGCATAATCCATCTAATGTGATAGAACATTGGAGATTAGGGATGGAGTTTGAATTAGATAAAGAATTTAAAGATTTAGTTGTGGATTTACATAGTACGAACATGATACAATGTCAAGTTTTAAAAGAAGAGAAAGTCATAAGATCATAGTTAAAAGTATCGAGGGATTCCTATGGGAGTTGTATTGTAATTCCCCCTATACGGAACCTATAACCATCCACACATATAGCAGCCAAATTCCTGTACATGCATTTAAGGTATACAATTCTATTCAATGCTATTCATACATACATTACAAAACTCACCAATGCTTACATTATCGTTTAACAGTAGTCATCCGCTAAGCACACACATTAAGAAATATCACAACTTATATATAATAAATCAACATTCATAAACCAAACATGATATTCAATGCTAATGTAAACAATGATGGCATACTTAAGCAAAGTACATAATGCAAATATGCTTCAACATATTATCCATATATCGAAAATGCACATTTATAAGCCAAATATTGATATTCAATGCTCATTAATACAAATTATCAATATAATTGCACATTATTATAATTCATCATCACAACCAATACAAATGCTCATCAATACCAGTTATGTATGTTGTCATGCTATATTTCTTATTTATAATTGTTAAGTTTTCTTTCTGTATTAAGCTTGCACATTTTCTGTGGGTGTGGATAACAGGAGCTATAGATATTCGAAGATATCAAACTGTGGATACCTAAAGGTATCAAACTTATAACCCCACAATCATACCTATCTATCCACAACCAAGACAATAAAGCAGGTACTACAACATTTCCTCCATTTGCAAATTTCACAATTCATATATTAACAAATCATATTCTATACATTTAAGTCATAAAATATATATTTGCATTCATACATGAAATTCATGACTTACCACCATTAGAAGGGTATCAAAATCACACATGTATAATCATACTATACGCATATGAGTAATGAATATGCATACAAATTATTTATGTAAATGTAAATTTTCTTTGGAATGTATTGTACCCAATCTTATATTCCAATGTTTAGTCTCCCAATTTACATGTGGTAAGCCCTATTTCATTTATTTCTAGGTGTTCAAAAATTTTCATACATGTTCAAAAGGTCCAGATAAGATTCGATAAAAATCAGAAATGAAAATAAGCTCAAAACAGTGCAATTTGAGCTAAACCCCAAAATGGTCTAAAAATAGGCAAACTATCAGTCCAGAAACAAATTACATGACAAAGTCTAGTTGTTTCTTAATATTCGTACAGAAAAAGTCAAAACTAGGTTTCATGGTCTACTAGACATTTATCCATATATGTATCTATTTTCCAAAACACCAAAGATCAGGCCATTTGGACTTCTAACATTTAAGCTATAGACCAAATATCACACACTGCTCCAAATTAGGGGCAGCATTAGGTCACCATTTTATATCCCAATTTCCAACGTCATAAAGCTATAATTGAGCTAGATTCTCTTCTAGAGATTTTTAGTTCTATGTCCTAGGTTTCATATGCAACTAAAATCACACAATTTGGAGGACTTTAGGCTAAGTTATTGTAACACCCCACTCCCTCGATGACCCGAACTCGACATCGATGATGATATCCGAGTCCGTGCCCCGCGAGAGTGGTGTGCTAAAGCACTCAATCTTTCAAAAGCTCATAAAATATTTTTTTGGAAAATCGATAACACAAAATGCAGAAATCGAAACTCAAATTGGGCCCACATTCATTCATAATCATTTTCACTTAACACAATTTTCAATAGCCATTCGGGCC
>JANZLD010000004.1:40648109-40660083 GCA_026413575.1 Erythroxylum carthagenense | reverse complement strand
GAATTTTGTTTTAATATAATTAATCTAATTAATTAAATTAAACCAAAGTCTAGCCTATTTCTAAATGTTCATTTGGGTTTCTAACCAACCATTAATTAGTGCAAGCCCAACATTTAATCATAGGCTTTAAAACTTCCTTTTTTTATTTCTTAATTAGCTTGATAACCTTCCTTGAAGCCAAGTGGAGAATCTTATTAGACTTAGATAATTCAAGTTGCAATAAGCCCATAATTAATTTAATCTCATTAGAATTAATTTCAGCTTATTAGCTAAATGTCATTCTACTAAAGAAAATTAGTTCAACTCCTGAATTATTAAATATTATAAGCACATATTTCAAATAAGATGTCCAATTGTAAATCCTATTGTAAACCTTATTATAGTCATTCGCACAATAAAGGGTAAAATTACCGTTTTGCCTTTATGTTGATTTTTTCCTTCTAGATCTCCCGTTTTATTCTATATGATGATTACCACACAAAATCTCATCTTGGTGTTAATATTGGATGGGTAGTTAGTCCATCAAACTACTGGTGCCAGTTTAATCACCAATCTCTATAAAATATCTAGAAGTGATGATATCACAATAAACTCTTTATTTGAGTGAATGTTCCCTGATATATGTTTCAATTAATAATTCCAACATGCGGGCACTGGAATGATACTTTGTAAAAATCTATTCCAATCATATCAAGAATTATAATAAAACACATATGAGTTCACCATTCATCAAGATTGTGGTCCATAATAAGCAAATGCTAAAATGTATGTTTTAAGACTAAAATAACGACCTACTTTATTCTTAAAACATACTTGATTCTAGATTCATTTAATAGTGCCATTATCGATAGTCAACTACTATCATGATATGAAACTCATCATTTCCTGAATGTAAACTCCTTTACTTACATGGAGATAAATCGCAACACTATAGTCTAAACCATAATTAAACGATCAACTTGATTATTCAACTATGAATCAATTAATTTAGATTCTAATAATATACATGTTTCCTATACATCTCAATGTATATGTATATTATTTACAAAAGAATCTTGGTACCTTATAACTAGTTATATAATGCTCATACATATAAAACAAAACTCTTTTCTTTTATTAATAATAAATATTTTCATTACAAAACAGTAACCGGATGAAAATTAAGTTACATGTAAATACACTTGTTTTTTAGGGCACTATATTTATATAACTCCAAAAAATTGTCCCCCTTTGTCTTAGGTTTCCACTAATTCCTAGATCATACAATTTGATTCAATATACTGAAAGTTATGCTCAAAAGATCTCATATTGTACTTAAGCTTCAACAGAATTCCTATCTCAACTTTAAATCTGATTATGAAATTTTTAAAGGTAGAATTTGAATTTAATATCTTTAAAAAAATTTGTATCCTTATGATCTACTTTAATTATAATCAAGAATCACTCCATTTGGAAATCTACAGATCCAGATATAAGTAAAATACCGAAGTATGTTCAGTAAAATCATCCTAGTTATCATACTTCAGTACAGCCACAATTTCATCTTAAATTCTTGAATCAATCCATTTCATATGGTCCTAATTTTTGGTGGAAATTAAGATCAATGTCTTATGAGTCTATTGGTTCAATTCCTATGTCAATTGGATGTCTGTAGAAGAAGTTATAATAAAAAACAAAGGATGTTCAGAAAAACAATCTTCTTTAGCAAACATGGAAGTCGCAATCGTGCGCCTGCATGACCATAACATTCCAGATGGACCAACAACATCACAATCCTGCAGAAGCATGATCGCGACTTTGCTAACGCGACTTGCTAACCCCTTTAGCAAAGTCGCGATCATGCACGATTGTGACATCCTGCTTCTTTACCGAACTAGAACCATATTGGTCTCCTTCTTCTTTCATTCGTTTCCCAGATGCATGCACTTACATTCACCACTTTATTTCACTTCTAAATCATTTAAACTCATTCTCAACATAACTCAAAATCAAGTTTATAACAAACACTAAAAACTGATGCATGCACGTGGGACCATTTTTAACTTTCTCTTTTTACTGTAAATTCCTATCTTTCATATGATGCCTTTCTTTTCACTATCCTCTATGCTTTCACTTCATTTAACTCCTTTCTATATTAAGATCTCACCAAATCCTTTAAACACTTTCTGAACAAACCCCATATAATCAGTATTACACTTCCATTACATAATATTATCAACTCATCTTTCATCACTGTTACGATATTAATATCACACCCAACTCATGCATATGATCATTTCTAGTACATAAAACATAATCCAACTCATGCATGTATTTATTTCCAATTTTAACACATCATTAGAATTATTCACAAAACTTTGAAAGTTAAAACTTTACTAACCTTGTTTTAACAAAAACTCTAACAGTAACCTTCGGTGGAAGTAGAAATAAATCTCCAGCAGTGAGGTTTCGGTGATGGTTGAAAAGCAAGACTAGAGAGAAGTAATCTAACAGCTGTGTAACACCCTATGTTAGGGGTTAAAAATATTGAGAAATTAGCAGTGCATTGTATGCTTTGCATATTTGAGTATTTACTTACAAGTGAATATGTATTTTTGACATATACAAATTATTGTACATACTTTCATGACATTTTTTGGGTAAAATCGATTGAAAATTTTGATTAAATAGTGGAAAATTTATTCTGAGACTATTGGAATTATTTCAAAATTTTTGAAAAATTTAGGAATTTTTCTGAAAATTTTGGAGTATTTTAGATTAAAAATACAAATGGTATTGTGACATGTGGCAGTCTTAGATATTGACAAATGGCATAACATATTGGAGACATGTGGTGGCTCGTATGGATGACAGATGGCCCATATGCAATGGGGCCACATGTCAATAAGTTAAGAAACTACAATATTACAAGTGTGTAAGACAAAAACGTTGTAGCTCTTTATTTTCTCTCCATTTTGCTTTGTTCTCACTGAAGCCCTGCTCTTCACTATTGTAGCTGGGATTTTTGCTGAAGAAACAACTAAGTTGTGTTATAGTTTTCTAGACACTTCGTAACTGAAGTTGATGTTGTTGTAGCACAGGAAATGAGTACATGTATGAGTTATACAAGTTGACTAGATTAGGTAACAGTGATGAGAAAGACGAATTGATATTATCAAGCAGTGAAAGTGTGAGCTCGGTATTCACAACAGATATGGGACAGTTATTAATGAGCCCGGTATCCACAATAGATATGGGATAGTTATAGGCACTCGGTCACAAAAAAGTAATAAATGAAAGTGAGTCTCATGTGCATTGCATATGACAATTGATATGTATGTTTTCAATGAACACAATGAACTCTATGACTGCTTTGAATGCAAATTGTGAAATAAGTCATTAAAATGATATATGATGCAATGTGATTATTAGATAAATGATGTGAATTATGTGTTATGTGACTGGGTGAGCCATCAAGGATGGTCACTCACTGAGTTCGCAAAACTCACCCAAAATTTGCAAATATTTTTCTGACTCAGAAGAGTACCCTGTTAAGCAAATGAGAGTATACCTACTGCATTCAAGTAAGAGGTTGAGGTCGGGATTAGTTGGCATCTGCATTGATACTTTCTTATTTGTGTATTCCATCACATTTGTATAATGTGTATTTGAATATGCTTCTATATGTAATAACTTTCCAATTTGGAAATGTTGTAAACAGGTTTGATTAATGAGTGTAGTAACACTCTTAAACAAAATTGTTTATGAATAAAATGGGTCAACTTGATTATTGATTCCACATACATGATTGATTAATAAATTGAAAAAAAATTGTACTCAATTTCGAGTGTTTGACTATTCTAGCATGCCGCCCTCGCAGGATACACACTCGGACATCACTTAGGATGTCGAGTACATGTCTCGAGAGGGTGGGGTGCTTCAATGTGGTATCAGAGTCAGTACCCGGGCATATGCTAGTGAGGACGCTGGGCCTTCTAAGGAGGTGGATACTCGTTATCCCATATCGGTCAGAGAGGAAAACGAAGCAGGCCTTATAAGGCTGTGGAAACCTCTCCCCTGTAGACGCATTTTCTTATGGTAAGTCGGGTGGGCTTCGGGAGAAACAAAACTGTGAGGGTGATTGGCACGAGGCCTTGGCCCAAAGCGGACAATATCTGCAAGTGGGTGGACTAGGCTGTTACAATCGCTATCTCTTCTACTAACTTTAAATCAACATCTAAAGGTTTATTATTTGATATTTTGCCAGCTATTTATCATCTTCCTTATAGATTTTAGCAAACAATCATAAAATATCTAGACTGGCATCCATGTTTGAAGGCCTAAGATAAGAGGGAAATAAAAAAAAATCAGTAATGAAGTAGGCTAATGGATTAATACTCTGCCAAAAAGATTAAGTAGCAAGCAAGTTTAAAGAAAGCTCAAGTGGATTAGAGAGAAGGGGGTATGTAACACCCAAATACCCCCTGGAAGAATATATGGAAGCTACACAAATAGTACAAACGAACCAAAGCATTCTAAATCTTCCTTTTTTAGCAATTCAGACAAACATACACTATATTACATTCCAAGTTGAGTTATAAACAAAATACATTATACACATTAAACTTAATACAAACATGTCTTAAATCCCAATTCATCCTGCAGTATAGTTATTACAAACCTTTAAACAAATTCAAAGTCATCATTTATAAGATACAACTCAAAAACGAACTAACTCAAATATACATTTTGTCAATAAAACTCAATCTTCTTGGCCACTAAGGATGATATTATCCTTGTCTCAACTCTTAACAAAACCTACAAGGGATAAATCCACCATGCTAAGCATATAGTTTAATGGGAAAAAACTAAACATATATACTCTAGCAATTGTTTCTAACAATCATCTAGCATCAACATACAATAAATCATATCAAATCTCCGATAACCTTTAATTTTTCACATTACTAAACATCCAAATATCATTTGCATCAGAACATAATATAACATATTAGAATAGAATACATAATATACTTGCTTCAAACTTACTCATATCTAAACAAAATATCATAATCACAAAATAGAACCTTAAAGTATCTGAACAAAACTTATTTACATCATAACAACAATTAGCTGCATCAGAATTGAGCTTAACTTATATCAGACTTGAACGTATCAAAACCCAAAATAAGTTAGTCTATTAATCCTTTTTATAGAAGTAGGTAATGAGATTAATATAGGAGATACCGTGATCAGTATCACAAAACAGGAGAGACTTAAGTCTCATTAACAAATGACATCGAAGTGTCTGAGACAGGAGATATCGAAGTGTCACAGGAGCAGCTGCAGACCCTTCTAGGCATGTCTATTTACACACAACTAGGACTTGATAGTTTTAAAAACAATCCATTTTAGATTTCACAATCACAAGCAAAAGATGTTATGTCATTATTCCACTTTCCTCAAATTGAACTTATAAATACACATCTAACTATTCTTGCCTAATAGCATAATCATTTGTAATAATGTACCATTAAAGGCATTTTGTGTTTACACATTCCAAAACATGACACAAAGTTCCTTTGTAATAATCATATTCAATTCACATAACATAACCTTTTGAAAAACATTGGTATTCAAAAGAACGCATTCACCTTTAAACATATTTCTTTCAACTATAAACACAAGATTCATTAACCTCACATTCTTTAAGTAATTACCTCCATAATAAAGCATAACTCAATCATCTTTTTCTCCATTAATTTAACATTATCTAGTTTCATTTTTAAACTTAACTCAGTTTAGTGAAACCAGTTAAAAGTCCTAACATTATTTATGTCAACAATTATACAACCAAGTTTAGCATTTTTTTATTCCAGATTTTCTTAGGACAGGTTTCAGGTCAGATTTGTATGGCTATTTTGACATAGAACATGAGGCTTCTAAGCAATGTGTTCTTATAGAAAAATGATCCTCTATGTCTTAAGTTTCTAATGAACTATAGTTCATACAATTTGATTTAGTATCTAGAAGTTATACTCAATATACTACAGACTGAGTACATTTGAAATTTTGACTATTGCATAATCATGCACTCAAAGTGTACAAATCATATCTATCAATTCCAGTATCCAAAAATTACAAACTTTATACCAATTGAAAACTAAGAGAATAGTTTTATGAAGACAACTTTGTCTGATTCAGCCTGCATTAATATAGTTTATTCGATAACAATAGGACATGATTTTTATCCTGGGTAGTACTACGGCCTAAGCCAAGACTCAATTTCAAGTTAAAATTCAAGGCCCTTAAAGACAGAATTCAAGTTCTATTCCTTCATGAAAGTTGTAGACCTATATATTTAGTTTAATTTACAATTTAAACCACCTCATTTGGACATCTTCATGTTAAGTAATGGCCAAAATACCAATGTTTGTACAGTGAAACCTATTCAGTGAAACTACTACAATTAACTCACATCTAACACCTTCAACACCCCCTTTACCAAAATTCATGAATTCCACTTCAATTCCACCTTATTAATGCCTCAATTACACATCCATTTTCTGTCCAAAACCAATTCCAAAGTCATTTAGTAAATAGCTCACAATCCTTATCTTTTATACATTAAAACCGAAACAACATATGCCAAACCAGAATTATTTTTCCAGCACCTAATGCCCAACATAATAACACATATTTCAGGCCAAATTGGGTACCATAAAACCTATATGAATACATGCTATCAAATGTAGAAATCCCTCACCTCTTTAACCTCAAATTCCTACTTCAAAGAACCAGTTGAACTAGGCCTTCCAAACAATCAGCCCACATGAAGATCCAAAACCAAGCAAATTTTCCAGAAGTTGAGAGGGATGAGTAGTTTCAGTTGAAAGCAGCAAAAGTGAGTGAGTAAACGGCCAAAATGAGCTGGAGTGATTAAGCTCTTGCTTTACTAGGTGTCCTTAAGTTATCAAGCCATATGTCTTAATGCATGTAATGCCATTTGTCTAATTAAGATGCTGTCACTATTCACCTACAAAACCAATCCACATGTCAATCATCCAATGGTGTCAAATGTCATTTAAATTATAGGTGTAGTCATACTAATTTTTATGTACCAACTTCATTTAGCACTTGATACTTTTCCTAGTACAAATATACATTTAATTACCTTATTCCTCTAATGGTATCAATTAATTTCAATATACTAACTATAATCCATCAATACTAAAATTCAAGTCATATGCCTTTCACATTCAAATCATAACACAATTTTAATTTCTATCTCACATATACTTTCTTGCACATGTATCATTTCAAATAAGGTATATTTTGGGGCCTTACAAGGCAAGCTTGTGTGTGTGTGTGTGTGTGTATTATAATTACTTCTTTGTTCTAATTTTAACTTTCTTATGATAAAAAATATCAATCTTGTATGTAAGTTTAAGGAATTCATTACTTGTGAGTTAACGTTAATTGAGCATTGTTTTAAAATTAGTAAATTATTTATTATATTTTTGTTTTTGCTTCAAACTTATGCTACTACTTCTAAATTAGTCTTTATGCATACAACCATAGATATTATCTTTGTTCATTTTTAGTTTTATTATAATTAATATATATGTACATTTTTTTCTTCACATATATTGATCTTGTTAACAAAAAAACACACCATTGATGTTGGTATAAATCTTCAGTTTAATTAAATCGTCTAAAGATGGATTAATACAGAAAAAGAAAGATGGAATAAGTATTTATCCCATTGAAGTTGTGTATAAAACACTTCTTACTAAGTGGTTACGAATGATATTTAACGACAAAGAGTTATTATAGATTAAATGGATACACTCTACTAAATTCAAATAACTTGTAGAATATTCATATCGCCTCTGCATCTAATGGTCCAAGATAAAATATCTTTTTGCCTAGAATTGAAGATTCTACGACCAATCCTTTTGAGAATTAAGGAAATGATACGAGGTCAATTAGCCAATTAGGAGACTCGTTGTATATAACTAGTGAACAAATTATTAAGATCATGTTTCAAGAAAAAAAAAAACATCAAAGAGCATATTGAAAAGAGTATTAGATCTAAAGGAAGACAATTATATTTAACATGATCTAAGTTAAAATTATACAAGAATTAGATGCATATTCCTATAACATTAATGCTAATTTTGTAGGTTATTGCTTATTTAGTGTTGTAACATTTATTTCATTGTTATTGGTTTATAATTTACATAATTATTAAGTCCAAAATGTGTGAAATAGTCTAGAAGTTTTTAATATTTTCTAATTAAATTAGAATATGTGCGAAAATGAATGGTTCTAAAGGAGATATCTTTTTCTTATGTTTTAGAAGCCTAATTGAAAATAGGATTCCAAAAGTCCTAATTGAGGTATTCTAATATATTTACGATTCAAGTACCTTGGTATAGTCCATATTGATGTAATTTAGTAAACTCCTAAAGTATTCTTTTATAGTTTTATTTGAAGTATTATACCAAATTTCTAATTAAAGTAGAAGTAATTATAGTGTCTTTAATAAATTAAGAAACCAATATCTAATTGAAGTCGTTTTAGTAGTTTAGAATTCTAATTGAAATTGTATTAGTAGTTAATTTTTTAATTAAAGTAGGAATTCTTATTATACTTATAGTTGGAGTTCTACAAACATTTTTACATAACCTTATGTAAAGGGAATATATTCATCAATAAAGATGGGATATTTGAGTTTATAATAATAAAGTCTTAAATGGCTCCCTTTTTGGTTCATCACTGAACCTTTTAGAATTTATTCCATTTGATGTTATAAAATTTATATGAACTTGATCTTGTTTCTTCATAATTAATCTATCAATTCCTTAAATTTACGTCTAGCTTTCCTAGTAAGATTTCAATATTGCTCCTGAGTTCTTCAAAGTTTATTCTTAAATAGGTTCATATCAGTTGATATTCGAGTTTCTCCCTTTTTAGTTGATGATAAGCTTGTAGATAGTCCTATAATAATTGTGTTGCGTAAAGAGGGCCTTTATAATGGGGGCTATTGTTTGATTCTCATGCTAGCCATCAAGTATTGTTGGATTGACTCCAACTATTGTATCCCATTGTCTCTTCATCAACTTTTTATTTTTTATAAAAAGGCAACACAGTAGAAATCATCTGAGCTAATTCATAGTCATTTCATACTAAAGTTGACGTAATGGAGGCAAAATTCTACATATATCATATAAAATCAGTATAAATTAAAAAATATTTTCATTGTAAAGAAAGGAAAAAAAGATAAAGACAAAGTTAGAAAGATTTGTAAAAATAACTAACATAGTGCCTGCTCCTAAGCAGATGAAGGTTCTCATTATAAAGGAAATTGATGGTGACATTTTACAAAATGAAAGGATGGTAGATGCAACTGCAAAAATCAAATATCGATTGTAGCAAATTCTGGAGAACTCCGAAGAAGTAACTAGATGTGATAACATAGAATTGGTTTTTCAAGAAGAAAGAAAACCACAAATAAACAATTATGTCAAAAACTAAAATCTGCTCTTAAAAAGTTTAATGATTGTGAGAGTCAAAACCAAGAATTATTAGAAAAAGTGAATTTGGACAATTTAATGGAATTCCACTTAGTCTTTCTTAGTGAAATTTTAGTTTAAAGAAAAAGTTGGAGCTGCTAAAACTCTTGAAATAATTTGAAAACTATTGCAATTGGGACAATCGAAATGTTACGGTTGAGCAGAAGGTTTGTGAAATATAGACCTCTGATAAAGCCATAATTATGCTCTTACCACCCACCCCATAGGTAATGATCTAAAGATTAGAAGAAGTTGAAAATATATTTAAGGTGGTTTTATCAGACCAGCCAGATATACTTAGTGGTTAGCCAACATTGTGCTTATAGTTAAGAAGAATGGAAAGGTAAGAATTTCTATTGGCTTTAGGGATTTAAATGTAGCTAGTCCTATAGATGCATATACAATGTCGATGGAAAATTCTTTGATAAATGCAATAGTTGGATATTCTTTGTTTTCTTTCATGAACCTTTCTTTAGTTATAATCACATTTTTATATTTGAAAATCATATTTCTAATACAACTTTTATATGTCCAGTGACAAAAGGGATGTTTGAGTGGGCAGTAATATCATTCAGTCTAAAAATGAAGGAGCCACTTATTAAAGGATCATGAATGATACCTTTCATAATTTGATAAGGTATACTTTGGAAGTTTACAAGATAATATTGTTGTGAAACAAAAGAAGAGTGCAAATTATATCTACGATTTATGAGAATCCCATTGTAGGATGAGAATGCACATATTGAAGTTAAATCTCCTAAAGTGTGTTTTCAGAGTAAAAGTGGGGAACTACTTGGGGTTTTTAGTTCATCACAAGGGAATTGAGCTAATTAAAAATAAAGAAAAAGTCATTCTTAAAGCCAAACCGCCTCAAAATATATTGGAACTTTAGAGATTTCTAGGCCGGATGAACTATGTGAAACGGTTCATTGCTAATTTAGCAAGAAAAACAAAAGAATTTTTAGACTTATTAAGGTTGAAGAATTCCATTAATAGGAAAGGCATCATGCAATAGTTGATAGTATAAAGAAATACCTAACCAAACCTGCAATGTTGGAAAATTTGTTATATATTTATACTATGGAAGAATCAATTGGATGCTTATTGGCTCAAAATAATAAGGCAAAGTATAAATAAGCTTTTTATTATTTGAGCAGAGTTTTCATGCCAACAAAAAAGAAGTAAGTATCCATTGCTAAGTTATATTTAGCATTACACTTTGCTTGTTCAAAATTAAGGGGTTATTTTTTAGAAAATAAAGTTTATATGATTTTGTAGACTGATTTAATGAAATACATACTAAAAAAGTCAGCCATTTTTGATAATATTGGAAAATGACATGACTTTCATAGACCTCAATTTAATATATTACCTTTAACAATATGTAAAAGGGCAGGTATTAGCTAACTTATTAGCAACCCGTCCTACAATTGAGATGCAAGAAAATATAGGACATTTATTTCTCAGTTATAAGAAGCCATGGGAATTAAAGTTTGATAGTTTTAGTACAGAGAAGTCATCTAGTATTGGATAGCCATAAACATATCCAATGGGGAAAAAAAACTCATCTCCGTTAAAATGGTTTCCATGTACAAATAATTAGGTAAAGTATGAAGATTTGACAACTGGAATAAAACTTTTAGTTGATCTTAAAATCAAAGAAATTCGTATCAAAGCAAGCAAAGCATCGTTTCAGGGCATAGAAGATTGAAGCTAAGATATCAATGGAAGTCGCACAACATCTGCACAAAAAAGAGAGCGGAAGAGATTGACCACAAGACTACTTAAAACTGAACGAGTTTTGCCATAGTAATAACGTTGGCTCAGGGAATTATATACTGATCATTGACAATCTTTCAATAAAAATTGAATGAGATACATTAAATCGAGTTCTTTGGAATTGTTGGAGCAATTATTCACAAAAGGTTTCATTTGAAAGATTCCTGAGTCCAGTTTGAGCAATTAAAGCTCATGCGTATTTTGCTGTTAAACGCACCACCTATAGTTTACTAAGTATTGCAAGATGGAGACTACAATGGACAAAACCGAAAAGAAAAGGAAAATTGAAAGTAGAAAACTTATTACAGCACACTATGCAGTGGAATGGCCAGGCTTACCGCTTTCCCAATGACACAAACTTAGGGGTCGTTTAGTTCTACTTCCTTTTTTTTGTTATTTTTTGTTTCTATTTTCTATTTTTTGTTTCTGTTTTTTTTTTTAAACGAAAACCTGTTTAGTTGAGATATATAATATAAAAATTGAAAACAAAAATATGTTTGATTGAGATTTGTAATAAAAACTGAAAACAAAAACATGTTTGATTTTATTATCTTGTTTTTATTTTTTAATTATACTCTTATGTATAATAATTATAATATATAATACATTATATTTTTTAATTAGTTAATTATCATTAT
>JANZLD010000004.1:40576969-40590035 GCA_026413575.1 Erythroxylum carthagenense | reverse complement strand
TAAAAGAGTCTATTGTATAAAACTCTTTTTTAAATTTTTTTAAAATAACTATTAATTAGTAAACTGATTTCTTAAAAAAACTCTTATAAAAAAATTCTTCTAAGATAAGCTTAATTAATAAAAATTCTACCGTAAAAAATTTGTTTAATATAAGCTCCTCTCGGTAATTAAGTTAGAAAGCGCCGTAAAATGTTAATGTTACGGTTTAATTGATCGGTAATAAAGAAGCTCGCGTAAAATTTATAGGCTCCCACTCTTTAAGCCATCTTTTGGATTGACTGTCTCGTCAGACCTGTAACAGTCTCTGTCTCTTTCTGTCTGCGCCTTAAGCGCCTTACATTAGCATACGATCAAACTATTGTGGTTGATTGGGAGTTGTGGCTTCTGGATTGATTCTTGTAACTTCGTCGGTGGGAGAACCACGTGTGGGTGCTGAATTTACCACTTTTTCCTCGTGAAGACCAATAGAATTGTGTAGTCGGAAGAATCTCGGGGATCCATGTAAGAGGTATGCTTTACAACTTCATTCTCGTCCCAAGACTCTGTCAATTTTGGGATTCCTAGATTAGGTAATGAAATGGCGAAAGAGGATATAGAGTTACTCCACACGGGCCGGTTTTTGTCTCTCCATATGGTAATCGTGTTAATTTGGTCACCTATAATAGGTAGGCAAAGATCTTAGAATATCTTTCGTGGTCCCAAGTTAACCGCGAATGTTTATATTAGATTCTTTTACGTGGAAACTGAGCTTTAACGAAATCTTTCATTGAACTTTAACTCTTGGTTACTGAACGATTTTAGAATGAACGGGTCCATGGGGATTTTCTAACTAATTGATGGATCAAAGTAAATATCGATCTTCTTCTTACTACTACTTTGACCGGTTAGATTATTTAATTAAATGATACAGGCTCAATGAAGAACATGCATACTTGCGTCATCATTGAGTCTTATCTTCTCTGATGTGCGTTCTTATGAATGAGTCTTTGGTTCAACTTCCTGGTGGATTTGCTTCATCCTAATGATTCGCATTTCAAACTGTCCTAATTGTTATTATGCTTTTGAATCTTTAGCATCTTTCTTAATCAAAGAAGAATATCTTTTTTTTTTTCATTTGTTTTTTGGGGGTAGGAAGGAAGGCAAAGGGGTTAAATTCATAGCATTTCTTACTTTTTTCTATGTACTATTGGTTCATTTCTATCTTTACTGTCATTCTATGAAGAGATGCACTTTAGTATGCCAAAATGATAATGTTACTATAGGGTTTTCATTGTAATTGCTATTTCACTACGTCATATATAAACCTAAGGAAACTGTCTGTATTGATGCATATGCCAATAATGGTTATATGTAAGCGGATTAAGTGTACGGAGGGATATTTGCAGTTCTTATTTAGACTGAAATTTTTTCTACTGCTGCTTAACTCATGTGTCTAGTTTTCAGGTTTCATTGTCTTACATGTTGGTATCCTCATAATTTTTCACCATCCCTCCTGTGAAAATGTGAAGGACAATATTGTGCCCTAATAAATAGTGGATTGAAGTTTGTGAGTGAATAAGATAACTAGCTTATTACAGATAAGTCAAAAACGTCATGTGGCAAAGTTGGTGTATGTTATTTCTTTTTCTAACCTGCTTTGCTGCATTGGTTTGTATATTATTTGCATTAGTCATTAGATGCAGTAACAAAGATATAAATGAAGTGGATCTGCAGATCTGAATCTTAGTTCAATTTTTTGCTTATGAATGTTGACCTTCAATATTCATTAACGTGTTGTGGTAGCTAGAGACTATAAACATGGGAAAATAACTTGTGTCAAACTCAATGAATAAGAAATTTAGATGCTCTTGGTGTACATTTTGCATTATCTTACCTATCCATTTTCGTCCAGGAACGGTATAGGTTGGCAGGAATTAATATCTTTTTTGTGTTATCAGTTATCTAAAATATGTTTGATGGTCATGATGCAGACCTGGAATTGCAGTTGATGATTCATCATCTAATGAAAAATTGATACATGGATCCTGAAAGCAAGAAGTTTGGAAGTGGTAAGAGGTTCTAGTTGGATACTTACTCTTTGTTGCCTTTTTTCTCACTTCCACTTTGTTTTGATTATGGAACTTGGATCTGCTACTCAGAGAGCATCATAAATCATTTGTTGCATCATAGTATGGAGAGAATATGATGTAGGACAAATAGAAGAATTATTAACTAGTAGCTAAAAGCACAAAATTAGGAAATATGGCTAATATTAGGCTGCTATAATATCAAGTTTTAGGTTTTGGCTAAGAATGCTGAATTTTCAGATTTTGTATAGCTGAAATTTAAGGTTGATTGCTAGAAATTTAGGCTTGAGATTTCAAGGTCCAATATGGCTAGATTTTAGGTTTGAGATAGCTAGATTTTAGGTTAGGTTTTCTGGAATTTAGTGAGGAATATAAAGAATGGATAGTAGGAAACTAGGGATCATTTCTAGGGTCTAATAATCACTCTTAGAAGCCAACATCACATCTTCTAGTTGAAAATTCAAGTTTGTAAAAAAATTTGAGATTGCTTGTTATTATTGAAGGGTTGAGTACACATATATATAGAGTTCTTAGAACCCTTATTCTAGTAGAAAAAGGTTCCTAACAAATTTAAATCTTATTCTAATAAAAATTCTACAAGTCCTAAACAACTAAGATAACATATGTAAAATAGAATAACATATTTAACTTACTACTACTTCCTATCTAATAAGAAATCCTAACATAATCTAAATTTCAACCTTTATCTTTTGTTGTCAACTCAATTTCCAGTCTTCATCTCACCAAATTAAGGCTTGTGGTTGTCTCAATTTTTCTCTTTTATTTCTTCTATATATTTTAAATTCTTTTGCATCAATTCTCCCCGACTTGTCTAGGGTCGTCCTTGACGTAGAATGTGACAAATACTATTCATATAAGTCTTCAACTTTTGATGTTCTAATTCTAGAATCCAAGTACTGTCATAAATCGGTCTTCTGTTCCACTTGACAAGATATTGTCAATATCCTCCATGTCTTGTGGCTAAAATTTATTCATCAAGAACATCCTCTATTTCCTCTTTAATATAAGGAGTGGCCGAAAGTCCTACAACTATAGTAGGAGATTGCTCATCTTGTCTGTGACTAATTGTTGAGTTTGCAACATTAAAGATAGGACTTATTCTCATGTCACTTGCAATTCCAAAACATAAGCATTAGCATTTATCTTCTTGATGATCTTATAAGGTGTAGCACTCCGTGAATAAAGTTTCTTATATTTTCCTTTTTGAAAATGCTCTAGACGAATCCTAAGCATCGCCATATCTCCTTTATTGAATTCTACCACTCGTTGATGTTAATCGGCATGTTCTTTATAAGACAAATTGTTGGTTATTATTTTTCATCATATCTCGTCAAAGATATCCCTCATGTGTTGTGCAAAACCTTCAGCTTCAACACTAACTCGTGTTGTTTGTGATAAAGGAACCAAATTAATGGGTTTCCTTGGTTGAAACCCCGAAACTCAAAAGGGCTCTTACCAGTAGACTTATTTATAGAACTATTATATGAAAATTCTACCATAGGAAGAATTAGGTCTTAATTTTTCACATTGTCTCTAACCAAACACCTTAACAAGTCTCCCAAGCTTCTACTCATCACCTTTGTCTATCCATTAGTTTTTAGATGGAAAGAAATTGAAAATTGAAGCTTAGTGTTCAATGTTTTCCGTAGAGTTCTCCAAAAATAACTCATAAACTTTATGTCATGATTAGAGATGATGGTTAAAGATAATCCATGGAGAAATACAACCTCTTTGAAGAAGAGTTTAGCTATATGGACAGCATCATAAGTCTTGGAACATGGAATGAAACGACTCATTTTGGAAGACCTATCCACCACCAAAAAAATAGTCATAACCTCTTATAGTTTTAGGAATTCCCAAGACAAAATCCATGCTTATGTCTTGCCATGGTTCATGAGGCACGGGTCGTGGTGTGTATAATCCAGAATTTTGTTTCCTTCCTTTAGCTAATTGACATGTTTGAAATTGCCGTAAGACATGTTTGACATTGCGATGGTGTTATCTCTTCCAAAGTGTCCTACTACTCATCCTCCATGTGATCCCCAAATGACATACTCCCGTATAGAAGTATTAGATAGGCAAAGTCGATTTCCTTTGAAAAGATAATCATCATGGACAACGAAAGGAAAGTATTGGTCTTTTTCTCCAGCTGTAATTTCTGAATAGCTTATTTGAAAATCTTCATTTGAAGCATATTATCTTTTTATTTTGTCGAACCCCACGACCTTCCCTGCTAAAGTGTTAAGCAAATGAATCTTCCTACTCAATGCATCTGTGGCCTTATTCTCAACTCTAGTATGATGTTTAATAACAAAGTTAAATTGCTCCATAAATTCACTCCATAATGTGTGCCTTTTGTTTAAGTTCTTTTGGGACTTGAAGTGTTTAAGAGATTCATGATTTGAATATAGAATATACTCCTTGTATGAGAGATAATGACGCCAATTGTAAAGAGAACGTACTACTGCATAAAATTCTTTGTCATAGGTCAAATATCGTTGCTTCTCTTCACCTAATTTCTTACTGAAGTAAGTAATTGGCCCTTTTTGCTCAGTATACCTCCAATTCCCACATGAGATGCATCATAAGCAACTTCAAATATCGTCGAAAAATTTGGATGTTGTATAATAGGAGATTTGGTCATCTTTTTGTTAACTTCTTCAAATGCTTTAGTTGTTGCCTTTGACCAGGTAGACTATCCTTTTTTCATACAATCAATAATAGGTGTCATTATGGTGTTGAGTAAATCACCTATAGAATGTTGCTAGGCTATGGAAACTCCTTGTCTTGTGCACTTCTTTTGAAACAGGCTAGTCAAGAATGGCCCTAATTTTCTCTTGATCCATCTCATTTGTACAGTAGGATATAATAAAACCCAAAAATAAAATTGATTGCATGAAAGAACACTTCTTTAAGTTGATATAAAGTTTCTCCTGCCTAAAAAATCTCAAGACTTTTTGTAGATGTAATAGATGATCTTCTTTATTCGTGTTGTATATTAATAAATCATCAAAATATACCACTAAAAATCTACCCACGTTGAAACACTTGATTCATCATTCTCATAAAAGTGCTAGGTGCATTAGAGACTCCAAATGGCATCACCAACTATTCATAAAGTCCCTCTCTAGTCGTGAAAGTCGTTTTCCAGTCATCTCCAAGTTTGATTCTAATTTGATGGTACCCACTTCATAAATCTACCTTGGTAAAGATAGTAGCTCCAGTCAACATATTTAACATGTCATCAAGATGAGGTATTGGAAATCTATACCTTATTGTGATCTTATTTATCCCTCGACAATCAATGCACATTCTCCAACTTTTATCTTTTCCATGAGTCAAAATTACTGGATGCATACGGAGTAAGACTTTCTTGAATAAATCCTTTTTTTTTTTAATTACTCCTCTACTTGTCGCTTCAACTCTTCATTCTCAATAGGATTCAAGCAATAGGTTGGAATATTTGGTAGAGTGGATCCAAGTACCAAGTCAATAGCATGCTGAATATCTCGTAGAGGAGGTGGTTCACCTAGTAGATCATCCGGTGTAAGGTCTTAAAAATTAGCTAACAATTCTACCACTTCTTTTGGTAAGATAAATGGTGTTTCATGTGCTGTTGCTGTTAATTCCGTTATTACCATTGCAAAAACAATCCCTTTTTCCTTGCTAACAGCTTCAAATTCTCTCTCCTTAAGAGTATTAACAGGTTTTTTCTTTGCATTTATGGTTGTCTTAATACTTCCTCTTTGTTTTTCTACCTTGTCTACTTTCATCCATGAAATATAAACTAGTAAGTGTTTGCTTTTTCGAAGTGCTGCACATCTCAATTGTAAAGCTATGGTCACTCAAGTAAATGTGAGATACCTTCATAGGGTTGACATTATGCCAAATAGAGTCCTCATACATTCCTAATTTGAAAGACACCAAGCACCTTCGAGCAACTAGTATAGTGATATCGTCTACCAAGCAACTTTGTAGGGATATGGATGTTTCTCTATGAGTACATTCAATCGCTTCACCATGTTCTCCAATACTACATTTACCTCCATCAATGATAAGCTTGCATACTTTGTCTCTGAATATGCATCTCACTACATTAAGATTTGTAGGACTAGCTAGTTCATCACTAGAATCTCGTTCCAACTCCTCTCCAGCTTTGTTCTCACACACGTACTCATCAAATTCTTCCTTTTCTTCTCCCATCATATGAAAACATTTATTAGAAATTCATAAGAAAAGTGGCCCCTCCAATTGCATCGGAAGCACTTCTTGTCACTGTTGCTTGCTTTCGTCCCAGTCTCAGCTACAACTTTGCCTTTAAATTCAGCTCCTTGAGAAGTTTTGTAGTTGTTTTCTGGTGTAGATTTTGATGCATTGGGTGTTGATCTAGATTTTTGCATCGTTGTAGTTCTCTTCATGCCAAACTTGCTGGCTTGACTTTGAAACCTTTAGTTACTTGTTGTCCTAAGTATTGTTCTACTCTTAAAGCCAATTGATATGCATCTTCAAAGTTGTAAATCCTTTGCATTATTAGCTCCTTGCAAATTTTTTCCCTTTAAATCATTTTTGAAGAGAGATATAAGTTATCATTCTGGCTCCATTCCTTCACATTTGGTGAAAAGTTAATCAAATATTTCCATGTACTCAATTACGAACATAATCTCTTTTCTAAGGATTGTGAGTTGATCTTGGAGATCTTTCTGATAATAAAATGGTAAGTATTTTTTTTATAACTTTAGCTTTACCTCTTCCCAATCAACAATTGGTGGCTGGCCTATTTTTCAAATTCTATCCTCCACTGATCTCTACCAAAATTTTGCATGTCCAACTAGTTTTATCTTTGCGAATCAAACTTTTTGATCTTCTAACATGTGATACTAATCAAAGAAATCTTCCATTGTTGTTGTTCAGTCTAAGAATAGGTGTGGATCCATCTTTCCTACAAAATCAGTGGTTTCAACACGAACTTTCTCGGTAATGTCATCGAGTTCATTGTGTTTTTCAACTCTATCATGACCTCTAAAGCTCCCATATGCTCTTCATGTGCTGCTGGTTGGTTTTTTTTTGTCTTGGATCTCTCAGTAAGCGTTGATTTCCTAACCCCTTTAGTTGTTGATTAGTGTCAGCCTCTTTGGCTTGGATTTCACTTTCTTCGGCCTCACCATCAATTGTAGTTTATTTTCTGATATTGTTTTCTGGACTAGTTCTTGGAGCACCTTGTGATTGAGGATAATTAAGGTTCAATTTTTCTATAACTCTTAGAAATATTTCATCTCGCTCCTGCTCACTGAATATTTCTCTATATGCCCTTCCGCTACATTTTGCCACCATTAACCAAAACTCTGATAGCAAATTGTTGTAGGACAAACAGAAAAATCATTAATTAGTAGCTAAAAGAACAAAATTAGAAAATATGGCTGATATTAGGCTGCTAGAATATCAATTTTCAGGGTTGAATTTTGGCTAAGAATGCTGAATTTTTAGATTTTGCATAGCTGAAATTTTAGGGTTTGATTGCTGGAAATTTAGGCTTAGGATATTGGGGTTTAATATGGCTAGAATTTAGGTTTGAGATTCCTGAAATTTAGGTTAGGTTTGTTGGAATCTAGTGAAAAATACAAAGGATGGATAGTAGGAAACTAGGAATCACTCCTAGGGTCTTAAGAATCACTCTTAGAAGAAAGCATCATACCTTGTAGTTGAAAACTCAAGTTTGTAAAAAAATTCAGATTGCTTGTTATTATTGGAAGGTTGAGTACACAGATATATAAATTTCTTAGAACCCTTATTCTAGTAGGAAAAGATTCCTTAAATCCTATTCTAATAACAAATTTATAAGTTCTAAATCATTAGGATAACATATGTAAAATAGAATAACATATTTAATGTATTACTACTTCCTATCTAATTAGGAATCCTAACATAATCTAAATTTCAACCCTTATTTTTTGTTGTCAACTCAATTCTTAATCTTTATCCCACCAAATTAAGGCTTGTGGTTGACTCATTTTTCCTCTTTTATTTCTTCTATATACTTTAAATTCTTTTGCATTAGAACCCTTAGTTGTGATAGGAAATTCCTTCCAATAGGTTAATTATTTTTTTGTAGAATGTTGGTCCCATTTATGATCACAGGGTAGCTGTTGATTGTATTTATCCGTGGATTAGATTATTGGTATCTAGGCATACTTTCTTGTTCCCTAATTTATTCCTAAACAGGATTTAGAGCCTTGATTGGGTGGACAAATTCCAAGTTTAGAGAGTCTTCAGTGATTCAACAAACACAATGGAGTGTTCTTTATGCCCCCATCTCCAGTTTAGAAATATACTCATAATAGAACTCTGATAGAGAGTTTTAATGTTCTACGTGCCTTGCATAATTTACTGAGTAATTATAACTGTTACGTTTTGTAACCGAATATTTGAAATGAGCTATTCCAACTTTTTACTGTGTTCACTGCCAAGTTGCTGTGCTCTTAAAACTTAGGAGCAAGAGAGCTAACTGGTGCTGTTGATCTTATAAGTCACTTCAAGTTGTTACCTCACCATGAGTTTTTCTGCAAGCGCTCACTTCCTATATCTATTTCGGACTCGCAATATCTTTGCAATGTTGTGGGAAGCACTGAAATCAGAAAAGGAGAAGGAATGCAATTGGATCAAATTATTCAGAACACTTCTCAAGATAGTAGTACGAGAATAAAGTCATTTGCCGTAGAAGTACTTAGAGAGGCCTTCCAACTGAAGGAAACAAAGGCCATAGATTTGCCACTTGTAAGACAAGTATTGCTGGGATTTTGCTCTTGATGATGTTTTTCTTTAGCTTGTCACTTTGATTTTGAGCTAACCATTCCTTATTCAGCTTTTCCCGTTAGATTGATGCATATCATGCCACCTTTGGTCTTCATTTTCTGTAGGCAGAGATGGGGACACCTACAGTTGCTGGAAATTCAAATAGTGAATCCAAGGAAAAGGCGAGAAAGCACAAAAAGTGCAAGGACAGAGGTAAGGAGAAGGATAAAGAGCATAAGAAGCACAAACATCGTCATAAAGACAAGGACCGGAATAAAGACAAAGATAGGAAGAAGGATAGAAATGGGCACCATGATTCTGGTGGTGATTACTCAAAAAAACATCATGAAAAGGTTGAAAATCATTACTCTATTTGAGACATTGTTTGAGTGCATTGTAAACTTAGATAAGAGAAAAAAATGGTGAAATATTTTTACATTTTTATTAAGTAAATATTATTGCTTTATCAATGTGTTGTTGATGTGGAGATTTATACTTTTTTTTCCAGAAAAGGAAGCACGATGGGAATGAAGATCTAAATGACATCCACAGGCACAAAAAAAGTGAGGTAATAGAGTATGATCATTTTTTTTTAATTTGGGTGATTGTTCACTGTTTCTTATCAAATTTTTATGTTAAAAGACTTTGGAGGGCTATTATTTTACATGTTTTTATGTTTATTATTTCAAGAAGTATTTTGCTTGTATAGAGATTTTTTTTTTTTTTTGCAGCATAAGAACTCAAAAGTTGATAAAATTGGTGCAATAAAGGTAGCAGGCTAAAATATTTGGCGTACTGTTATTGGTTGTAGTCTGCAATGGTTATGTTAAAGGGTTTGGAGATTTATCACTTCTAGTTGTCAAGAGACTTTGAGGTAAACCCCGTTTCTATTAGTCTGCTTAATCTTTTTGGAAGTCACGGAACACTTTCATCTGGATGGAAAAATGTCATCTTTTTTTTTTTTAGAAAATAAGGAAAGTAGGCTTCGGCTGTAAAAATTATTTTATTGCTTTCTGATGCGTCACAGCCAACTTGATTTGTTGGGTGCATTATGAAAATTCTACTGGTTGTTTGGTTAGTGTCGGTGTTTGAGTCTGGGTGATTATGTCTTTCTTTACCTTATGACATTCTGTACATGGATCTACCTAGAGATTGTTCTTGTCCATCTTATTTTTGTGTTTGTTCTAGATCTGCTTAGTGAAGATCTGTTTGTCATCTATTGAAGCCATCTAACGACGGTGCAGGCTTCATTTGAGGTCTTGTTGAAACTGCATTACATCCCGGGCCTAACTTATCCAGTTTCTTAGCAATTCTCAGTTATCATTCTAAACCTATAATATTTCTTAATGAATCGCGCGTCTCCTGTGGATTTTGATCAAATAGAATATTGTCACCTGATCTGTTATCATTGATGCTCCTTAATTATTTTCGACAACACTCTGACACTGTCTTTTTTGTGTGGAGAGCAGGTTCTAAAACTGACTGAAAATGTGACGACGGTGAATTAACCTAACAAAAAGATATGTGGATGAGGGTAAGATATGCTAGAATGAACTTTGTATTATAACAATGGTCTGATATAATTGCGAGTGATAGTCAAAACGTTGATACTTTTTTTTCTTCCTCAGTTTTTTGGAGCATTGGATATTTCAACTTGCACACGTTATTGTAATCGTTTGTGGGTTTTAGAGTAGTGCAAGCTTAGTAGCATAATCAGTTTCAATCAGAATTTGCGGGTTTGAGTGTTAATAAGAAAGGCGCTTCAGAAGAGGGCTGTGTATATTTTAGTCATATCCTCACCAGTGCTTAACCAAAGCAATTTTAGTGTCCCAAGTGCATTGTAATTTAAGGGCCAGAAGTTTTGTTGTCACGATATTATATTATTTAAAAGTTAAAAAAAGAATGATACTCTTCACGGAGCACAATCCATATAGTGTTCCTCTTTGTTTTTCTTTAATGTTAAAGCGATCGTGGAATATGTGTCGGAATTTGTTCAAGTGAAGTTCCTGGAGGAGCGACAGCTAAGCTAAGTTCGAAGCAGTTCAATTTCTTGAAGCTTATAACAGGTAGCTGGGCAGAATAATCCTAATCCCCTAAGATCCCACCCCAAGAGCCCTAGAGGGGGTAAACCTGGAAATCCCAAGAATCCTCAAGTTCTTACGTCGCCTGTACACGTCTGCGCACAAGGAGTCTTCACATACTTGATTGTTCAGCTGATGAATGATCGCTGACCCTCTCCTTGCTTAGCATCAGGTTTTCATCAGCACCCAGGTTTCCTAATAGCTCCAACTTTTACATTGCAGTTGGAAGCGAGACGTCCGTAATTGATCCGATCAAGGAGCTGTGCCTAGGGGCTAGAGGATCATCAGTAAGAATAATACCTATTTTTCTTCCATTGGTGTGACACAAACTCAAGACCTCCTGAAAGGGAAAATCTTAAGTGAAGAGCTTTGACCACTCAGGCTAATCCTACTTGTCAACTATGGGGTGGTTTTTATTCTATGCATTGACGTGCCTGGGATCCAGAGAGCAAGAATCTTCACACTACTGTGTGTGCGCATCTAAAAGCATGTACCTAGTGGTGATACCGACACAAAGGAATTCCATGATTGTGATTAATACAGTCAAGAAATCATATGATGCAATGGGACAAATGGTTGAATAGAGATCCCATCCATATAATCAATTGTTTCCTTTGTAGTTCTCCATTTATAGCTTATGAAGCGCCGGCAAGAAGGCCCTCGCTTACGGCCCACGCTCATGGGAGCCCACTAGATGCAAGCTAATTTGTAACACATAAACCTTCCACTTAAGCTAATAAGCATGCGAGGAAAGGGTTGTTTTTCTTTAAAGATATTAAAATAATTTGTTCAGGGAGCAAACATCATTCCTATTTTGATTAACAAAAAAAGACAACCTGATCTGTTAAAAGACAATTGAAGATTTCTTCTCGAGAAGTAAAACAATAGTGAAAGTGGGCATTTTGAAATAAAATTATTCCCGCTAGATTTCGAAATTCACAATTTTCTAATTGACATCTAACAGGAGAAGACTTTAAATTCCAAAATTTTGCCTCGGTCTTGCCTCCATCAACACCGATCTCATCTAGGTAAGAAATGCATCTCATTCGCTTTCTTAAATTTCAATTTGTTTTTACTTTTTCTTTAAATTATGGATTTTCTTCGTAATTTTTTTAAAGTCGAGATTAGATAAAAATTGAAATCTGATTATGAATATGATAACTTTTTCAATTTAGGTAGAATTTTCCATTTTCAAGTGAAACTCAAATTAAATTTTAGTTATAATTTATCCCTATTTTATTTTCTTCTTCAATTGCAATTTACCATTGAAGAAGGACATAAGGGATAAAAGCTATTAATTATGATATCTACAAAATGAAAGAGGGATAAGTTACCCAACTAAATTTCAATTCAAATTGAAATTATACTAAAAAATGCAATTAATAAACATCATCCATAATCAAATCGACAAATATCAATTTACCAAGAATTTATCTGGATAACTTATCTTTCTTTCATTTTGCAAATATCATAGTTAATAGTTTTTATCCCTTATTTCCTTCTTCAATTGCAATTTATCTCTCTTTTATTTTTGAAGTTATAATTAGCATTTTCTGATTTATTAGTTCGATTGATTTTGTATGTATAAATTTAACTCTGTAGATGATTGATGAAATCTAGTTTCAATGTTTATATAATGTGGATATTGTTGTTAATATTTATTCTCTTCGGTCAAAAGTAGATCACTATTAGTTTTCTATATTTTAGAATTACATGAAAATCGAAAATAGATTCTAAGTATGATAGCTTTTATCATAAAAGTTTGCTATTTGTTTTTCTATTTTTAATATAGATTATTAAATTTTATTTTTTTCCTTTGTTGCAGATATATTATTGCATTGATACATTTTTGTGATATATGGTTGAGCTATTGTTGTTCTATTATGCCTGCCTATCTCTTCCAGTTTTATACATGTATTTTTGTTCTTTTTCTAGTCCAGTTGTGTTATAATTGTTTGGTATGATATTGTTTGAAATGTATTTGTCTAGAAGTGAAAAAAGGAGGAAAAAAGGGAACGAGTAGAAAAGTAAATTGTAACGCCCCAAAGTAGGGGTTAGACTATTAACGACATTTAGTACGAAATATGCTTACTATTGGAATATGTATTA
>JANZLD010000004.1:40558362-40571552 GCA_026413575.1 Erythroxylum carthagenense | reverse complement strand
GTTAGACAAACGGGCGTATGACTACCGTTGGCAAGATAGAGTAAAGGGTCGGGATCAGTGTTGTTCACATCTGCATCAGTATAGTGATTTGATTTGGTGGCTCAATTGTTTATGTATAAATGTATTGTGTTACTGGAAATGTTTTGTAATAAATCGGGTCTAAAATGTTTATTGTTTTCTGCGCACTCAATCGTCTTTAAAACAAAAGAAAAATGTTATAACGGGTTTTAAAAGATAGTTAGTGTTCTAGTACGCCACCCTCGCGGGTCACGGGCTCGGATATCACCATCAATATCGGGTTCGGGTCTTGGCGGGAGTGGGATGCTACAGTATCAGATGATAAAATGAATATATTCATTTACTAAAAAAATATAATTGAATACTTTTGTATTTTTCTATTTCTATATGTATAAATTAAAAATTTTAAATTAAAAGACATTAAACCCCTCTTATAGTTTTATCAGTTTCACAAAATTTCCTATACTTTAAAAATCTTGCGAAGAAGTCACATGTTTTATAAATGACCAGAATCAAAGTTTTTATTAAATTTTGTTATTAATTTTCATTGATGTGATAAATTTAAGACTCATCAGTCATAAAAGCTCTTAAAATTTTTCATTATGGACACTAGATTAGATATAGAAAATCATACCACCTCTCCCTATCGTCCTCTTCCTTCATCTTATCTCTTAATTCAAACCCTTGCCTCCTACAGACCTTTTCCATCACTACTCTAAGTGCCCTCATCTCTTCCTTCCTATGGTCTGTTCAAAATCAACAAGACACACATATATCCAATCCTTAAGAACCAAATACAAATTTCCTAACAATTTCAAAGACATTGCCTATTGTAACTTACTCTACAAGCCTTTAAGTTATTGGCAACTAGATTGGAAAACGCCTATACAGTTTAATTGGTGAACTATAAGTTGATTTCTTTGAAGAAGATTGATAGGGGATAATCCACTTTTAGCCAAAAAACTGTTCAAAGACTATGCTAAGAAAAACTCCCCAAAGCATTGTGCCTTGAAATTGAATTTCAATAAAGCTTTTGACACCATGAGTTGGGATGTGATCTATAATAAATTGGAAAAATGGATCTAGGAATGCATCTCAACCCCCTCCTTTAGTTTCTTAGTAAATGGAGAACCCGAACAAACTCTTTAAAGGAAGCAAGGGGCTAAGGTAAGGATATCCCCTCTCTCCTTACCTCTTCATACTGTACATAAAAGTCCTCTTCAAACGTCTTAGTGACAATATTTCCTTTAACCCTAGTTTTGACTTCCACACTAAATGTTTAGATCTTAAGTTAACAAATTTATCTTTTGTAGATGACCTTCTACTATTCTAGAAGGCTAATGATAGATCCCTATTCACAATCACATAACCTTGCAAATGTTTAAAGACTTAAATCAGGGCTACAAGCAAACTATAACAAAAGCCAATTAATTTTGTACAAAATTGCAATATTGAAAGATATTTGGCTAGCTACACTTAATGGTTTCAAAGTTAGAAATCTATCTATTAGTTATCTTGGGGTTACCAATATCTATTAGAAGACTAATGTATAGGGATTACAGTCCCTTTGTGGAAAAAATTTTAAAAAAACTATATCACTCAGGTCATAAGGACCTCTTATATGTCTTAAGACTAATGTTGATCAAATCAGTGCTAAACCCCGTCCATGATTACTGATCAACTTATATTTTACTCTCCATAACTACCATAAAGACAAATGAGAAAATTATGAAAGCATTCCTATACGGAGGAAGAAAGATAGGAAGAGTCAAGGCCAAAGTAAGATGGAATGAAGTTTGTAAGCCAACCATTTAAGAAGGAGGTATAACTAAAATTAGCGTCACCAATAGAATCATATTAGCCAAAAGATTATGGATATTGTCGGAAGCAAGGATACATTATGGTCTAGGTAGATTAAGTTCATTGTGCTACAAAATAGCAATTTATCGGATAAAAATTCTACCTCTAAATGCACCTAATATATGACACATTTACTCAAACTTAAAGACACTTTTCTGACACAGTTAATCAAGCTATGCAAAATAGGAGAAGAAGAGTAGGCATCCCAATTTTTTGACAACTAGAGTAAAACTAGACCTCTTTATTATGCCAACCATAGTGCATAAGTAAGATTTGAGTTCCTAACTAATACTAAGGTTAAGGTATGGATACAAGGAATCAAATTGAGGAACTACCCCTTAGAGTGTTCTCATAATTAATCCCTAACTATAATCCCCTATAGGGGGATGAAGATAAATAACTCTAGCTCAATCACTCCTTAGGGAAATTTATAAACAACTCCTATAAGAAGTTATTCAAAGGTAGAGGAGAGAGGTTTAACTCATATAACATTACATGGAATAAAACTCTAAACCTAAAGGCTTCATTCCTAATACAGTTGGTGATAAAGAAAGTCCTAGATACTAAGGATAAACTTAACCTTTTAAATATTCAAGACCTATGTGTCTTATGTAAATCAGAAAGGGAAAAAATTAGTCACCTCTTCTTTGATTATAACTATACTAATTGGATTTGGAGAAACTTGAAAGAATGGACTAATATACGTAGCAATACCTATGATTTTCATGCGATAATCAACTGGCTTATAAAAGACATATCCCTATAGTATGAATCTAGGTATATTATCTTTAGTACCCTAAGCTTATGCATTTATAAAATTTAGACTAACAAAAACTACAGATGGTTTAAATCATAAGAAAAAATCATATGGAACTTACTTGGGAAGATCAAAATGTAGTTTCAAGTATAAATCATGTAATCGACCAACAGATACTAGTGACCTGAAAGCCCTAATCACCTCCTGTAATCTTAATTTAGGGTATTAGATTCGGTAACTTTAATTTCCCCTAAGTTGCTACTATATGTCATGTTTTGGTAACTTCCTAAAGTTATATTAGTCAATGTAGTATTGTTCACTCTTGAATATAGGAGCCAAGGTCTAATTGATAAGAATGTCTTCTAATATATACAAAACATTTTTGTACCTTCTTTGGAAGGTTTTCTATATATAATTTTTTTTAAAAAAAGAAAAAGTCATAAGAGATGACTAAGAATTAACAAACCAACTAGCTATTATATATCAAACAAATTGATTTATGAATTATATTAATTTGTCGTATTGATGTATCATTGTTTATATTAAAAATATAAAAATATTAATTAAAAATTATATTTTAATAATAAAAATTATATTTTATTTGTTAATATTTGATTATTTAATATGATAGTAAATTAAGTATTTCATTTCATTTTTATTAATTATGGATTAATATTAATAAATAATATAAATAATTTTTTATTTTAATTTTCATTCTATATTCAACAATAAATTAATAATTAGTTTGATTTATTTTTCTAATATAAATAAAATAGAAAAATTTATCCTTATTTTATTAATTTGCTATATTTAAATCTCATTACTTATATCAAAAATATAAATGAAATTTTAATATGTAATCTTAATTTATTTATGTTATAATGATACACTAGTCCTCCAAGAAGTTTGTCTCCTAGTTATCCAAATGCATCAAAACAACCTCTTTTTCAATCCTGATTAATGGTATTCTCATTAAATCATTCTTTAGAGCTAGGGGATTAAGGCAGGGAGATCCACTATCTCCTTACCTTTTCATCCTATATATAGAAATTCTCTTATGCTTGATGAAGAAAGGAGCGTAAGTTGATAAGAAATTCATACATTACTCAAAATGTAGGGAATTGAAGATTATTAACCTTTACCTTTGCTAATGATTGGACATTTTTCCTAGGATTTACCCAAACTTAGTTAGCACCTTCATGGCTCTACTGAGATATTTTAAGCACCTATTTAGACCATTAATAAAACTTTTAAAAGAGTCTGTTACTAATGGCTAAGGAAGCTAGGGGTAAAATAAGCTTACTAGAATGCATTACAGATATAAGAGTTATCATTGTGCCAATCAAGTACCTGCGAGTCCCAATTTCTATTAAGAGACCCTTATGCAATGAATTTAGTTCATTCATTAATAAACTAAAAGCCATAATTTCTAGTATGTGTAATAGATGGTTTTCAATGTCAGGAAGAGTATAGCTTGTGATTTCTATTCTCAACAATCTTTAAAATTTCTAGCTTTCCCACATTTGTTTCCTTCGGATGATCATTAAGACCATTGATAGCATACTGAGGAATTTCATATATATTGTTAGTGATGCAACTACAACCATGGTTAAGTTAGTGGACCTTTGTCTACATAAGGATGAAAGGGGGCTGGGTATCATTCCAATAAGAGTTATAAACAAGACAAAATTAGACTAGAGACTTTGGAGAATTATGGGGGATAAATAGTCCTTACAAATGAAATGGACTCACACACTTTTCATATCAAAGCCTCTAATTTCTAATGCATTAAGTGTAGAACCTCGATATCTTAGATCATAATCCATATACTGAAAATTAGAGACAAAATTTAACCTTCATAAAGGATTATTAGGAATGGGGCCTCTACAACTTTCTGGTATGATACCTGGAATGTATCAGCTCCTATGATTCTCTCTCAAAATTCCATATACCTATGGGATATAATCCCTCTTGAACTAACAATAAAGGAAGCCTTAGAGAATTACTCATTATACCTCTCTAGATTAAACCTTTACACTAGGTTAAGACTTGATGAAGTAGATCATCCCTAGTAGACCTTAGAGCAATCTAGTCATTTCTTTAGCTCTTCATGTAAGAAATTTGTAATACCTTGAGCTCCCAAGATCAATTAGAACAAGTTGTTATGGTTTTGCCAAGCTTTCCCTAAAGCCTCAGCAATCATGCAGATAACTTTGAAAGGTAAACCTACTACTGTTAATAGAGTAAAGAAATTTAAAAGCATCTAAAATATCTGCCCTTTATACGAATCTCAAAGCTAGTATTTATTCTTCGAGTGTCCTATCACTTTTTATATCTGCAATCCTTCTCCCATCTAATAGATGGGATGAGTTGATAGAATAATCTTACATGGTATGCCAAAGGAAATAAAGAAATTGGTTGGTTTTTCTCTTAACACTGAGTAATACCATTTACCATATTTTTCAGTTTAAGAACATGCAATTCTAGAATATAAAGTTTAATGGGACCATCACTCTGTGGAACATTAACCAAAAAATTAGGGTGTAGATTCTAATCCACAAAATTCATCTCAAATGTAGCTCTAGCATATGAGCTAATTGGCATCTAGAGTTTACTTAGAAATGTAATTGAACTTCCATGCAAACCATAAAAATTAGCCATGTAACACTTTGTAATTTTAGTACAATAGCTAGAGTACTAGTGAGGCCTTCCTCATTGTAGTCACTTTGTATAATCTTTAGACCTTCTTTTCCTCACATTCTTGAATATAACTTTACCTTTTTTTCAAAAAGAAATAATTATTTTAATATGATAGTAAATTAATTGTTTTATTAAAATGTTATTTTATTATATAATATCACTAATAAATAAGATGATCAATTTTTTACTTTTATTTATAATTTCACTTTATATAAATAAATAATTTAATTTAATTCAATTTTATTTTATTTTTAATAAATAAAATGGCTAATTGTAAAAAAAAACTTAAAACTTTACTCAATTTTACAATATTGACCCAAACTTTAAAAAGTGGTGTTAAAATGTTCCAACGATAAAGTGACATTGCCGAGGGATATGGAATGCTTATTCAAAATAAGGAATGAATACTTAAGTATGGATATCTTAACCGATCATATGTTATAAAGATGACGCTATATCCCTAACCAGCAGAGGAAAGTTGGCAAGAATGGCAATTTGGTGTTGAGAAATTAAGGAAAATGGGTTATTTAGTCGTGAATGCAAAGTTGATCTACGAATTGTCATCCATTCGCAAAGGTCATGTAGTATGATTCTACATAATAGAGCAGGAAAATACTTGTGAGAGTGAGGTTGATCAAGTATGTAGCCTAGTACTCGTGCTTCATTGCAAAAATAATCAACAAAATATTATAAAAATTAATTATAAATAAATAAAAAAGTAGTTAATAATTGATAAGTCTAATCGTAGAAGACCACTAACTTAAATCTTTTGGGATAAAAGAAATGAATGGTTGAGGTTGAATCTAACCTGACTTCACCGCGACATGCCACATTGCCTGCAACCAATAGACGAGAACCCGACTGTTTTGAGAAGTGTGGGGTTAACCAATAATATTGTCAATGGGCACTAAGACCAAAAGAGGTTGAACGAAGAACATATTCATCAACTAATTTAACCGTTGATGTTCGTTGGAGAAAAGGGGAAACCATGGCTGCTCTGCTTTCGTCAAGTTCAGTACTGACGAGGGGCAAGGATGAGGTGTATGTTGCAGCAGTGCCGCTGAGAGCCACAAAAGGACTAGGTCAGCTATTTATGTCTACTGCTTACTCTCTCAATATCTGGGACTTGCAGCATTTCATGGTCATCATTAAACCCAATTCACCTTCTCCCAATTCTAAGGTCCTTTTCTCTTCCTTCTCGATCATCTCTAATGTTTCCCCTATAATCTACTCGTTTATCTTGTTTCAGATTTTGTTTTTAGTCTCTCTCAGAATTCTCCGATTCACTTTGATTTTCGTTCTTAGTACTTCAATATCTAGTCCTATGAATGGCTGCTTTTCTAGCAAACATTTTAATGGATTCCTTCCTCTGTTATTCAGTTAAAGATATACGAACTCGAATCCCATTATATATGATTCATTTAATTAAGCCACTGGGCCTACTTTGAACTATAAAATGCAACGTGTGCTTTCAATGGCATTCTCTAACAAAAATTGGTGTTATGTGATAGCCTGTTGTTTTCGGGTTTCAGCCGAAAGATCCTGAGAATATATACACGGCACTTGCTGTTATATCTGGCAGAGCAACTCCTGGTGAGGCTAAGCAAATTGCTGATATGACTTGTTTTGCTTCTATCTTGTTTGTTCTCTTTAAGGTCCTTAAACCTGTGACTTGTGGTATATGTATGTCTAACCATATCAACAAGTATTGTCGCTGCTGTTACTACTTAGATACTCTGTTATGTAGCATAGAATTTGACAAGTAGTGCTTTTCTTTTATTTTCGCTCTTGGATTTTCATTTTTGGTATGCTGCTATACTGGAAATGTCAGTAGCTCAAGATGCTTATATTGTGGTTACTTGACATCCACTTGAGTCGGTAATTCTTTTCATTTTCAAGTAGGTACATGTGCTCTTCCTTGATGGTTTCAATTACTATCTTTGTTTTAGTTTAAAAAGAAAAGGAAAATGTATGAACTTTTAAAATAGGAATAATCAAAAGAAACAGAAATTTGTATTTCATTCTTTTTATGATGAGATGTCCACTTCTTTCAGGTGTTGTTCTTGTGAAACAGTTAACCAAATTGCCAAAAAGCAGGTGCTGGTTTGTTGGATCCTCCAGTCTGCATTCTGTTAATCTTGCAACTAAATTTAGCGATCGATGGGACATGGATTTGAGGGTTGGCTATCACGATTGTCGTGACTATGCTGAGGGTACACAAAATTGCCTGAATCGTGTTTTCAGATGCTGCTTTTGATTGTTCTTCTGACTGCAAGCTAATATGAGCTGTGTTCAACACGGCAATGCTAATTTGTAGGATTGGTACAGCTTCTTACTGGGGAAAAGCATGTTTTGGAGCGTCTAAGGACAAGTAATGTTGAGGGGTTCCGATGGAAGACCAAATGAAAAGAGCATACGACAATTTTACGAGTTCGCCATTTGTTCTATGAATGAAGAATCGCAAGTACTTTAATGCCAGCAAATTATACGTTTGTATTGCATTTGAATCTTTGACTTGAAATTTCAAGTTTGATCAAATTAATGGCTGAATCTTCAAGATTCTCCACTTCTTCTTCACTAGCTGTCCCTTGAGTAGTCTTCTCAAGATTCTTAAACTCCTTTCCACACTAAAAGGTTTCTGTACTAGCGTTCCTTGGATTCACCTCAGGCTGAGATGGTTGCATCTCTCCGCTTTGTGATTCTTGACGATTGATAGCTACCATCAATTGACCCATCTGGCTTGTCAAGTTATGGATTCTAGACCTTGTTTCTTATTGGAATTGTATCACATCCTATTGAAATTGCAAAGTATTAGTAGTAAGAGGCATAACTAAGTCTTCCAAAGATGTACCTGAGTTGGAATAAGAGACATTTGGTCTATGTGGGAATTGTTGTGCGTCTTGCAACCTATCTCAGTAGTTTTGTTGGCTATCCCCTCCATAACTAAAATTTGTATAATCACTCTAAAGTTGGTAATAAGATTGGGAATATGAATTAAGGGAAAATTTTCCACCAATATCATTGACAATATTCAATAATGACATACTCCCTTCCACTTTGTCCTTTTTATAGACAATCACAAAAAAGTGAAAAGATCAAGAAATAACCAAAAATACTAATCATAAACATAGAAGTACAAAATACCAATTGAAATCAAAAATTAAAACTAAAATTAAAACACCACACTCTCCAACAACAGTGTCAAAATTGTTGTTACGTGTTGAATGCACTACAACTAATTTTATAACAATGGTGATAGAGATCATATCTATATTGTAAAGCTTTTATAATAAAAGGAATCAATGCTTAGGATACGGGGGGTTTTGGTTGGAATCAAAAGACAAAATAAAGTAAATTTGGATTAACAAAAGTAATTCAAATTAAACAGTGAGACTGATAAAATTGATGAATGAGTTTATAATCCAGTTCTCAGATCAATCTCAATCTACATACAATTGAACATATTTTACTGAATTGTTTTTTCACATCTCTTAAAATCCATTAATCATAAGTTAACAACAAGCTTTGTTAGTCCTGATTTTTCCTTAGGTCTTATTTAATTAAAATAAGCTATCAAATAACCTAAAACAAGCTCTCTACATTTAGTCGGACAACTGCATTACGAATAAAAAAATAGATCCATCAAAGTAATAACAACAGAAGCTCGGGTTATTTAACATATTTTACGTTATCCCTAATGATTCAACATCATTAGTTACCACCAATGAATCCAAAAAATATCTATTATGTATCGTATTTGAGATTTTAGCAATGTTTTTACATAAAAATCAATCTAATGAATACATCAGATAATCTTTACACAAATACCCAAATCAATAGACATAGAATAACATTAACAATCCCTAAAGAGAGAGATTTAATAATACACAAATGGAGATATGCTCAAATGTCATTCTCGACTTCAATTTTCCTTCCGAACTAAAAAAGGGAAGATTAGCCCTTCATAGATGCCTAAGAAGTAGGAGTTATGTCACCCCTCTTGTTCCAAAAACAATCCATACCCCTCTAAGCTGCTCAAATGTCACTTTATATACAAAAAAAGGGTTTTAGAAAGATACAAAGTTGGGTGCATAGTCATCCATCCAACCGTGAAAACCAAAAAATGAAAGTTTCAGAAAACCAAAAAATGAAAGTTTCATAAAGATACACAGTACATGAACATGCATCCAAACGTGTATGTTAAAAGTGCATCCTTCTTATATGTACATGGCCGTGTAAGTAAATACACGAACGTGCATCTTTCAGGTCATCTTGAAAACTTTATTTTCTTGTCCCATCTGCACTCCAATCTGTCTTCTTCTTATTCCACAAAGATAATTGAGTGTAAACATCAAAAGGATGGCTCAAAGAACTTGTTTTTAACTCACTTTTTCTTTTTTTTTCTTCAAACTTGTACCTAATATCCTAAACTAAAATGAGTATCTTAAGCATTTCACAATCATAATCACTAAGTAGTATGGAGTAAATGTATAGACAATTAAGACACATTAACAAGTTCACTGAATTGACCTCGTACAAGAAATTCATTTGGAATATTACTTGTATTTCTATAAAAATTCTCATTGTAATGATTGTATAAGTGATCTTTGACTTAAGATCTCCAAAGAAATCTTGTGTAAGGATTTCCATGTTCTAACACTACTTATGACCTATTCTAGTTAACGATAGCTCAATCGGTAGTTATTAGATATAACATGAACTATAAGGAGGTAGTTAAGTGATCAAGATATGATTCATCACCCTAAAGTAATTAAAGAGAATGTTCTACTATTCTCAATTAATATTGATTTGAGAAAATCCTTAGCCAAGATGGAATGAAATTTTATAAATAGTAATGATGGTAAACTAATATAATCGGCCTCAAGATAGGGTAAATATTAATTTCATGCTTTATGTCTAATCGAAACATTGTAGATGAAAGGATTTAATTATACAAAAAATCATACATGGAAAAGTTAGTCAAAACCACTTTAACATTCTTAAATATTTAAGTAGTCATGATGTATTGTTAGACCCAATCTTGATTTATGGATATAAATTGTTTAACTAGATAATTAAAGATAAATTAAAGGAATTTAATTTATCTAATCCTGAATATGATTTAAGGTTATAATTTGTATTCACTACCAATAAATTTTGGAACCTAATGTGTCACACATAAAGAACGAGTTGAAGAGAGCAAAGATATATTAATCAAGTTAGACTTGATTGTAAAGTTTAAGTAACTTTATGATTAAATATGAGACATTTAATAAGTAAGGATCAATATGAGATAATGGATCTTATTTGGGCATAATTGGTATTTAATTAAAATTATTTGTAATCCTAATTAAAGTTTAACTGAAATTAAAATTTAATTCCAATTAAATTACTAAAATGTTCAGAACTTGTTATAAATAAGTTTAAATTCTAATAGAGCTAGCACTCCTTACATAACCCTCTATGTAATAGTTGTAGAATTCTCCCAACTTTTTTTATGGATATCATTAGAGGCTAGACATTTGTGCAACTATAGTGGTTGAAATAAACTTATTTCGAAAAAGGCTCGAGGGACAACAAGAATATGATAAAGCTCTGGAATAAGGAACAAATTAAGATTGATGTTTTATTGTGATTTAATTGTCAATCATTTTATAGAATTAAAGTGATTCTGGTTTTTGAAAATCAAAATACAAAAAAGTTTTATTTTTATTATGCTACAGTCATGATCAAATCTAGGCTCGATTTCTCAACAGCAGTATTAGAGCTTACTTTAATTCTATATTTGATTAAATTATTTAATTGTTATTGATCTTAAAAAGGAATTGGAATAAAATCCTAATCTAAGATTGAATTAGGTTCAATTTAATCTAAAAAAGTTTCAGATTAATACATTACAAACCTTAAGAATCATATTTAGCTTTAATTACCATGATTTGAAGAGTTCAAATCGTACAAACTTATAATTAAGAATTCTAGAATTTTGGTTTTGAAAATATAAAATCTCGAAAGACTAGACGAAACCAATAAAATTGAACCACCTAAATCAAATTTGATTTGAATAAGCCAAAAACATATGTTAAAGACACATTTTTGTGTAGTTGGGAATTGTTTGCAAGTTGGGTTTTATGTTTTGGTTGCTTGGTTGCGATGAATTCATAAGCCTTGGAGAAGGCTAAAACTATAACTATATAAACTAATGGCTTCGGAATAAGCTTTTGCAATGGCAACATGACGAATCACTTACAAACGAGGTTGGTTTCATAAAAACAGGGTTGGTCTCCAGTAACGGCGGCTTCTTGCAAGGACCAACTGATGACATTCCAGAAAGTGACTACTAGTACATGCATGAGGCTGGTTCATAAAAGCAGCATTGGTGTCCTGACATAGCGCATCTTAACACTACACAAAATAACTAGACCTAAAACTATAACTAGTGGTAAGTCTAGGTCGGTCCTATAGTGAGTGTTCACTTAGTTATTTTTATGAAAATAAACGGTGTTTAAGTTATAGGGGTTTTAGTTTTCAAACAAAAAAATAAAATGAAACTAAACTAACAAAAGCAAATTAAATGAAACAACATGAAAATGAGAAAAGTGATGAAAACACTAAGGACCCGATCATCGGTTCAATCTCGGCCTACACACAATTAAATATAATTCATTGAATTGTTATTCTCATACCTCTCCTAACAACTATTAATTGTAGGTTAACAGCAAGCTCTGTTAACCCTAGTTTTCCTTTAGTCATGTTTAATTAAGATGAGCTCATCATTTAAACCTACCTATCGAATAACCTAGAACAAGCTCTTTAGATTTAATTAGAAAACTGCATTACGAATTAGGAAAACTTGTTAATTAAGGTAACAATCATACAAGCTCTAGTCATTTAACCTATGTTATTTTATCCCTAATGATTAAAAACTATTGTGGTATAAATAAAACAATGAAATAGAGCATTCTGTCATTCTTACACAACACCCACACAATAAACATAGGATAACATAATAAATACTTAAGAGAGAAAGAACAACAAACAATGAAAGAATGTTTAATTGGGTTCTTCAGCATCGATATCACCTCCGAACCGACATCAAAAAGCTATCCCTCTATGGATCTCTAAGGTTTACGAGTTCTGCCCCTCTTCAATCTCCCGAAACCCTTAAAATGTTTCATTCCCAATCTATCTTGTTTTAACGGCAACACATTATATTTATAGTGAAAATTTAGGTTTCATACTAGGTCACAAAAGTCACGGGTGGGACTTGATGTGTCACGATCATGATTGGTCTCACTGAGGTGTCATAACCATGCAAGGATTGTCATAGGCATGACTCAAATTGCCACGGGGTGACTCAAATTGTCAAACCCATGACATATCTGTCGTGGCTGTAAGAGATGATCACGGCTATGACAAATATGATGCATAACCGTAAGCCATTTTGCAGCAAATACTCTTCCCTTTTTTTTTTTGCATTTTCTTACCTTCTTCTTTTTCCATGAAGACAAATGAGTGTGAATCTCAACAAGAGGATTCAAATATTATGCTTTCGACTCACTTTAATTCATTCACTTCAGAATTATACCTAAAACTAAATATGAACTAAAGTGAACATCTTAAGCATTTCATAGCTTTAATTAGTAAGTGTTATGGAATAAATGTATAGTCAATTAAGCACAAAAATTTTTGAAATGTCCCTCCCTCCCTCCTACCTCTCCTTCCCTTCTTTTTTTCAAAGTTCTTTTAAGTAGTTATTTTCTTTATTTCAACTTTTATATTTATTGTGAATTTTTAATTTTTGTTTTTAAAATAATAATAAATATTTTATTACTAATAATAATTATAAATTAAATAA
>JANZLD010000004.1:40527356-40549611 GCA_026413575.1 Erythroxylum carthagenense | reverse complement strand
AGAGATTGATATGAAATGGAGTTCTAACTATTACAGAAAACTAATTAATCAATACTAGTGGATCCTTATCTCCTTATTTATCAACATATTGAAACAATAACACACAACAAATTGAAGTTCAAAGAGTATATATAACAACTGTTAATAGAGTATATAATAAAGTTCTATTCTAACTATTACAGAAAACACAATAACAATGAAACTTGAATAAAACATAATATTGAAACTATCACTGTCTTATCCTTATCTATTAATAGAAACTTGAATAAAATGGTACAAATTGGAACTCTATACAAATTAGAGCTCTATATGATATATTCTCCAATCCTCCTCTCCAATATGAAAAACTCAACAACACCAAGCAAAAGAACAGATTGCCTTCGAAATAAACAAAAATTAAAGCCCAAATTTAAGAGAAAACATAATAATAATGACAAATCCCAAATAGAAAGATCATAAATATTTCATGGTCATAAACCAAAACTTGAGCGTGAGGAACATGGGATGTATTTAGACACAATCCCTTCCATCGCGGTTTTTAGTCGCTAAGGAAGGAGTTCGAAGTTGCTTCAATAAGCTCTTATCTTAGACCAACTACGAGAGATCTGAGAATAGAAGATTAACTTCACAATAGTCGCCCGAGGAGATGACGAATAAAAATCGATTTTTGCATCTAAGGTTACCCCTAAGTATCATATTTACCTACATGAATGGAGGTGGTGACAAATGGTGAAGAGAAGATGGAGAAGAGGCGAGAGAGTCTGAATGAAATCTGAAAGTTTAGTAGCATTAGATATCCAAATGGTAAGTATTTGACAAACTGGTTTGACCGGTTGCTAAAAAATTGATCGGTTCTCCCATAAACTAGCTGGTGTTTATATTCAGAGGTTATTATATAGAACCAAACCGGATAACTGGTCGGTTTAGACTTTTTTCATTCGGATTGGTCGGTTTAGTCTGATTTTTAAAACCTTGGTTGGGATAAATATCCCCATTTGCATGTAGCTCATATGAAGTCTTTTGAAGAGCATGCTTTCAACTACAACTTTATAATTGTCTATTACATGATCTTAGAATGAGTATCCTAAGTATTTACAGTATCAATCAACTCATCAAGCATCGACTTCTTCTATGGCATTTGTGGCTTATCGAGGTAACCTAATAGCTTGATATTCATCTATCTTTAGAAAATAATCATGGGTATTGGAATCTAGTGCCACTAATCATAATTTAGGCAAAAATAACTGAATTTAACCGTATCATTACCTTACTTGTCTCTTATAATGATAAACTTCTCATTGTTAATGGATTTACAACCATCATTAAAGGTGTTAGATCATCTCAACCATATCCTTCTATCACTTTACCCTCTTCATTATTTGTGCTAAAATTTCCTTTCATTCTCATATCTATAAGAAAATTAACCAAATAACTAAATTGCTCTGTATGTTTCTACCCTGATAATTGATTATCTAAGAATTGAAGTCTAAGACAACAATTGAAGAAGCGCATGAATCAAATGGAATGTACTACTTAGGCAAGTTGTAGTCATTTGTCACATGTCCAACGTTAGTCTCTCCCATTGATTTTCATAATTGATTAGGCCATCCTTCATTAAAAAACTCAAGAAAGTAGTACCAAGGTCATAGTTTATTTCTACCTTAAATTATGGGTTATGTTAGCTTGAAAAACATTATCGTACTTCATTTTCCCTCTCCCTCTAGCTAGTAAAAGATTTTATAAACCTTCATGATAGTCGATACAGATATTTGTGGTTTGATTCATGTCATGTCCAAATTGATATTCATTATTTTGTAATTTTTATCAACGATTTCTCTCAAATAACTTGGTTATATCAAATGAAAGATCGATTAAAGCTATTCCCTATCTTTTATTCTTTTTGTGATAAAATCCATGATTAGTTTAACACCTAAACCAATATTCTTCATATTGATAGTGCTAGAGAATATTTGTCTAGTTCATTCTCTATCTAATTGAAACAAGGTATTCAACAACAATCTTCCCACCCATACACTCCTCAAAAAAATAAGGTAGCTAAAAAAATCAAATATTAAGAAAATAGCTCATACCCCATTAATCCACATCAATATACCTAAATGTTTCTAGGTTAATTATATACTCACTGTATATTTTCTTATCAATCAAATGTCATCCTATGACAAATGGGTAAAACTCCATTCTCTACCGTCTTTCTCTATTAAGATCCTTTTTCTATTAGTCCTTGTGTATTTGATTATGTTTGTTTTGTTCATTAGCTTCATCCTGGCATAAATGAATTAAATCCAAAAGATATAAAGTGCATTTTTCTCAGGTACTCTCATTTGTAGAAAGGGTACAAATGTTTCATCCATTCATTAAATCAAAATTTTGTGTCTGCTGATGGTACATTCTTTAAAGATAAGTTGGAATTTTCTGATACTCAATATGTCTCTATTGACATTAATCAGTATCTACTAATTCATTTTGTTCCTTCTAAAATAACTCCTAATTATGTCACTTCGGCTCCTGAAACTATCCTACTCATTTAGAAGGTTTATCTCATCATGATTTGCAGGTTTATACTAAGTGCACTCATCGTGAAGTACAATTGAAAGATTCATACTCGTCATCACTGTCTTCTTCATCTTTAACTCCACCATACAATGATCTTGATTGGCCAATTACCCTCCATAAAGGAAAAAGGTCTTGTACATCACACCCTAGCTCAAACCTTATTTCTTATGACTCATTATCACCATCATATGCTACTTTTATGTTCACTTTGTCTTCTATACTTGTACCTAAGTCTATTTCAAAAGCGTTGGATCATCTTGGATGGAGACATGCCATGGAAGAAGAGATGTTAGCTTTTTAGGCTAATAATACAAAGGACTTAGTTACTCTTCCATATAGTCAGACAATAGTAGGTTGTTATAGGGTGTTTAATGTTAAGGTCAATCCTAATGGCAAGGGTTATACATAGATGTATGGTATGGATTATACTGAAACTTTTTCTCCTATAGCCAAATTAACATCTATTCGTGTTTTTACTGCATTGACAACTACACATAATTGGCCTCTTCATCAACTTACGTAAAAAGTGTTTTCCTTTATGATGATCTTGAGGAGGCTATTTTTATGGAGTGACCCCAGGGTTTGTTACCTAAGGGGAGACTAATCTAATACGCCACCTTTGCAAATGTCTATATGGTTTGAAACAGTCATCCAGAGCTTGGTTTAGGTGCGTCAGTATAGTAATCACAGAGTTTGATCTGCATTGGTTTGGTATGGATCCTTCTGTGTTCTATCATCACTTCGAAGTTGTTAGAATTCTTTTCATCATTTATGTTTATGATGTTGTTATAATTGGAGATGATAAAGTTTAAAGTCATTCCTATAAACTAAATTTCAAACAAAGGACCTTGATTCACTAAAATATTTTCTAAGTATTAAAATAACAAGGTCAAAGATCAGAATTTAATTATCTCTTCTAAAGGAAATTTGTCTGTTAGGAACTAAGCCAATTGATAGGCCTATGGAGCCTAATGTTAAAATTAATGATGGTAAAGGAAAGTACTTCAAACATTCATATAGGTATTAAATACTTGTTAGTAAATTTAATTATTTGACTATTTCTGGTATGTGTTTTCACTAGGTTGCAAAATGTGATATTAGGTGTTTTCTTAGGTGATAATCATATGTTTAGGACTTAGACTTATGTTTTATTAATTTTTATGTTTTTATATGATGATTATTGATTAGGGCAAGAATTTGATCTTAATGCATGTTTTGGGGGATGTTTAATGTGTTTGGAAGATGAATTTAGATAGCAAACTTAAAAAAAAAGTTAAAGAAGAAGCTAGAGGAAGAGGACTTTCTTACATGATCGTGCGCAAGATTAAAGCTAGAGCAGCTGGGGAGCCTTTATCACCGTTATATAAAATGCGCACAATCGTGCAAGTGTATGCAGACAAGAGATAGTGCACGATCGTGCACATGCATGATTGTGCGAAGGTAGAATTTTTAGGTCACAAGTTTTTATATATTTTTTGATAATTTGGAATTATTTTTGGAATATAAACAAATGAAGAAACCTTATAAAGAGCCCTAAGAAGATTAAGAAGTATTTGAGGCAAACAAAATTATAAGAAGAGGTAGCTAGAATATCTGATAAGGGGATTAAACAGGTAAAAATTCCCAAAGAACAAAGTTGCAGAATTTTTCAACTCAAGCATAAGAAGAATAATACATTCAAAATTCAATCTTCTACAATTTCCTTTTCTTCCTTGTTCTTGAATGTTGATTATGTACAATTGTAAATTTATTTTAGCTATGAATTGCTAAATTTGTTTTAGGAATTACTCTTGAATTGTTTTGTTAAACTTTTATGTTCTTGATTTAATAGAAATATACTTTGTGATGGTTATTATTTTAATGTTTGATCTAAATTGGGAGATTAGGTTAAAATATCTTTGTTATATTGCACAGTGAAATTTGGTATCATAATAGACATATAAACATTAGATTAATAGGCAACTGAATATAGATCTTAATGTTTTGTTAGTTACATGTAGGATTGCTTCAGATCTAATTGTATAATTAGGAAGAGCTTCAAAAGATTGAGAGGTCACAATTCAATTCTTATCTATTTTAATTGGAATTACTTAGTTAGATTTTCAGAGAGGTTAATTATAACTATTGGATATCTAGGGACGATTATTATTAAATCAAGAAGGTGAGGTGAAAACAAAATAAAGATAGAAGTAATTTCTAAGTTATTATCATTGATTAATCATAAGTTCACTACTACTTTGTTAATAGTTCAATTGTAAAATTTCTCTAGTTTATTTTATTTTTCTAGCTACATGCATTATATTGTTTACGATAAACAAAGTGTTATAAAAATTATTAGGTGTCTAATAGCAATCCATGTAGGAATGATATTGTTTATATTATAAAGATACAACCCATATATTTATGGTATATATTGTTTTAGAAGAACCAAACAAAAAGTTATTCATCAAGATATCTCATTTGTTATAAATGTAGTGAGTGAATTTATGGAGTCTCTATGCACTCACCATTGGGATGTATTTATTAGAATTTTGAGATATTTGAAATTTTCCCTAGGGCGTGGTCTTTTATACCAAAACCATGGATATACTCAAATTTGAGTATATGCAGATGAAGATTATGAAGGTCTTATTATTGAAGGTCTACTTCAGGCTACTATGTATTTATGGGCAGAAATATGGTGTCATGGAAAAGCAAAAAGTAGTCAGATGTTACACATTCTAATGCTGAGCCATCTTCCTGGGAAACTTGGTTTCAAGCATTCCTCTCCAATAAAGTTTATGAGTGATAATCAAGCAGTCATTTATATTGCCTCTAATCTAGTCTTTCGTAAGAGAACCAAACATATTAAGGTAGATTGTAACTTTATTTATGAAAAGCTTCAAGAAGGATTGATTGAGACATCGTAAGTTAAGTCGGAAGATCAACTTGTTGATTTAGACACCAATGAATTAAGGGGGTTTTAGTTGAAATCTATATGTAACAAGCTTGGATTTTATGATATGTATACTTCAACTTGAGAGGGAGTGTTAAGAAAGTTATATCATATTAGGAAAATTTAGACTTCCTATGATTTCCTCTTTATATCTAAATCTTTTCCTTATGTAATTGGTTCTATATAAAGGCTATAAGAGAATTGAGATTTCATCAAGCCCTCAATTACCATTCTTTGATTTTAAAAGAACCTAACCACAATAAATCATGGACCATGTTGTATATTCTTCAACTTAAAGGCCACGTTAGGCTACAATTTTAAAGTAAAATTACCAATAAAAAGAATACAAACGTCTAGTTTGATAATTGGAGTACCATTGGGCCCTTATATGACAATAATTCATACTCTTTTTCAAGGACATCATTCTCGATAATGCATCAATTAGAGATTTATTTAGAGGCAATTATCAATAGCTTAGTCCCTTAACTCTTATTGATCTTCTGAATTTAGCTCCCAGATTTTTAACTTACTCTACCTACTCAGATACCATTTAATGGATTCATAATCCCTTTGAAGGATTCTCTACTAAGTCTTGAAAACTTTTCCTTTTACCTAATTAGCCTAAAGTCCTTTGGCATATATTGGTGTGATTTAAGCAAGCATCTCCTAAAATTTCCTTCATTATGTGGTCATACCTTAAACTTTCTACCTTAGACAGAATCCATAACTCACTAATCTACCCAACTTTTTTTCCCTTATGGAAAAGACTCTAAATCCATTGCTCACTTCTTCCTATGCAATTATTCATCGTTTATACTAGTTAAGATAGAAAAAGTGTGCAAATGGGATTGTCAGTATAAGGACCTAGTCAACATTACCTCTTAAATGATTGACAATGAAATAAGGAATTGAGTAGATGACTTGATAATGACACTAGCTCTTAGTTGTTTGATTTACCTCATTTGTATAGAAAGAAACATAATAATATTCAAAAGTATCAGTTTCTATCTAACTCAAACACTCGTAACTATCAAGGTTAGAACAAGGGAACTCATCTGGTTGAATCATCTACATACTAATTACAATAGAGGACTAGCTAATAATTGGGAAATAAGATAAAGCTATTATGATCAACAATGATTGGATCATGGCTTAAATCCCTAATGAAAGTTAAAGCTCAAAAACTATAAAGCCCAAGAATTATCTTTTAGTCCACAGCTATTAATCTTAAATGTGTTGAGCACATCTTTTCCAAGCTTTTATAATTGAAGTATTAAAACTAAATGGTATTTATCCTTAATTTAATTGTCCTTTTTTACTCCTCTAATAAAATTCTTTAAAGTTGATATTTGAACTTCAATTTCAATTTTAAATACAAACAAATTAAATTGATTGATTTTTTTATTATTTAGATAGTTTAATTATAAAATATAAAATTTTTAATAAATAAAATTTATTTTCTTCAAATTATGTAAAAATAATAGAAGAATAAATCAAATTTCTTAATTATAAAAAGATAACCTATCTTTATCCCTAATAAACAAACTCTCAAATTTGTATATTAGAAAAGGAAAAGAAATATTATTCCTACACATTAAAGAGAAATAAATATTTTATTAATAGAAACTTATTGTACTATACACAATAATGTTATTAAGATGATGAAATTCTTCAATACACATCAATGTAATAATTAATTTTATAACTAATTTATTTATAAATTTGATTTGTATTTACCTTAGTGGGTTTAATTGCACACAAGCATGGAAAAGAAACTTAATCTATAAGATTTAAAATACAAAAATTTCTGCTTTTGTCTCGCTTCTCCATTTTATCTATTAAATAAATGTAAAACCTCAACATGTTAATAATTCTAAAATAAGTAGTTTCATTATAGGCATTTAAACCTAGAAATTAAGATTGATTTCAAGTATTATATTATCGAGGTTGCATATATTGTAAATTTTTATGTGTACAATTATAGTTGTGTAAACTATTCAGAAAAATATAATAAAAAGATTATCTTAAATTAAATTTCTATTCAAATCTTTGACTGATTTTATGTCTTTGATTAGCATTTAAAGTAATGTAATCACAGAAACAATAAGTTAAATGCCCAAGGAATATGAAATGAAAGAAATATGAAACTTTTTATAACACAATCATAATAAAGGAATATATTCTGTAAACAAAATGATGAATATAATGCAGACAGTAAAAGGAGAATGTGAAATTGAAAAATAATATTATGTGAAATAATCAACATAAATACTTTATTGTTAGATTCTTAGTTTTCAAAATGGTCAAAATTGATGCTTTAATATGGAAGAAATTTCTTATATAAAAAGGAGATGAATTCTAATGGTTACATCTATACTAACTTGGGTTCTTTTAATTTAGAAACCTATAATATATTTAATGTGCAATATTTGATTGACAATTTATACATATTTCAAATTTTGATAAAAATGACTCTACTATTTAATTCAAGTCATTATATTGCCTCATTCATGAATTTATTTTTAAATTTATTATTACCCATGACAATTATTGCTTTAAGGTTAATAATTAGCATATATTATAATATCTTACATTGAACTCATTTTCCTAACCTATTTCCTAGTTTATTTTGGTTAAGAGAATATTAGAAGATTAAAAATCTCATAAAATTATAGTTCTTCTAACTTATCTTCCCATATAAACTGAGGTAAAGGATCATTTTGAACCCTAAGGTTTACGTTAAAATATGTCAAATTCTAATATTTGAGAGTAACAATGGTTTTTGATGGGATAATATGCACATGATAGGAGAAAGTGAAGTAGTGAGTCAGACCATGAAAATTTAAGTCAAATTCTAATAGTTTCAAAGAACCTTCTTAACTTTCAACGTGGAGCTAACCAAACTAATAATATGCAAACTTATCACTAACTCACAACTCAATGTCCTCAGGAACAAGCTTTTTGGTAGGCAAATTCCAAACCTTCTTGCCATCTCTTATCATAATTGCTCGCTTTGATGTATTTCCTTTGGGGCTAGCAATACCAATTGGATGGGCTCCAAGCTGACAGTAATGGTTTTCACCACATGTAAAAATGACAACAAAAAAAATCATATCATCAAAGAATTGAAAACATCCTGACATGGTTAAGGTTCCATTAGTTTGAAGTTGGATACTAGACGTTCTGAAAATATTTAGATCCTCTTTGAACACTTTCAAATTTTAAGGTGTGATACGTAATTTAATGTAAGCCTTAGGGTTCGAAGGCTCCTCTCCATATATAGTCAAAATATGCTTGTAATTCATATTTAGTGAGGTTGAAAGTTGATGGTATAAGTCCTCAAACTGTGCCCTATGGTACACAAACCACGTGACCTCAAGTACCTACTAAGCAAGCCAAAAGCATATATTTCGCATCCTCACTATGTCCACTAACATGGGCTGATTTTAAAGGTGAATAGTTTTTCTTTCACTAATTGGGGCATCAAATTAATTGCCTACTTTGCTTAGAGCATAAAAACTGAAAAGACTCCAACATCATCTCATCTTTTTTTTTATTAATTTGTTAGGAGTTGATCTTTATATTTATTTGTTCAAAACAATTTAAAAATCTTGTTACTATATGAAATATAGGGGAGATTTTGAACAAAGATTAGATAATAAAAGAATCTGTAGATTAGTTTCTCAACCAAAAGTTGAAACATATGCATGGTTTTATAAGAATTCACAAATAAAAAAAAGTAGGATGGCGAAGAAAAGATCCATTAATAACTTAAAAATTCTACCAGATTACTGACTGATTTCATTCTCCTTTTCTCTTTCGACTTATGTGTTTCTAATATCAAGTTGATGATATTTATTTTTTTATAGGGATGATGGTTTTATATTATGTAGGGATGACGGTTTTATATTATGTTATATTCCCCTCCATAACAAATGGGTGTTGGGAGGGAATTAATGAAAGAAACAAAATATATTTGGGAAAAAGATTAAAAATTAGATTGAATGGGTCAAATTATTGGATATCCGAATATAATTTTTTATTTTATTAAAATATTGAATCAATCTAATTTGACCCATTCAATCTAATTTTTAATCTTTTTTAAACTGACTGGTAAAGAACCTCAAGTTACTAAGCTTTACCGTTTCAAACAGAAAACATTGTTCGAGGGTTTCGGGCACGGTTCAAGAAACATGAAGAACATAGTTGTACCATAACCGTTATTGATTTCCTTTCCACTACCAAAATTTTATAAACCAAATAACTCCTGTACAAAAATTCAATAAGATAATCGGTGTAATAATAATTCAAAACTATTTAAATACATGGGTTTTCCAAGACTGCAAACTCGTAGACATGTACGTACTTTGCCAACTGCCTGCAAGATGCAAAACCATGGCACACATTTGGTAAAAAGACTTGTCATACTCCATCTACCTAAAAGTAAGTTATAAAACTGTCACAAGGAAAATGGCCAATTGGCAGAAAGACTAGACACGGGTGAATATGGGAAGAAAAATAGCTGAACATCTTTCAATTTAACTAATATAATTGGCAAAAGAATCCCAGAATAACACCATGTTGGAGTGCAGAATCAATTCATATACACCACTTTCCCATATAATAAAAAGCTTGAAAAGGGGGGAGTTTTGAAATTGGGGATTATGGGCAGAAAAATGCTGAACATCCTTCAAATTAAGTCATATAATTCAATTGACTAGCAAACAAATCCTCGAATAACACCATGGTGGAATGCAGAATCAATGCACTGACACCACTTATCTGATGTAACTAAGAACTCAAAAAGGGATACACAACATGCTAGAACTGAGGAATATCTGAGTTAGGGTCTCACAAACTTACAAGAGTGACAGAATCTTCTATGCATTTGTCCGTAGAGGTAATGAGCTTGTCACACTCTTGATTTGGTCAAATGCACAGCATAATCTGTGTCTTTCATCTAATGGCATATTGATTTCCCTGGAGATCTACATAAACATAATGGATGTAATATCATGCAAACTGGTTGAAATACTTCATACATTAAATTGCACCAAGGAGTTTAAACAAAAACAAGAAATAAGGTTGATTGCATTATTAACTTGTGTGTCAACAGATCATATCCATCCATGCCAAGTCAATAATGCCATTAGAGAGTCAAATGTCAATTAACCCTATTAGTACAAAATCATTGATGCATATTAATGCTTAGTGATCTAAACATGACACTAGAAACATCACAGTCAACATTATGCCTGCTACATCATCACTCCCATAACATTCCACTGAATTTGGCCAAAGGATTCTTTCTTTTTGAGTGTGATTTTCCCAGATGATTAATGTCTTGCCACTTCAAAAATTCAAACAAAATCCAGAGGAAACCCAAAAAAAAAAAAAAAACTTCAACACATTTCTGAATCAACTACATTTTCACAGATTTTAAAACTATACCTGCAAAGAGTGTACACTATGGGAAATCATCTCAATTTCTGCCCTCATAGATGTAAGCATATGCTGAACCTTAAAATCTTCATGCATTAGTTGTAGGACAGAAGCAATAGCATCGATCTTGTTCAAATGGTGTTTGGCAAGACCATTGTGATCACCAGATAAAAGTGATGAAATAATTTCAGTTATGAATGATCCCATAATGTTCAATACTTGGCTTAAGATTTTTTTACTTCTGTCAAAAAAGAAAAAGCTAGGTAGAATATAATAACGCCTTTTATTCATACAAGGGCAAGCCGTAGTTGCACCATTTCTTTCTGGACCACACTGCATAAACATCAGAGTACTCAATAAGGACACATCATAAATGGCAACATAGTGAGCAACAAATTTGTCAAGCAATTATGATAAGCTGAGTTGTATAGGTTAAATGAGATTGGAGAAAGCAAAACCATTTATAGAAACTCATGCATACTGACAAGGGTTTCCAGCACACATCAAGGTAGCCGAGTGTTCAAACGATAAATTCCACTTAATAAGAAAAGAACAAGGCATACATAAAGCTCACTGACAAACTTGATATTATGTGCATTGTTGGCCTCAAAATCATAAAAGTCAAAGCAATAGATGTTTGAGTTCATCAATTTTCATTCTAAGCACATCCAATCAAAAAGGGAGTCTATGCACATTCAAATAAACATAAAACTCAAAGCTTTAGCATCTGCTATTCATATGAATATTTGCATCTTATGGTTTCTAGTGTATTGATAGAACACAATATTACATTCACATTGCTTCTTAAATGAAATGAATTTTAAAAGAATTATATTGATTTAACCATCTTTTTATTTCTGGCTTATCTGAGATTTTTTGTATAATTTGGCTAACCAAATAATCACATAATATATCTAGTTCTTTTGAACTCTTTTACGCAATTCACAAATTATTACATCAAAAACCTATGTAGTTTGAAAAGAATCTCTTTATCCTATAATTCATTCTTCTTATTGACTTTGTTTTAGTACCAATTAAGGATTTTATATATAGCTAAAGAAGTACTCATAAACAAATGAAGAATAAAAGGAATTTTAATACAAAGCTCTCAGTAAATAGATTAGGCCAGAATGAGGCAGTTCCTAGACAAGATTCCGTTATTAATCAATAGTGTTATGTGCCATCACCTTTCTGCAGGAACTTGTATTGGTGGATGCTGCTCAATCTTCCACTCTAGAATGGATATAATCTCTATTTAGAGGAAGTCCAGACTCAAAGACAAAGTTGCTTTTTTCCACAATATAGACCAAATTCAAGTCTATCACTCCAGTTTCCTGTTTCCTTTTTTGGTCAATTAGGAGGCTAAAATCCTAAGTCACAAGGTGGAGGACAGCAATCCACAAGACAGATGAGCTAAAACTCATTGACCTCTCCCCAACTTTTCTTTTGAAGAAAATAGCATGTTTTATTAATTAATCAATTCTTAAATGCATTTAATGACCTTCCTAAACTGCATAAGGGTCTTTTACAGTTCCTTTCTATTTTCCAATTGTTGGACAGAAACAACAGCAATGAAACAAGACAAAAAGAAGCCCAAAAAAAATACAAAAGAAGCTTTAGGCAGATTATAAACAAGAAGATTGAACACTTACAAGCACAACATCCATCAGATATCCAGAAAGGAAACTGCTCAAAGTGATGATGCTTTGTCCAGAAAGTCTTGTGGGTTTAGAGTCTAGAACAAGAAGCACTCTGAGCATAGCACAAGCATTATCGAGCAGTGGCTTTAAAGACTGGAAGCAAGAACAATAATTCACTGTAAGCACCTCATCCCCAGTGAGCAAGGGGGCAAACAAAACAATGAAAATTTGATAATTTAGAATTCAGTTTGTTTGCGTTTGCTTGCATGTGTGCACATGTAACACGCATATGTTTGATTGTGTATAGACAAACAACGAGCATAGATCTCACAAAACTTACTATCTGGTCTATTAATGCTCTCTCTACTATCTGAAAAACAAGAGACTTATCACCGATCCCTGACAGGCACGAGGAAATCATGCTAGTTATCAACTTGAAAGTTTCATGGTTTGAGATCTTTGCATTACTTTCTGCAAGAGGATAACCACTTTCTGCAGATAAGGATTTACTCAGATGGAAACTAAGCCACAAAGAACCTCACCAAGGAAGAACCCATTTGCAACTTACCAGGAAAAACTTTGAAGCGAGAGAGCAAAGTGATGAAGAAGCTGATGTGGTCAGCAATCTGAATATGTCCAGATTCATAAGCAACATGCAAAACTTCTACAATCCGAAATAACACAAATGGATCCAACTCATGATCTGCAGTATACAGGAGATCGTAACATATAGAAAACCAACGTTATATTTCCAATTTTATCAGCATTAAACCCCTAATTTGAGCAGAAGACAAACTATAAATAGCAAAGGAAAAACGGAATGCACAAAATTTCAGGTATATAATATCAATCACTAAAAAGGGAAAACTCCTTAGTTGTTGAAGGAATCTTCAACTAGGCCTTAAATTCCAAGGGAAGTATTTGCATCAACCCCTTTCATCAATATTAAGCATAATGAACCAGAAACCATTTACAGAAAAGAATCACCTTGGGTAGGTGTCAAATATTAGGGCAGCTAACATAATTTTGGCTGCAGAAATACAGGTCTACCTCCACAGTTGAAAAGTAGACAACTAAGAGCTTGGGGAAGATAATAAATAAAAAACATTACTTTTAGTTAAAAATTTATGATTCGAAAGATTTAATCCATTTTATAAAATTAAAGATGAGTATATCATCACATTTATCATTAATCTTGCAAAATCTGAGTTATCAGTTATGAAATATACATTAGAAAACTTGGAAAAAAGAACCAGAAATATGATTTGAATAACATTCTCTAGATAGATGCATTGGTCCTAGATATAGAGATTCAAAACTATAGTAGACAAATGACTGAAAAAAAATTATCGACTTTTATCCAATGCATCAATGGATTATCTCCAATTCAGAACTTCACCATCTTTTAAAGCTTAGATAAATATACCTTTCTCATTTCCCCTTAAATGTACAAAAATATAAGTGTGTTGCGGTATAAAATTTTACTATCCAACTGCATTGATATAACATACTAAATACAGAAAAATAAGACTCAATTTTATTATTAGTTTAGAAGAAATGTTAGCTCTAAACAAAAATGATAACAAGAAAATGGACATTAAACACTTACACAAGCAACAAGAAACTATCGATCTGAGTAAAGGTGCCTCCAAGTGAGAAAAGTAATAAAGACAACAGACAGAAAGTTCTTGAGCCTCCCTGGGAAGCCTTATGAAAGGACCATATTGCACTCCCCCTGCTACAAAGAAATGGTCACACTATACGCAATCAATTGAGCTCATAAAACATGAGGCAGATAAACTAAAGTACCATTGGCACTTAGTTCTACCTTCTTCTTGACATGTGCTGTAGAACTCTTGTAGTGAGTATTGTGTATTATCATATTCAAATGCAAGCAGAGAATTCACTGGAGAACATTGACCCAGGTGAAGCAGAAGACGTAAGATAACCTACAACAAAGAATGTCAAAGTTGGCCAAGCATCACCAAGCATTGCATAGAGGGTCATTATAACAGGAAAACAACTCTCAACTTAACTGAATTACTACCAGAGAAGACGATGGATGCTCATCACCCAGCAAAATTAGTAACCTAGGCAATTCTCTTATCCAAGCAATTTGATGTTCCACTAAAACTGAATCACCAACATCGCGATGTTGAATGTGTTCTTTCTATACATTCACAGAGCATTTGGAGGTAAGGGGTGTTTGATAGATTTTAATAACTTGCATCAAGATAGAAAAATGAAGGTAGAAGTAAATGAAAAGGTTTGAACTTACAGAAATAATCATTTCCTCGATAGTAGTAAGGCAAGCCAATTTTACTGATGAATCTGGATTACAATCCTGGAATGCCTTAGTAAATGCCTGCAATAGAGATATAAACTATCAGCATCAATTCTATTGGAAATCTTCAGAAATTTGGAAACACAAGTTAGAAGTGGAAACCATCAAATGGAGACCAGTAAATAAGAGAAGACCAGCAAAAGTAATTCGATGAAAGCAGGAAGTGATATAATTCTTAAAACCAGATCAGACCTGGAGCAGACGATACTTCAAAGTACTCACTAATTGTGACATAAGCTTTGGGATAAATGTCAATAAAGTAAGTATCTGCTGTTCCAGAACTGCTTTTCCAAACCATTTGCCTTCACAGATCTGAAAAGAACATGAATATATACATCAGGCTCCATGAACAAATATAAACAGTGATTAAAAGATCAAAACCAACTCGGCCAGTTTAATTGTAGAAATCTTGAACCAGTCAACTTTCCTGTTCGAATTATTTTAACCCTTATTATAAAAAGTAGACTAATTTATTAACTAATCGGCTAGTTTTCATAAACTAACTAATTTTTATTTATCAGAATAAACCAATAGATTTTTATTTAATAATATCCTTCTTGAATTAAACTTTAACTTCTTCGATAGTTAAAGATAATCTCCTTATTTAATCATATTTTAAATTATTTAATTTTGTTCAATCTTTATTGTCTACAAGTTTTATGATAATCTAATAATGATTAAGCTTTTAAACTTTAAATCTCTTATCTTACCAGTTTAAGTTTTAGCCCAGTTTTAAAACATTGGATATTATAATACACAGTTCCTTCAATCATGTCAACAAATAATAGTGCTAAACAACAAAAAGCTCTGATGTATAGTGTAAACCTCAAGCTCTAAAGTCATTTAACCTTTGAATTATCACTAATTATGTTTAAGTTACAAAATTTAACAGACTAAATTCCTTTTAGAAGTTACATAATTGCAACGGAGCCAAAAACAAACCTTTCCAAGTAGCACATACTCTATGAACGATAGAAATTTCTCCATTAAGTCAGAAGAAGGGCTGATCCTTTGACTTAAGTGTAAAAATATCTCTGTGATAGCAATGTTCAAAATTAGACATCGATCATCATCCTACAAAAGTAATAGAAAAAGAAAGTCAAGACAAATAAAGCTGCTAAAGCATTGGCAGTTATCAAAGCCATCATTTATACAATAGTAGACATTGCTTGTGGGTATAAAAATTAGATAATTACTATAAAAATAACTTTCCACAAAGAAGGGCCGGTTAAGATGGAAAATGGAATAGTTATGTTTGCCTAAGGAGTAAAATGACGAAGAGAGTACAAAAAATTTGCAATGCCTATTTTTTTTTATCCATTGTGTAATAATGGAAGGAAATGGATCCTGATGTGCAAAGGCCTCAAATCATACTACCTTAACTTTGTGGCTTTCTCCTACTCCATTCTAATCAACCAAATATATTCAGCAATACAAGTTCCTTTCTGAAAGAAATATTAAGGCCATACCTTTTGTGAAAGCTGATGCATTGGATTGAGAGGAAAAGAACCTATTAACTTTTTGAGTAAAACCAATGACACTACTTGATCCCACTTGGTTGTATCATGCCCTTTATTAAGAGATTGTGATTCATGATCAATGCAGCCAATCCCGTAAACAAGAAACCTAACTGCAAGGTTTATGCTCTGAAGGATATTGCACATGCAATCAAATGATTGTGCATCCAACAGTGGCATATTATGAGCTGATGGAATAAAATCATGGAAGCAAATGACTAAAACAGGTACAAGGTCCTTCAGTTTCTTGATGCCCACAGAAAACTCTACACAAGAAATGAGACTAGGTAAGCTCTGGCATATTGAGAAATGTCATTAAACTACTGAAGTAACATAAGTAAACAGATAGTCAAAGTAGTACTAAGCATACAGCCACTTGGTTGCAGTTTCCAAACATCAAAGAAGCCTCTTGGAAACGGACAAAGTAATTCAATAATTGCAAGTTAAACCAACAAATAATATACAACACAAAATATATCATAAAATCTTAAATGCAAAATGAAATTAATCATATTGGAATGATCATGGAAATATGAACCTAAAACTAGCATAGAGGAGTAACTGATGAGTGAAACATGAGGATGTAAAGGCTTAATAGGCTGTAAGACATACCTGCAAACTGTGTCTGGACATCGCGATTAAATGCATGCAATGCTTCCCGCCGACAAACATCCTACCAAATTACAACAGTGTCAGATGGAGGCTTATTAAGTCCAAGTTATCATCTACCCAATGAAACACATTCCACATTAGAAGAACCATTCCTACATTTAGTAAGAAAAATCATAATCCATGCATCTAGTATTTGTCCTATTGCACGAGTTATGGATATAAGGAGAGAGCCAGCATTCAACCTTAGATCGAAACTGCCACCAATCATAAAGTAAAATTTCATATCTAAATTGGATTTAGCTTAAGGTACTTGCCAGGTGTTTGCACATTAGTAAGCATATATGTGTGATCCATCTGCAACTACATAATATTTAATGATGCAGTTGCAGATGCTTTCCGTAAGTCCCATCTTCCCATTCAACATAAACATGAATTGTCCAACATGCCATGTAGCTCAAATTGCTTGATGAAAAACAGAAGAGCAAACAAAAGATAGAAATATAACTTGCATGGCCACCTAACAAACATGGTTAAGTGGTTTTCAAATCTTCACTCGACAACATAATAATAATTACAAGAGAAAGATTGTATACTTCATTCCAAAAGTAAGATTTACTACACAAAAAAGAGGTTGTTTCACCTTTAAAGGAGATTCGACTTCTTTATTATTAGAAGGCAACAGTGACAAACAATGTGCCAATCCAGCTAGGACACTTTTGAGCTTCCCTTTATCTTGCAAATAGGACTGATTCTTCTGTAGAATATCCTCATAATTTTGAAGAATCTATCAATGAACGAATTAACCAATTAAAAGAAAGATTATCAATAAGTCATTTTATGAACACAGACCTTGAACATAATAAAAGCCTATTAAGGTTATAAGTATCTTCACATAAACAAGAATGATGCATGCAATATCATGACAATAGACCGATACAAGCAATACATTATGAAATTATTACGCGACCTTCACAACTAGCAAGTGAATATATGCATTTTTATGGTGCTCATGCTAGAACAGAATGCCTCAATTGAAGTTACCTTTTCAGCATACATGGAAAACGAAGATGGAAATTGTTGGAGAATGAGATCCAAAAATTTGAAAGCCATCAGTCGAACATCAATTGCCAAATGTGTCATCGCAGTGAAAATGTAAGCCATCATCAAAGAAATCAAAAGTCCATGATTATCCTGGACAAGAATAAGAGACGACATGTTACAACTAAAGCAGAACCAACAATGATTAACAAGATAACAAGCATGCTAACTAGATGGAGAACTCCTTCACGGCAATAGGCAATGCAAATGCTCTGAGTTTCATCCAATTAATATATATAATCAGCAATATTGCTTATTATTTGGGTTTTTGTGGGATGACTCATAGACACTACATTGGCTAGAGGAGTGTTCTCTACCCTTCCCCTCAAAAAAGCTGGGACACGTTTGGTACTTGCATCAATTACCATCTTTTCAAAAGTTTTGCTTCTACATGAACATATCAAGTTTTGATTGGTTCACATGAAGTGAACACATACTATGTAGACACAACTACTGACTTTTATACCTGCACAAAGAGATATCTTTACTATTTTCTAGAAGAGAAAATCCATGTTTGACTGGCAAACTTCTCTAAGGATCCAATTGAGCGGACGGATGAATTAAACACAGACATTCTAACAAATAAAGCATTGTTTTCTCCAAATGGATAAACCAGTAAACCTGCTAAACAAATTTTGCCAAGGTCTCCAGAATGCAACACTTCTGAAACCAAGCTAAACATTGTCTTGTTAGATTCAAGTTGACATGTTAACCACCTTCAAACTACAAGTTCAAATAAGACGGAAAAAGTCATATTACCTCTTTACATCCAGGTAAAACAACGGACTTCAAAAGTTGATAAAGAGTCTCCCGAACTATTTTATCTTCATCACTTATGCGTTCGCGTAACTTTTCTATTACAGCATATTTGTGCAATTTCAGCTCCTCTGGATACTTGAGGAATAAATCCTTCATACCCATTAATGCATCTTCAAAAACGGAGGAAATAATACAAAAATGAAAATGAATCTCTAGTCAAGTTAGGAATTCAAATAGAATAAAGAATATAGTTAAAATAGAGACAAAAGCAACCAGAACACAAATGTTTGAAGTGAAATCGCTCTCACTCATGGTAAAGGCTGTTCATTCTTCTTAATGATTTGTATAACTAGTAATCAGTAAATTCTGTCAAAGAATATTGGCTAAATAATGACAAAAAAGATGAATCAAAGAGGCTGGAGAATAACATCTTACAGAAAATGCAAATGTGGACAAGTAATCTAGACATATAATAATATCATTTTGCAGCGAAAATGGACAATATACAACTAAATATCACTGATGTTAGAATGATAACTATCATACTTTCATCAATTCAAGGGACTGGGAGAATAAGCCAGAGTGCCTCCATTAGCTTATCAACTGCTAACTTTCCCAATAAACAAATAGTACTGTACAGTACATCCTTCATAGGAGCTTGAACTTTTTGATACCAAACCTCTAATCTCATATAATCCGTTCATCAAAACGAGAAAATACCTTTACGTACTTTAGCATTGTGATGAGAAGTTTGCTGAAGAAGTTCTCTTAAAGTCAATCCTTTCTTATTGACAGCTAATCCTTCCTTCTCCGACGCCACACTTTGTTGAGGAAGAATAATCGCTGCTCATCAAACATGGATGACAGCTTTCAATAATCCAATTACTTGCACGCAAGGCATTAACAACTTGCAATTAAAATCAGTTTGAAGGATAACCTTTGGATTTGATTTCAGTGTTTGTGGCATTCTTGGGTGGTGGCAACGTTCTACCCAATTTGCGCTTTACTTTCTAGAAGACAACAGTAAAAACGAAACAAAACTTTTGATATTGTTATAAGCAACAAAAAGAGATATCATGATACAATAATTACGCACCTTAAAGTCGATACCGCGCTTTTGCTGCTTCTTTGAGGAACCCTTACCTTTCGTCATTTTCACTGCAAATTGCACAAATAGATCCCTGTTATACACATGTCTATAATAGGTACATAGGTATCTACAAAATAACCATATCCATTGGGTTTCTGAAAGTTCCAATCGTGTTTTAGTATCTTCATAGTGAATCAAAAACAAAAACTGCCTAGAGCTTATTCTTATTCTTCTTCTTCTGTACCTGTTACGGCCAGGGAGCAAGTACAGAGAGACTTACCTTCTCGAAACCTAAGAAGGAAGACAATTTTAGTGGTAGATCAGTAGAAGGTAGAGCTTACGTTGACCCGAACAAACCCATTTCGTGACCCGAAAGGACCGGTCCGTTTGATTACTAAATAGTTACTGTAATCATCCGGTTGTTTTCTAGGGCTGGATTCTCCGACAGTGAAGCCCATAACTTAAACTAAAGCATCACACCATGTTCCTTTTCCAAAACAAAACTATCCGAAACCTTTAACACAAACTGATTTTGACTAAAAACAGCAAGAACTACAAATTTAATTTTTAACCTTTTTACTAAAATATAAATTAAATCTTACAAAATATTTAAAATAAATACTAAAATAAAATAAAATGTTTTTAATATGCATATGTTTTTTAAAAAAAGTTTATTGCAAAACAAAGAGCATATGTTGGTCAAGCCAACTTTGTGCTTGGATTTAGGTAAAGGAGTCACTTGTTATACGATTTTAACTTTAACGTTATAAAGTGAATAATTATAACTTAATATTTAGAAAATGTTAAATTTTGATCCCACTTTAACAGAAAATTTAAACTCTTTTATTAAATATCAGGTGAATGCTAACTTAACATTTTTAAAATATCTTTTTATTGTTTTTATAGACCCTTATATTTCGTCATTGTTGATGTGATAAAATGAGACATATTTTTTAAAATATATATACATATTAAATTTTTAATTTATTTATAAATGTGAGACTACTTTTTTATTCAATTTATTTATAAGGTTTGATCTCCTCCTCCTTCTTCTCTGACAGTTGCACAAATACCTCTGATCTAACAAATAATCATATCGACAACTACCATCTGCGGAAGAAAGCGCTGATCATGATTGATCACTACAAGCCATCATCAAGTATGATACGTAATGCTCCGAAACTATTAACAAGCATAAATTCCAACATCCTGTTGCATGATTAGTTTTCACCTAGATGGGAGTTATTGGGCTTCCAAACTACATTGAAAACAAAACTATACATGCTCGAAAGGTTTTCACTTTCCATTGCAGTTATATTAATGGACACCAAGATCGAGTTCCAAGTCTTTTTAAGCAGGCATTTCCAAACATCTTATGCCAAATTGGAGACATTTTAATCAAATGATCAAACCTTCTATCTCAGTAAAGTCAAGCATGTCATGTGTGTGTTTTCTTGCATAAAATATGTGAGAATGTAGTCTCTCTAATGCATGCATTTCCATGCAACTATCACAGAGCTTCTTAGTTCTACACGTCCTAAACAATTTCTGACTTATAAATTAGCATTTACCAATGTTGAATCCTTGTAGAGTGTCTAGAAGAACTCAAGTTTTAGACCCCATATAGTATATTATATTGAATACTAATTATAAAGTCATTATTTAGTGAGTATTATTAAAAAAAGAAACTTTATTTTATATCAACGGAGCTGTTGTATTTTACTATTAAAGTTGGCTACTTGTTGTGTTAGTTAAGCCTTTTTTCTTTCTTCTCAGATTCCACACCTCACTTACTAATAATTTTGAAAGCAGTAAATGAACAGTAGCATAATTCTCGGAACCACAAAGTTGTATTATAATTTTCAGACACTTGAACTAGGAATTTTGATCAAGTACATGTAAAGACGGTTGATCATTTACTTGAAATTGATACTTGTAGCTGCTTCTCTTGCTATAAGATTAGTGATGCAAGGGGTTTCTTCAAGTGAAAGGCCAAAAAAAGTGAAAGCAAATAAGGCTTCATTGCTTTGCATAGTGCTTTACCTTCACCACATGCAAAAATGGTTGCTGGAAGGTTTATATTGTTGGATCGAAAAACGAAAGCATTCTATCTTTGGAGAATTAGTAGATTTCAAAACTTTTTAGAAATCATATTTGTAGTGGAAGCAACATATCCAAATTATCATGCCAATCCATACATGATATGGTATAAGGATAATAATAAACATAAACAAGATGAAGAGT
>JANZLD010000004.1:40421371-40439658 GCA_026413575.1 Erythroxylum carthagenense | reverse complement strand
GAGTCTCTGTCGACCTGTTTGGCATATCTTTTTCTCCCTTTAGCAGTGGATCCCCCCGCTGCGCTTCCACCGAATATGTGGATCCCCCCGTTGCGCTTCCACCGAATATCATGTTAATAACCCTAGTCGGTCGGTCATCCTGTTGCCCGACGTTTCTATCTTCTCTTTCCCTTGATCGCCCTCTCTCTTGGCGTCGATTATTTGTATTTGCATTCTGCCTTCCTCTATCATTTCTATCATTCCGCCTTCAATATTGTCGTCTGTCGTCGGGTCGACCAATCTTATGCTCGTTGTATCGATCGACATTCTGATCGCGTTTTACAAATCGTGCGGCTTGTCGTGCAGACGGCTGCGGTTGTGCTAGCTGAGACTGCAAAATCTGTCGAATCAATAGATCAGTCGTTTCCTAGATTTGCTTTCGGGTGAGGGTGGTGTGTATAGGCGGAGAAGGATCTGCATCCGATCGGTGTTGGAGATTCGGACGCATATTGAGTGCAGCGTTATCCTCCAAAGTTACGCTCTGTTCTTCTCGTTCCAAGGTTGAAGGTTGTGGTTGATCATTCGGGTCTGAGGATTCCGTGCGGGAAACAGGAGGTGCAGGCAGCAGAGTTGCAGGTAACTGCAAACGTATGCGTTGCATCGGCAGAGCCGCGACAGCGGCTATATCAGGGTTTGTCGCAGCCGCCTGACTGATCTGTGTATTTCTGGACGTGGTGCCCTGAAGTCGGGCCCCACGGTGGGCGCCAATTGGTTCTGTCGGATTCTGGCGGAACAGGACGTTGTCGTTTAGATCCATGAGTTGGTAGCTTCAGGTGATGACGTTGTCGTGAAGGTACCTGCAAAACAAAGAAGGCACGTTGGGGGTTGTGTCCCGATTAGCCCCTCCGACGCTCAAGTCAGTCTTTTGGTGAAGGTGAGGCTGCTGAATGCAGAGAAAGCTTAGATTATGATTGCGTACCTTCGTTATGGTAGAATAATACCTTATATATGAAGCGACAACTAAGTTTAGCTCTTTATGTGTGCATAGGAGTCTCTCGCATGCGAACGGGCTGAGGAGAGCGTGGATTGGGCTTGGGCTTGACATGACCATTAGGTAGGAGATTGGTCTTTGAAGAATGAACCGATCAGCCCATAGGTCGTGATGACTGAATCCGAGCCCAACACAACCGACCCGATCAGTATTAAATATTAATGACTTTAAGGCCGACGACGGCTGCGAGCCCTTAACCTTTGGCTATGCCAACGTAAGCTGCAAACGCATGACAATTACAAGGCAGGCAAGTTGCCAGGTTTACGTTAAGAATATTTGTGGGTCCCATTATAATCCAGTGAAGCATTACCAAATCTTTCTTCACCTCCGTTGGCTCGTGTATTACAACCTCCACACCAAAAGTAGCGGTATTTTTTTTAACCACTTTCTCTGTTCCCTATACAAATGCAAAGAATAAATTGCACGCTCGTCTGATCCACTGGTCCATCAGCCCTTGAGCCTCCCAATCTGTCTCTACTCTCACAAATCCTCTTGGTAGCTTCTGTCTTTCTCTCGTTTCTGCTTCTCTAATCTGCCTGTGTGATTAGGCTTTAGAGCCAGCCATGACGTTGAACCCCATAACCGGTAAAGAGAAGCTGGTCGTGGAGGTGGCGGCAGCCCACAACCTCATGCCTAAAGACGGCGAAGGGTCTTCATCACCCTTTGTGGAGGTTGAGTTCGAGAACCAAAGACTCAGAACTCAAGTCAAGTACAAGGACTTGAATCCCATTTGGAATGAGAAGCTCGTATTTCACATTAAGGACGCTGCTGATCTTCCCTACAGTACTATTGAAGTTAATGTCTTTAACGAGAGGAGGTCTGGAAACAGCAGAAACTTTCTCGGAAAAGTTCGGCTTTCGGGTTCAAGCATTGCTAAAGAAGGTGAAGAGGTGGTGCAGTTGCACACTCTTGATAAAAGGAGCTTGTTTTCTCACATAAGAGGCGAGATAAGTTTGAAGCTTTACGTGTCTACTAGGGAGGAGGTCAAGGAGGTTGTGGGTTTCGGTAATGGAGTTGTGGTTTCTGGGTCTACTGCTGCTGGTTCTGGCCCTTCAAAGAAGAACAAGAAGCTGCAGCAACAGAGTCCAGTTATAGTGCGGCAACAGCATCAGTTGAGTACTCAAGAGAGCAATAACAGGCAATCACAGCTCCAAAGCCAAAGCAATTCCAAGCCTGTGGAGCCAAACCCAGGTGAGATTAAACCTGTTAATATTAATACTGGTCCTAGTCCTGCTGCTCCGAACCACAGTGGTGGGGTCTTGACCGGCAGAGGAGGAGCTGGTGTCTGTGGTGGTCTGAGTTCATTCTCCAATGTTTCTAGTGAGTTCTCTCTTAAAGAGACAAGACCACACCTTGGTGGTGGTCCGTTAAACAAAGACAAAACTAGTTCTACTTATGATCTTGTGGAGCAAATGCAGTATCTTTATGTTAGAGTTGTGAAAGCGAAAGAAATAACGTTGTTTGGAGGTGGTGATATAGTGGCAGAGGTGAAGTTAGGGAACTATAGAGGAATAACAAAGAGGGTGGGTTCAGGCAATGTGGAGTGGAACCAAGTTTTTGCATTCTCTAAGGATTGCATACAGTCATCAATGGTGGAGATTTTTGTGAAAGAAGGTAATAAAGATGACTTCTTGGGTCGTGTTTGGTTTGATTTGAACGAGGTCCCGAAAAGAGCCCCACCTGATAGTCAATTGGCGCCACAGTGGTATCGAATGGAGGACAAGAAAGGAGACAAAGCTAAAGCTGGTGAAGTTATGGTCTCAATATGGTTTGGGACTCAAGCGGACGAAGCATTTGCAGAAGCTTGGCACTCGAAGGCAGCAAATGTGCACTTTGATGGCCTTTGCTCTATCAAATCCAAGGTGTATCTATCTCCAAAGTTATGGTACTTAAGGGTATGTGTCATTGAAGCTCAAGATATTGTTCCTCGGGAGAAGGGGGCTGTAATGGCGAGGTTTCCCGAGTTTTTTTCAAAGCTGCAGGTTGGGAACCAAATTTTAAGGACTAAAATTGCAGGGCCCAACCCCAATAGAAGCATGTCCAATCCTTACTGGAATGAGGATGTGTTATTCGTTGTTGCAGAGCCATTTGAGGACTGCTTGATGATTTTTGTGGAGGATCGTGTTGGACATGGAAGAGAGGAGACTGTGGGCAGAGTTTTACTCCCTCTCGCTGCCATTGAGAAGCGTATCGATGATAAACAAGTGGTCTCTAGGTGGTTAAATCTTGACAGCCATTTTGGAGCTGCAGCCGACTCCAAAGTGGTCTCTAGATTTGGGTCTAGAATTCACGTGCGTGCGTCACTGGAGGGAGGTTACCACGTTCTTGATGAGACTACAATGTTAAGTAGTGATGTTCGAGCAACTGCAAAACAGTTGTGGAAACCTCACATTGGTGTGCTAGAGATGGGAATCTTGGGTGCAACAGGGCTTATGCCAATGAAACTTAAGGAAGGTAAAAGAGAGTCCACAGATGCTTATTGTGTGGCAAAGTATGGTCAGAAATGGGTGCGAACACGCACTGTGGTTGATAATTTGTCACCAAAATGGAATGAGCAGTACACATGGGAAGTATTTGATCCTTGCACTGTTATCGCTGTTGGGTTGTTTGATAATTGCCGGGTTGATAAGAATGTCATAAACAACGCCTCTTGGCGTGATTCTCGAATCGGGAAAGTCAGAATCCGGTTATCAACCCTTGAATCAGATAGGGTTTATACCCACTCTTATCCCCTCCTGATGCTCCACAATACTGGTGTCAAGAAGATGGGTGAGCTTCACTTGGCTGTAAGGTTTTCTTGTGCTAATGTGGTCAACATGTTGCACATGTACACTCTGCCTTTGTTGCCAAAGATGCATTATGTGCAACCACTGAGTGTGAATCAACTGGATATGTTGAGGTATCAGGCTATGAATGTGGTGGCATCACGGCTTAGCCGCGCAGAGCCACCATTAGGACGAGAAGTGGTGGAGTACATGCTTGATCACGATTCTCATATGTGGAGTATGAGAAGAAGCAAGGCCAATTTCGCTAGACTAATCAATGTGCTCTCTAGTCTTCTAGCTCTGGCTCGTTTTATGGACTCCTTGCGCAACTGGAACAAGCCTCTTTACTCAGCCATGTTTCTGTTGATTTTCCTTTTGCTGGTTGCAATGCCTGAGCTCTTTATTCCCGCTGCACTGCTGTACATGGCGTTTGTAGGACTCTGGCGTTTCAGGTCACGACCACGTTACCCACCCCACATGGACGCCAAGCTTTCTCAGGTAGAGAGCGTTTTGGTTGATGAATTGGACGAGGAATTTGATTCATTTCCATCCAGTCGAAGCGCTGATATTGTGAGAGTGAGGTATGATCGGCTAAGGAGCGTGGCAGGGAGGATTCAATCTGTGGTTGGTGACATGGCTACACAGGGTGAACGTTTCCAATCATTGCTAAGTTGGCGAGATCCCAAAGCTACATTCTTGTTTGTGATGCTGTGCTTGGTTGCTGCTATTGGATTCTATGCTGTGCCTATAAGAGTTGTGGTGGCCTTTTGGGGGCTCTATATTCTCAGGCCACCAAGGTTCAAAAGCAAGCTGCCTTCTAAGGCTTTCAACTTCTTCAGGAGACTGCCTTCGAAGGCTGATAGTCTGCTATAAAAGTAAGCCTGCATAGCTTCTTAAGTGATTCATACACCATTAGGCTTTTGTTGTCATCTCTTGTTTCTATTTTGGCTACCTTATCCGTATCCTCGGCTTTTGTGCCTTGTGGTCACTTCGATGCGTCTCGGTAGATGTCTTTTCGGGTCTAACGTAACTCGCAAGCTTTGATGTCTGTAGTTTAGAATATATGAATTTGTATTTGCATGTAAGCTTAACGAGTTATTTTTCTTATTACCGATAGGCTTAGGATGAAATCTTATTTGAGTTTGTATATGCTTAGTTTATTTAGATTTAATCTTACAAATTTTATTATAGTATCATAGTAGATTGATCTTGAATTAATTGTCACCATTTTAACATAATGGTCTGTGTAACATGTTGGATTTTAAATTACCCAGACGTGTTGAAATATAATGAGAATGTATCTCACGTGAAAAGAATATATGACTTTGAGCGTTCATATAAACTTAATGAATTATTTTTCTTGTCATTTGGTTTTAGATGAACTCTCATTTGAATTTTTTTGTGCTCAATTAATTGAGGTTTAATTTTACAAAATTTAACAATATTGCCAACTTCTTAACATATAAATTGGTGCCACCTAATGTAATAATCGCTATTTGACCGAGGAAGACAATACAACATAATGCATACGCTATAAAAAAATATCTTTTCCCGTAGTTTGATAAAAAAAATTCAATCTTAGTGTTGATTAATATCATATATCACTTTACATAGTTTTTTAAAAATACAACTAATCTTTCAATTCTACATATTTAAAATTTTTATTACAAAATTATCTCTCCAAAAACACAACTTTTGCAAAGTTTTTTTGTTGACCAATGTCCCATCGACTTAAATGTATGTGCTTATACTCTTTGGTGATGTAATAGATTATAACAAATCATGGGTTGATTAGTTGTGTAAAGCTCACTTAGTAATAAAATAAAACTTACCCAACAGTCCAGCTTACAAATCATTATTAGCATCTGGAATTTTCAAGATAACCAACAATAACTATCTTCTTTCTTCATCTTTCTCTTCATTTCTCGGCTAGTAAGTGTGTCTAAAAATACCCTCTTTCATTTGTATGTAACATTTCTCTCATAGATTTCCTTATTGTGTTTATGTTGTAGAAAAATTGGAAGAAATTATGAAGATTAACAATCTCAAAATCCCTCACACTTTGGTAAATTTTCAGCTATAATTTTGTGACTTTTTTTTTGTAATTTGTAATCATTCTACACTAGTTTATAGTTGGATTGAATGTTGTGGTTGTTTAGGACAATATTTGAAGTTATATGAAAGTACAAAAATGGATAAAATATAGATAAAAAAATTGATAAAAGAAGAGTAGTTTGGAGAAGAAGAGAGGGTGAAGTAGGTGACATCTTTTGAAAATTTAAATTGCAAGTAGGGGTAGAATAAGAAAAGCAAAGAGTGAAGGGTAAATTTAGAATTTACTTCCAAGAAGGGCATTTTTGGTATTACATGAAATAGATGAGGATAAAATACAATTTTTTATTAGTTAAGGATACTTTAGTAATTATGGTGGTTAGGCTTGTAAAAATATTATTTTTATAATTAAGAATAAATTAGAAAAGAGAATAATGTTGAATTATTAAGTATATTTGGGCCAAAAATTTTCATAAATTAGTCTAATAAAATTTTGTAATGTCTAAGTCCAAAGGTCCGATTAAGGAATAAAATGGCCTAAAAATTAGTTGAGTCTAAAATCGAAGTAAGAATAACCTTGAACTTCACTCTTAAAATAAAATACTGTTTTGTTATTAATAAATTATATTTTAAATTACTCATTAATTAAATTAATGATTAATAATTACATACATGAATTATGTTTACTTTATTTCACTAATAATTAACAATGTCAAGATTTTTCATGTTTATATTTTTATATTTTGTTACATTTAAAAAGATGAATTGTTGTTAATTCGAGGAAAAATGTGTTAATTAAATAGAGATTGGTTGATAATATGTTGTGAATAATTGGTAAAAATCGAGAATCGGTGCCTTGCCTAGGATAGGCTACATTCGATAGTCTTAGATGGATAGATTGTGTCAAAATGAGTGAGTGGTAGCTAGAAATCTGTCACTGGATATCCTGTGCTGATGGCTTTATACTGAAGTAGTACCGAGATGCCAAGAGAGATTGAGGTACCCTGTGTCGATATTTATGCATTTAATTACATTTCCATTTAGTGACAAATTTTGATGAGATGAGATAAGTCGACAGATAATTGAATGTAAACCTACTAGGTTAAGCAGGGCCCAGGCAATTCAGTTAATGATGGAATAAAGCATAAATGGCAGTTATGTATTAATATGTGTGTTAATTGTTGTTTGGTCAAAGTTTTGAGATGTTTATTAATTGTTTGGATTAGATTAAGTAATGTTATAAACATTCATATTATAGGTATGTTTTAATCGGTTGACTAAGTTTTATAATTATTTATTAAGTAACTTGGTTTTAAGGATATAGTCGGTTGCTCTTACTGAGTAGGCAGTTTACCTATTGCCATTTTATGTTTTTTAGGAGATCAAGTGATTGTTGATAACCTTACTGTATAATACTGATATAGTGGAGATTAGGTGGGACAAGCATATTAATTGAGTAAAGCTATTCAATTGTATATATTTTTTAATGTGACAGTTTGGATAGTTGTTTTGTATATAATATTTTTTGTGTTTGACAAACAATCCTCTCTTTTGGGACTAATGAGGAATTTGATGATTAATATGATGCTTTGATAATGATTTGGATAATTGTTTTAAGAATTTATGGGAGCATCACATTAGGTGGTATCAGAGCAAGTTTATGTTTCTAAGGACGTATTGAGTAAAAAAAAATGTCACGATGTATTCTTGTCTTATCTAAGATGGCTTCAAAAGGCCCTGAGTCACCTAGGGAATCGGAAACTTTGATTGGTGCTCTAGATGTGTTAAATTAGGGGGATACCTAAGCGAATAGGGTTAGAGGAGAGGTGTTGATCCCACCACAAATGATGCAGTTCTTTCAGATGATGTAGCAGACTATTACTGCGACTCTAGCCTGAGGTGATTTTATGGTGGATTGTAACTATGAGCGGATCTGTAAGATGGGTGCAGTGGAGTTTCGAGATACTACTAATTTTGAGGAGGCTAAGGCATGGTGGGACCAAATAAAGATAAATTTAGACTGCCTGGAGTGTACCTTAGAAAGAAGATTGCAGTCCATTGTTTCCTTATTCTAGTGCAATGCACTGACTTGGTAGAAGTTAGTGAAGAGATTTTAAGAGACCTAATAGATGACTTGGTAAGAGTTCCAAAGATAGTTCAGAGATAAATACACACCGTAGATATATCAAGATGGAAAGAAGATGGAGTTCACGAGTTTTGTTCAGACAGAGGAGATGTCAGTGGCTAATTGTAAGTCTCGCTTTGCAACCTTGCCTAAGTATGCATTAAAGGTTGTGGCAAATCTTGAAGACAATGTATAGGATCTGAGGATGGATATTATTTTAAGTTTGGGGGTTGCTACTACTCATTTTAATAAGTTACTAAAGATTGCACTTAGAGTGAAGGATGTAATAGAATAAGGTAAAAGGAGAAGAGAGCTAAAGAGGCAATTGGAGAGTTATCAAGGAGAGGGGAGTCCATCTATTAAGAGGGGAGCTACTTATACTGGTGCAGGGGGATTTAGGAGAGCCGATGGCATATCAAGCAAAAGTGGTAGTTTCGACCGATCTGGTGGAGATCAATGAGCTGACAGGGATTCAGGATAGCATAGCACTGCTAGTGCACCATCAGTTAGATCCAATAGGAGGGCTAGTCAGAGGTTCAGAGGATCTTTTGATAAAGGAGTTGGAGCTACCTGTGGGAGATTTCACAATGGAACATGTTGGGGATGTACTAGGATCAGTCAGGCATGTTATATTTGTAGAGAGTGAGGGCATTTACAAAGGAGTTGTCCGACAGTAGGGAGGAGTTTAGGAGCAAGGGCAGAGGAGATAGTACAGGGACAGAGTGGTGCCTTTAGCTTGTGCAAAGGTTCAGGTAAAATTTGTAGCAGAGGTGGTGGTAGAGGAGTTGGATGTGGACCAACAGGGGGTATAAGTACTAGTAGGACATCCTCAGCTCATAGTCAAATTCAAGCGAGGATATACCACATGATGAGTAAGGAGGCACCAGCAGGCATCAATGTCATTTCTAGCATAATTTTATTATTTGATGTTAAAACTTATCTGTTAGTAGACTCAAGATCTACACACTCTTACATTTCTTGAGAGTTTGCCTCTAGAGTTCTGGGGGAGGTTAGTCCCTTAAGATATGACCTAAGAGTTTCTTTACTAATAGGAAACTATGTGGTAGTAAATAGTGTAAGGAGGGAAATGCCAATGAGGATTGGTGAAGTGGAGCTATTAGTTGACATGATAATGATGGAATTAAGGGAGTTCGACATGATTCTTGGGATAGATTGGTTGGCAAAACATCGAGCTATAATATACTGTTATGCAAAGGAGGTGAAAATAGAGTCTTTGAGTAGGAAAAGCTCAAATGTAGTGGCTAATTTGAGTGGACATAGTATGATACCATTAGTAAAGTTGAGGGCATTGGAGGCTAAAATGGAGTTTGATTATGTGAGTGGTTTATTGGAGACATTATAGGTCTAACTAGATTTGTGTGATAGGATCAGGCACTAACAGGAAAATTAAGACCTTTAACCATTCCATTGTGAAAGTGGGAGAAAATTTCAATGGATTTCGTGGTAGCATTACCAAGGACTAGGCATAGATATAATTTAGTTTAGGTGATTGTAGATAGGTTGAATAGATCAGCTCATTTCTTACCTATACAATAGGCATATTCCTTGGATAAGCTTACCAAGTTGTATATTGCTGAGATTGTGAGGTTGCATGAGGTTCTAGTGTCTATAATATCATATCGAGATCTACAGTTTACTTCTCAATTATGGAGGAGTTTACAGACAACTTTAAGGACTAGGTTGAATTAAGTACTGCATTTCACCCTCATTTGGATGGACAGTTGAAGTGTACGATTCAAACATTGGAGGATATGATGAGAACTTGTGTGCTGAATTTTGAGGGTGATTCAGATAGATATCTACCTTTGAAGGATTTTGTGTATAACAATAGTTATCACTCTAGCATTGATATGGCACCATTTGAGGCATTATATACTAGGTGGTTTAGAGATTCGATATGTTGGGATATAGAGGGTGCTTGGTTTAAGAGATGATGAAGAAAATAAGAGTGGTAAGGCAATGCTTGAAGGCAGCTTAGGATTGACAAAACAAATATGTTGATCAACATTGTTGGGAGATAAAGTACAATGTTGGAGTTATGGTATTTCTTTGGGTATCACCTTGGAGGAGAATTTTAAGGTTTGGTAGGAGAGGAAAGTTAAGTTCGAGGTGTATTTGACCATTAGAGTTATCACAAATTCATGATTTGTTTCATGTGTCAATGTTGAGACGATATTAATCGGATCCTAATCATGTTATACCGAGGCCTGAGATTAAAGTAATAAATGACATGACTTATAAAGAGGAGCCAGTGCAAATATTGAACAAACAAATTAGGAAATTAAGGAAACGAGAGATTCCGATGGTGTGAGTTTTGTGGAGTCATCATTATTCTCCAAAAAAGGCGAATTGGGAGGTAGAGGACGAAGTTCGACCTCAATATCCTCATTAGTTTGGATCCTCAGGTATGTAATGTAATTTTGAGGGCAAACTTCTTTTAAGAGGGGGAGATCTATGAAGTTCACTTAGTAATAAAACAAAACTTACCCACCATCCCAACCTATCCCAACCCATAAACCATTAAATATGCATAAAAGACAGCATTTGGAAATTTTATAAGAACCATTGAAAACCACCTTCTTTCTTCATCTTTCTCTTCATTTCCTAGCCAATAAGTGTGTCTAAAAAAGCCTTTTTTCATTTGCATGTAACACTTCCCTCATAAGTTCCCTCATTATGTTTGTGTTACAGAAAAATTGGAGGAGGTTATGGAGATTAACAACCCCAAAATCCATCACACTTTGGAAAATTTCTAGCTGCAATTTTGTGATTTTTGATCATCCTACACTAGTTTATAGCTGGATTGCATGTTGTAGTTGTTTGAGACAATATTTGAAGTTGCATTAAAGGATAAAAATGGAGAAAATGTAGCTGGAAAATTGATAAAAGAAGAGTGGTTAGGAGAAGACGAGAGGGTGAACAAGGTGACATCTTTTGAAAATTTAAGTTGCATATGGAGGTAGATAGGAAAAGCAAATAGTGAAGGGTAAATCTATAATTTACTTCCTAGAAGGGCATTTTTTGTATTACTTGAAATGGATGAGGGTAAAATAGGATTTTTTTAATTAGTTAAGGGTATTTTAATAATTATGGTGGTTAGGTTAGTAAGGATATTATTTTTATAATTAAGAGTAAATTAGAAAAGAGAATCATGTTGGATTATTAAATGTATTTGGGTCAAAAAAAATTCATGAATTAGTCTAATCGAATTTTGTAATGTTTAGGTCCAATAATTCAATTAAGGAGTGAGTTGAACTATAAATTAGTTGAGTCTGAAATTGAGATTAGGATAACCTTAGACTTTACTCTTAAAATAGAATATCATTTTGTTGTTAATAAATTATATTTTGAGTTAGTAATTAATTAAATTAATGATTAATAATGACATACATAAATTATGTTTATTTTATTTCACTAATAATTAACAAAGTCAAGGTGTTTCATGTTTGTAATTTTATATTCCGTTACATTTTATAAGATGAATTGCTTATTATTCGGTAGAAAATGTGCAGATTAAATAGAGATTGGTTGATAATATATTGTGGACAATTGGTAAAAATCTAGAATCGGTGACTTGCCTAGGATAGGTTATATTCAATGGTCTTAGATTGATACATTGTGTCGATATGAGCAGATGGTAGCTAGGTATCTACCCGTGGAGCATATACTGGGGCATCCTGAGTCATGAGAATGTCCTGTGCTGATGACTAAGTACTAGAGTGGTATACCAGGATATCTTCAGTCTTGGGGATATCCCGTGTCAATAGCTAAGTACTAGAGTAGTACTAGGGTGTTAAGAGAGATTGAGGTACCCTGTGCTGATATTTATACATTTAATTACGGTTCCATTTGGTGAGATATTTTGATGAAATGAGATGAGTTGACAGATCATTAAATATAAGCTTACTAGGTTAAGAAGGGCCCTGACAATTCAGTTAATGATGGAATAAAGCATAAATGGTAGTTATGTATTAACCTGATTGCTAATCGCTGTTTGGTAAAAGTTTTGAGATATTTATTAATTGTTTGGATTAGGCTGAGTAATGTTATAAACATTCGTATTATATGTATGTTTTAATCGGTTAACTAAGTGTTATAATTATTTATTGAGTTACTTGATTTTAAGGATATAGTTGGTTACTCTTACTGAGTAGGTAGCTCACCTCTTACCATTTTATTTTCTTAGGAGATAAAGTGATTGTTGATAACCCCAGTATAAGAGACTGACAGAGTGAAGATTAGGTAGGGCCAGTAGTTTAATTGTATAAAGTTATTCGATTGTATACATTTTTGAATGTGACAGTTTGGATTGTTGTGTTAGATAGAAATTTTTTTTGTGTTTGATAAAGAATCCTCTCTTTTAGGACTAATGAAGAATTTGATGATTAATAAGATGTTTTGGTAATGATTTGGATAATTGTAGTTTAAGAATTTGTGGGAGCGTCACAAGTTGAGACATCCAGAAGTTGTTCTCGAAGCACTTAACGCTTATTCTTTGTTTGCAAAGGAAACAAAATGTACATTTAAAGCAAGAAAAGTGAGTATTTATAACTTAATAGGGAGTAGTAACTAACAATAAAAAAGATGATACAGTGTTAATAGTTGCCAATGCCAACCAAAATCAAGCAGCTAGTTGGTTACCACAGGTTCATCAAATGTTATGTATAGATCAGTTAACCAATTGAGCTTAAAGGCTTGCAGAAGTTAAAAACGGCTTCGGTGTCAATTGCTATTATTTCATTGCTTGGTTTTAACAAGATGTTTGTGATTGAAATTAATGTGAGGAAATTGAAACTGATGCGAGGTAAGATGACATTAGTGTTGTGCATCTTATTGGTCAAGTCTCTTTCATCAAAATATATCCATTTATCTGTATATGAGCAAGAAGTAACTATTAGCACTGGTTTCGACTATTATACTACATCATTGTTTATCTAAGTTGTTAGTTTATGATTTTGAAATTGTGTATAAGATGTTAGCTCAAGGCTTAATGATTTTGATGATGGCCTTTCAAATTGGATTTATTTCCTTCTATTGCTAATTCTTTAAAGGAAATAAAATCATATGATAAATGTTTCCTTTCTTGTAGAAACCTTCCTTATGAACTTACTTGATTTATTAGAAATGATTCCACAATGTATGGAAGGATCTCCATAATATGATCATTTGTCTTAACATGTGGATACAGGAATATTTTATCAAATATGATATTGAAGATTCAAAGTTAATTCAAGATATAAAAGAAGCAACAACTAGTTGAAGAAGATGTTGTGTCTACTTAAAGAAGAGTCACTAGTTTTGTGAAAATAGATCAGACTCTTGAATTACATCAATAACATCAATACTCTTGAAACTGATATCATTATCAAATCCAAGAGAAAATTCTTCTTGAGAGAAATCATTAAAGCTCATATCAAGCAAACTTCATTTGTTGAGAGTTTGTAAAGGCTAGATAAATATTACTAGTGGGGAAGGTTGGAAAACCTTGAAAAATATGTACTTATGAGCTTAAAGAGGCTCGTTAAATTAATAATTGGATTTTTATAGTGAAACACTCAAGTTGGACATTTCAGGACTAGACATAGGCTTGGGTTGTGAACCGAATTAGTATAAGACAACTGCGTCATTCTCTCTCTTCTCTTAACTTTTATATTTCCGTATTATATTGTGTGCGTTTTCATTTCTGCAAAGGACTCCTTTACTGTTATATTAGGCTCCTTTTGTTTTCAACTCGTGAAAGTTTCCTTTCATTTTAACAACCACCTTTTATTTTAAATTGCCTTAACTAGATTTATCCTTTAGCAGGCTCTTGTCATTTAACAGGCTTCTATCACTTAATAGGCTCCTATTTCTTAAACAAGGTCATGTCACATAACAGGCTCCTCTTGCTTTACAGGCTTCTATTGTTGTTTTAAATTTCGACCGGCCCCTCTCATTTTATTCGAATTAAAAGTATCTCTTGTGTGTGTTTGTTTTATCATTTGATATCAGATAGAGGTTTCACATTTATTGTGTTTTACAACACGTGATACATCATAGCAAACAACTTGAGAAGTTTTAAAGGACAATTCGTCTCAAAGTCTCCTTATTTCAATTGGAACCAACTTCTCATATTGGAAAGAGAGAATGACCATTTATCTTAGTTTGGTGCTACTGTTCCATCTCTCTATGAAGAATTCTCAACTCTAATGCATGTGGAGAGTCAAGAGTTAGTTGATGATATATTTTCGCCTTAAATGATTTTGGGCATGACATGTTATATATCTCTTTGATAACTTTGTTGCTATTTTTTGCTTGATTTAATTCTTTTCCCTATATTTTTTTTGATAATGACAAAGGGGAGAATTATTTTTGATATTCGATATATTTTTACTGAAGATTGATGATATACTTGCATGACTGTCACTCGCTTATGATGAATCTGTGATATTTTTTACTGTGAAGTCCTTATGGTAGAAAGGAAAGGCTCCTTCCAATCAATAAAAACTTATAAAGCTAACAAATATATCTCGAACTCTTGTCATTTCTTTGATTTCTTAAGGAAAGGCTTCTTCTATTCAGTAAGAACTTATAAAGCTGACAGGTACCTCTCAGACTCTTGTTTGATGAAAATATATCTATTATTGGTTGTCATCATCAAAAAGGGGGAGATTGTTAGCTCAAGAGTTAATGATTTTGATGATGACCTTGCAAATTGGATTTATTTCCTTCTATTGCTAATGGGTTAATTCTCTAAAGAAAATAAAATCATATGATAAATGTCTCCTTTCTTGCAGAAACATTCCTTATGAACTTACCTAATTTATTAGAAATGATTTCACAATATCTGGAAGGATTTTACAAATCACATTCAGCTTCGTAATATGATCATTTTTCATAACATCTAGATACTAGAAGATTTTATCAAATATGGTATTGAAGATTCAAAGTCAATTCAAGATATAAGAGAAGCAACAACTAGTTGAAGAAGATGTCTACTTAAGGAAGAGCCACTGCCTTTGCGAAAACAGGTCGGACTCTCGAATTACATTAACAACATCAATACTCTTGAAAGTGATATCATTATCAAATCTCTTGTGTTTTAAAAAGTGAAAAATCTTTTTGAGAGAAATCATTGAAGCTTATATTGAGCAAACTTCATTTGTTGAGAGCTTGTAGGGGTTAGATAAATACTACTAGTGTGGAAGGTTGGAAAACCTTGAAAAATATATACTTGTGATCTTGAAGAGACTCGTCAAATTACTACTTCAATTTTTATAGTGAAACATTCAAGTTGGATACTTGGGGACTGGACATAGGCTTTGGTTGTAAGTTGAACCATTATAAATCAACTGCGTCCTTCTCTCTATTCTCTTAACTTTTATATTTCTATATTATATTGTTTGTGCGTTCATTTCAACAAAAGACTCCTTCACTGTTATAGTAGGCTCCTTCTATTTTCAACTTGCTAAAGGTTCCTTTCATTTTAACAAGCCTCTTCTGTTTTAAATTGTCTTAATTGGATTTATCCTTTAGCAGACTCTTGTCGTTTAACAGGCTTCTATCACTTAACAGGCTCATATTGCTTAAACATGGTCTTATCACATAACGAGCTCCTCATCCTTTGCAGGCTCTTATTGTTTTTATAAACTTTGGCAAGCCCCTGTCGATTTATTAGAATTAAAAGTATCTCTTGCGTATGTTTGCTTTATCATAAGAAAGGGATTGATAATCAAGCTACTAATGCACTATCTGGAGTGTATAGCTCCTAATTATTCTCTTAACTAGTGTCTATTATCAATTATAATCTTCTACATGAGTTTAGAGACGAAGACATGATAAAAGTTTGCAGAAGATAACTAAGCTAGAAGCTAGAGATGAAAGAGTCACTGTTTGTACTTAGGAGCATGAAATAATTAAATGGAGAAATAGGATGGCTATGTCAAATTATTTGACCTACTTCCTTAGTAGGTGGTCATTCTAGAATCGTTAGAACCTCTAAAAGACGTAATTGATGTTTTTTTTGGGAAGAAATGCAAAAGGATATAGGAAATATCATTAGGAATTTTGATATTTGTTAGAAATAAATATGAAATTGTTGCATATCTTGGATTACTTATCATTTACCTATTTTAGAATAATGATGACAAGGTAATCAATATGAATTTTATTAAAGGATTATCCGTTTCCAAGAAAAAAATTCTGTTAATAATAATTGATAGATTGAGCACTTTATAACTTTAGCTCATCGATATTCAGTACAAAATGAAGTTTACCTATTTGTTAATCATATTTTCAAATTGAATGGAATGCTATAGTGAGTAATGAATGACATATATTTAGTTTTCACTATAGCTTATTTTGATAGGAGTTTTTAAAAGTCTCATAGAGTCTTTTTGAACCTCTCCCCAACTTACCATTTTGATCGTACTTGGAAGTGGATGGTTAGTGAGGGTTCTAATAAGTAAGGGAAGTAGCTGCCACCTACCAAATGTTTGCTTAACACCACTTTTTTTTTCAATAATTCAAATAACTGAGGCTCTTTATGATTTTCATCACAAATTTGTATCCCCTATTTTATTAGTGATTCAAAGGTCGTAGAAGTGGAACAATCATTGTATGACAAGAAAAGCATGCTTAAGATATAAGGTTCTATATGGATTATCAGAAGTTCTGATAAATGGATTTTCTTGTTTGTGATACAAATCAAATAAAAATCTGTAATTGCATTAAAATCTTATTATGATTATAATCTTTATGAAAACAAAATTTTTATTATAGAATCACTATTTATTTGAATTTTATCTCATACATCTCTATAACAAGAACATAAACTCACTAAAAAAGTAAAAAAATTTATGTATAAAATCTTTGAACTTACATGTTTGGGTACAATTCAACTTGTCTTTAATTGTTATTTATATTTTACAAGATTATAATGAAATCAAAATCAATTCATATTATTTGGTATCATATGTAAAAGCAACATACTCATAATTTGATTCTACCGATTTATTTGCTTAAGATTTTCCATCTTTTGAGCTTTCATTGAAAATGTATTGTTCTAATAATTAGATTACCTCATTGTATTCTTTATGTGTACCACTAACATGCTCAAGATAATGCACTACAAGAAATCAATGAATTATCGACAGAAAATTAGCGACGGTTCAGAAACCGTTGCCAATTACTAATAGAAATCTAATATCCATCGGAAAAGTTGTCTAGAAAAATTTCAATTACCAGCTTTAGCAATTCCATCACTGAACTTAGAAGAAAATGAGTACACGAAGGTAATTAATTACCGTCAGTAAATAAGGTGGGAAATGTTGGCGAAAAATATTTTTAGTTTATCAACGATAAATTCCTTTGGTAAATCCGTTGGTAATTTCCATAGTTGTATGTCGTCGTCCGTGGTTTGCTTTTACCAAACGAAGTCATTTTGTTATCCTTAAAAAAGTTCAGCAGAGACCTCTTCTTCTCCACCCCCAACATTTCCTCCTTCGTTCTCAAGATCTGCCACTGCGTCCGTGTTCTCCGTCGTCTTCTCTATGGAGTTGCTGCGTCTTCTCTAACTGTGGAGCTGCAATTTTTGTCAAGTTATTTTCTTGTTTCTGGCCTTCATTTTTCTGCCAAAATGTGCATCCGTGGTTGATGTTTCTGGTTGATTTGGAGTTAGGTTCGTGTACAAAACGATTTATATGTAAATGTTTATGTATGAGATTGAGTTTCTAAATGGGCTTGAGGAAGTGTTATATGTATGAATTGTGAATGCCGAAGTGGAAGATTGAGCTTTTGTATGAAAAATAATTTTTTTCTTTCTTAATTTCTTTTTCTTTTCTTTTCTTTTGCTTTTCTCTCTTTTTTGTTATGAAAGTTAAAAGAAACTACATTAACATGAGAATTTCAATGATAAGGTACAAAATAACATTCCAACATTATAACTAACCCACACATATGTCAACCCCACACTTATACTTTTGTATATCCACAAACTCAACAATCAATAAATGTTCCACTAGCTTTAAGGCTTGGGAAGGACACTTGGTTAGGGTTAGAGCAAGTAATGTAGTTAATACACATAGAAAAGGCAAATAAAGCTCAAAGGGGAGGAAGAAATCATATCAATAGCGTTGGCTATTTGGCTAATGTATTTCAAAAAAGCAAAGATTGCTTAATTATTTCCATGTTAATTCATATGATAAAAATGTGATCTCGAATAAAAAATCAAGGCAAAGTGTAGCGCCCCCTTACCGTAGGGTACGCACCGGAACGCCCGTTGGTCATTCCGATACATAACCTACGATGAGGGTGC
>JANZLD010000004.1:40396608-40412058 GCA_026413575.1 Erythroxylum carthagenense | reverse complement strand
GTAAGTCCCTAAACTAAAAAACTCACAAATAATTTAAAATATTTTATATATCTAAAATAATTTAATTCTATTTATTGAAATAAATATTTAAGATTTCATCTATTTAATTTTCAAAAATAAAATTTAATTTTCAAATATTTAAATAGATAAAATTTTTAAATTCTATTTATTTATTATTTATAAATGCAAGTAATTATTAATAATATTATAAAATAAAAACTTAACATTATTATAAAACATTTTTAGTATGAAGTATAAACATAAATAATATTAAAACTAGTCCTTAGTATTTGTAAATATTGTCCATATTAAATAAAAATTGGATAATTATTTTCTTTATTAATATAATAGAGAAATTTAATAAAATAAATTATTTTTACTAAAATAAATATCACATGATATATCAGACAAATATAATAATTAATAATAAAATATTTACTAACAAATAAAAATAAATTATTATTCTAATTAATAAAATTTATTTATGTTAACAATTATTTAGTGTACTTATTATTAGTAGTCACAAAAGTATAATTATATTGATAACTAACTAAGTTTTTGTTTTCTTAAATAATAAAGACAGAAAACAAAATCATAAAATAAAAGTTAAAAACCACAATAAAAAATAGAAATAAAACAAAACATTTTCTTACGAATTACAGAGATAAAAGTAAACAGCCCTTTAAGAATTAGGAGATTCAGGTACTCAGTAATTTTTTTAGTTCAGGCACTTATTTAAATAAACTTTGAACATTAACAATACCACTATTCATTTGAAAGATTAAGGAATTAAAAATTAATGTTTTCCCAAGCTAACAGCTACATGGGCTGCCATGTAAATAATAACAAAAGCTTTATGATCGATTCAGCACTATCGTCTAACTTAACTAACATAAGCACTAACTTTGTGAAATTAGAAAAAGGTTAATCATCTACTTTTTAAAAATATTCCATCAAATAAAGTGACAAAGTTCAAGTATTAAAATAACCATTATCCTAGTTCTAAACAAGTAAAACATTGATAACATTAATAACGTGGTGAAAATTAGTTGATTTCCGGTTAGGACACATCAAAGACATGCTTGAATGTCTAGGCCAAAGTATCTAGACATATTAGCAATGATATATTGATCACATCCTAGTTCATGTTTCAACTACCAACATTATCACCTGTGATGGTATCATCTATTTTATCTCTGAACACCAAAACAAATTGTAAATGAAAAGACTCCAAAGGGTTTAGAAGCAGTATATGATGTTACCTCTTGTGCGATAAGTAAAGCAGTTTCTGGTAACCTTCCATCGGAATAGAAAATTCTTGCTCCCTCCAATGCAGATAAAAGGCTTGATTGGGGAAGATCGTTTGGTACCATAGGAGGATCTCCCGGCGTGTGGATGCAAGTACGAGTTTTCCTGTATAGATTATAAATCATCATCACAAGGTAGAGAACTATGAACATCTCAAGTGAAAATTAATAACTCAAAAAGCCAATGACGCAACTTTCAGCATAAGAACAATGACAGACTAGACACATAGAAAAAGCAATCTCCTCTATGCAGCAACAGATAATTAATTTTGTTACTAAATGGATGCAACCTTATTCCATGACTCCTCTTGAAGGTCATGCAGAGTTTCCTATTTTTCTAATAATAGAGAAGTAGAGGTATTATTTAGAAATATCGGATGAATTCATTATCAAATAGCGTACTACCCTCCTATTGTAAATGGATGGGCAAACTGCAAACCCCAACCAATAAGACACCTAAGCAGCCTTGTTATATTTATAGCCAAACCACCTTAAATCATTATGTATATTCTTGCCTCTTTTCTATCTTCTTTAGCTTCTTTTCACCTCTACATTCAAACAGTATCAAAGTTAATTTAACAACTTCAAATCATTGTTTCTCTTTTGAACTTTCAGGACTTATCTAACATTCATTTCTCAAATTACAACAAGAAGATAAATTCAATTATTAGCCATGTCTAAATACAGATCAATTCAAGCAGAGCAAAGCATTAAGGAAAAGTCCCCCACGTTTGGTTGTCAACGATGACATATGTGAAAGGTGAATTGCCCTCCTTGGAAACCTAGGGGAAAAAGAAAGAAAGAGCAAATTAAAAATTAATCAAATAAGAATTATCCAGGCATAGCCAGATCCATATGCAAACAATAAAAATTGAGCATATTTCTTTTAATGGAGACTTAGTCATCATAAAGATGAAAGAAAATTAGGCTATCAATTTAAACAAGAAAAATGAAAATGAGTTTTTACTGTTGTGAACTGAAGCATAATAACTACCACAAGAAAAGAAGTATCGACACCATCAGATTCTAGCTCCTCCAAGATACTTCTGCCTTGGCTATCATCGGCAACCTAAATCAGTTTAACAATATATAATCAGCACAACAAACAAACAGCTAATCGATTCTCCAATTAATATCAAGCAAGTACGAAACCTTAGAAATAAATCTGGGCCTTAAGCCGAGTCGAGCAGCACAAGTCAAAGCGTTTCCCGCATTTCCCCCTCCTTGAACCTGGAAATGAATTCAGTTAAAAGACAAAAATAACAAGAAGCAGCAAAGCAAAGTTTAAGTTTGATGGATTACAGAAATGGGAGAGAAGCGAGACCTTCAAGCTAGTGCTTCTGATCTTTTCGTCGGGCTTAGGATAAGAAGCAACGGCTGCCAAGAAATCTACGGAAACTCCTCCACATCCCAGCTGTCAATCAATTTGGTGCTTATACTAAAAAACATGTCGAAATCTGAAGAATTTTCAATAGGACAAAAAGATAGAGAGGAACTTACGATGATGCGGTGTTCAGGGAGTGGAGGAAGGGAATCTGACGACGACATTTTCACACTGTTGGTTAAAGCTCAACAATTAAATCGACCTCTACTGAGCCGAAACAATAATAAAGGCATTGCAATTGGATGTCACTTGAAAAAGAAACAAAAAGCGAGAGACAGAAGTTGCTTGCGACCTGCCGCTACTGCTAGAAGTGTAGTTAATAGTAACGGCACAATGGCGAAGAATCCAAGAGTGCCGCGAAGTGGCACTGGGAAGTGTCCACACCTGCACCATCTCTCTACTACCTTTCTTCTAGTTTCGATACTGTTACTATTTGGTTTTGTAGTTTGGATTTGATGGCCCGCACGTAACCTTACACTTTTGACTTGGGCTGAGGGGAGGGCATTGGCCTCTAGTTCTACCAGGAGGATAATAGTGAGGATAAGAGTATGACTCTACCAGGAAAGGAAAGGAGACTTTGCTCTTAACCTGTATAAAAATTTTGGAAAACACTGGAATTCATTTATTTCAAATGTGCATAACTTTGGTTTTTAAGTCATCACTAGCATAACATAAGAAAGAGCCATTTTAACTTTAACTTAGGCATTGCTTGGGCCATTTACAAAAACATCTTTGTACTGCAACTGAAAGGTGGGCCTGTTGTCAACAATTTGATTTGCAACTTCTGCAAAGTTTACAGCTACACGTACCTGTCCTCCAATAAAACATTGGACCATAATAAACAATATATGATAATAAATACAAGGAGTATACTATCCAACTTACATCTCCCAACTCCGTATGATAATGAATCAACATTTTAAAAATCTGATGCAAACCTTGTATCTGCCTCTTCCCATCTTCAGTCTTCAAACATGAGCCTAATCTAACGATTAATTGATCACTAGCTTGATAACCCCGCTTTTTTGCAACTGTACACTTTAACAACACTCTTTTAAGAAAACCTCAAACCCAGTAGGGATCATTCCTACCACGCTTGGGAAGAAGCCCACCATGCTCACTCATGCTCCCCCTAAATCGGTAACAGTTAGGCTTGCTTCTTATTGTCCTCAGGGGACCTGATCTGTTTCCATGCCTAATGGGTAAAGACAATCGATCCCCCACCAAACTTGAAGCTGAAAACGGTCTATTTTCCATCTCTTCGAGGGGACCTGAACTATATTCCATCGTTATGAAAGAAGAGGCTTGCCCATAAGTTAACCTAGGTGATAGCCCACCAGCATTCCACCAACTACTATCAGAAGGAGCAAGATCACCTTTCAAATCGTAATCAAGGCCAGAAGACTCCTTCTGACTACAATTCTCCCCACAAGTTTCATCTGTGTCATTGTATATCAACTTAAGTGCCTGCACAACTTCACCCATAAATGGTCTGTTGGTCACCTCTGGGTGAACGCACATAGATGCAATAGCTGCCACCTTAGCCATGTCATCAAAATCATAACTTCCCGTCAAGAAGGGATCAACCAACTGCTCCAACCCTTCTCGACTGGTAAGCAGTGGACGTGCCCAAGTAACCAAATTTTCCTGTCCCGGAGATTGAGACATGTCTACAGGTTTTCTTCCAGTCAAAAGCTCAAGAAGCACAACACCATAACTATAAACGTCACTCTTGACAAGTAGATGCCCTGTCATTGCATATTCAGGTGCTACATACCTGCAAATTATACAGCTCTGGCATAAGTACACACATGTATCATAAATAATTTTACAATATTATTAAGTTTGATTCAGTATCTTGCTCCGTTAATCAAAAGGTGTGTCACTATGAGGGAGGAAAATAGGAAATTTAACCTAATTGGCCATGCTTGATGGAAATTCTACAATAACCAAGGCTTCTAGAAGATCTTATCTAACAGGAGTAATTACCCAAAAGTTCCCATGACCCTCGTAGATATATGCTGACTTCCTTCAGTTGCTTCCCTTGCCAATCCAAAATCAGATACCTTAGGCGTGAAATCTTCTTCTAGTAGAACATTACTAGCCTTAAAATCTCGATGGATTACACGAGGATTGGAGTCTTCGTGAAGATAAGCCAATCCTCTTGCAGCTCCAAGGGCAATCTTCAAACGTGAATCCCAGTCAAGAGGTCCCTTTTTCCTATCAACACCTGAAAAATCAATAAAGAGGTAGTCCAAGGAAATTCCAGCTTTATCATATGCTTGTGGGAATAAACAGATATCAACTAGGCGCCCAGTGGATATCATCAAGTTTGTACTGACATCATCATTCAAATAATGCACAATACATTGAATAATCAAGAAACTGGTATTCCTATCATGAAAATAAAAAGATCCAGTTAAAGATATCAGGAATCATACCATGCAAATGAGATTCAACACTCCCATTGCGAACAAGTTCATAGACCAAGCAACGGATGTGTCCTTCAATGCATACACCAATCAGTTTGACAAGATTACGATGGTGCAGCCGACTTAGCATCCCAACTTCAGCAATAAATTCACGGTCTCCATTCTGGTTGTCCCTAGTAAGCAGCTTCACTGCAACTTCAGTTCCATCTTCCATAATGCCCCGATAAACACGACCAAATCCTCCTTCACCCAGAATCCTGCTTGAACTGAACTTCTCTGTAGCCCTCTCAAGCTCAATAAATGGAAATGTTCTTACAGAGAGCATACATGCTGCCATGGTGGATGTAAGGGAAAGAGACGATGAGCTCACTATACTGCTTGACAAAAATGTTCCCATACCTGCAACAAGATTTGGTGATTTGATCATTGATTAACTGCTTAAACTTAATCAAACAAGGGAACCTATCAATAATCTTATATCTCTGGACGTCATACAATATAATCCAAGAACAAAAATCTATATCAGAATGGGTATACCTGATCTTTTGTTCATCGAGGATGCAAATGTGGGACCAACAGCACTTGAAGGTCTTCCAAACTTTTTCCATCTTATTAAGATAAAGATTGCTCCAATGAGAACCAATAATAATACAAATGCTGATAAAGAAATGATGGCAATGATCTTAGGATTTATCTTCTGGCTCTTGTTCGTAAAGTTTGCAGTGATGGGGAGACCTCCCACACTTTCACTCGGCTCACTTCCCATGTAACTTGGATATGGTGGTGAAGAAGGAATTCCTGATATTGACATTCAGACCATAAATATGCATAATGGTATAAAGCCGAAGTTGTAAAGGTAAAAGGAGAAGTGACGCCATTACCAGGATAACTAATGTACATAATTTCATAATTGCCAAACAGGGTTGTATTTAGAGGGACTTTCTTATGCCAAAGTCTTTCATATGTTAGCATTGCAGTTGTATTATCGAACTTCTCCCCTAGAGGAACCAAATTGATATCAACTACTGTTTTCCCCTGATTTTGGCTATCAGCACTTGCACCCATTATTTTCACTTGACTTTGCTCCAAGTATGTGCCTGATGCAATCTCAATCTCTAGCTGATTCAACACAGGAAAAACAGCAATGGGGACCACATCTAAAAGAAGTCTGACTTTCATAGGATAAACACAGCCACAAGGAGAACCAAAGGGAGCAGCAGTAAGTGGTTCAACACAGATTTGATCACAACCTGCCATGGATCCTCTAGTCAACATCATTAGCTCAAGAGTATCCCACAGACAAGAAAATAGAAAGAAATTAAATATTTCATGATAACTCTCAAATCTTACCTTGTTCTTCTGAAGGGGATGGAGCACCCATAAAAGGTTGCACATGCCGACGATGATGACGATGATGATGATGATGATGAACACGGTGTCGATATGAAGGGGGGGCAGTAATAGGACCATATGCAGGACCTATTACAGATAACGAAACCACCAAATCATTGGAGCAATAGATGAGTGACAAGGCGATGAGATTTAAATAATGAGAGGTACCTTGATGAACTTGAGGTGCAGGTGCAGTTGAAGGTCCTAGAAAAGGCTTAACAATGTGCAGTTGAGATGGCTGCAATTGGAGAAATGATACAATGCCTGAAACTGACCGTCCTGTGAACAGTACAGCAAGTGCATATGTTAAAAATTGATTGCTAGATGCACAATCATCAAATAAAGTGGAAAATCTAAAAAGCTAAAAGTTTTCATTTTCCCTAGTGATTTGCTTAATAATCATTTTGTGAATACAGGTTACATACTAAAAGGATGAGGATTTTAACAAGGTGCAATGGATTCCAAAATGTGCAAGTGGTATGATATGATAAGATTTTGGGTTGAAACTAGTAGGCAAAATTTTAAAAAAAAAAACTAGATCTCTGAAGATCACTATCTGTCAATTTATTGTGGCATTATTTTCCAAAACTTTGTCATATCTTACAGAGATATTATGTCAATTTGTCCAGGTCATGTCCCAACTAGTCAACAATTAGCCTCATCATTGTAAGGATCAGATTGAGCAACTTCTTATGGATAACCATATCTTAAGAATTGAGTGGAGCCTCATATGCCAAGTAATACATGAATCAGAAATCTCAACGAGACAGTAAGGAATGATTTATAGGAAGTTCACTCGTAGGAAAACTTGCACAAGAAGATAGAAATCAAGCTCACCAAAAGTAGTTCCATAGGCAAGGATATAAAATTCGGGCACTTTGGCATGCCATCATATTTTGTGAATTGTTGACACATAAAAAGTGAAGAGTTGTACATAATTTTTTTTAGTTTACAAGAGTAAAATGGTTTATTATAGTTGAGTTGATTGAATATCATAAAATGCAACTGACCTCTTATATGTTGAAGATGCAAATAATTACAAATTACTTCAATCTAGATAACAAAATTTCAAGAATCCAGATCACCTCTGTAAGGAAAGTTTGCATATCAAAGTCCACTTTAAAGTAAAGGCATTAGGAAAAAAATGAAGAAGTCTTGCAACAAATTACCATGATCCACGAGAGTCTGTCTCATATATAATGCCTGATTTGGTTTCAGACGAGGAAATTCCAAGTGAAGTAATGGATGACCTGAAAAATGAGGGCAGGAATGCAAATATGTTAGTTGTGAAATATAGTTTATAATGGTCTTGTAATGAAGACCGTAAGAGTGTGCACTGGAAATTAGTTGCTATCTACTCTCACATTGCAATGATATGTATGGACAGAACCACACATATAACAGGAAAAAGGGCTAAAGAAGAAAGGAAATTATGGAAAAGCATGGTAGAGAATATATTTTACTGATTTGCTCAAATTAAAATGTTAAAAGAATCAAGAGTGATTTTCCTAAAATACTGAAGAAATCATTATAAAGGCTGCATTCTTCTATATCACCAGCATTGCTCTTGACGCTCCCCAGAAGAAATGTTATTCTTTATCAATATAGTCAATGGTTCAATGCATGTCAACCCGAACACAAAATTCTGTTTCCCAAAAGCTTATAAATGCTTTAAACACATTCTAAAAGAGACTCTATTCTTTATTTATAAGGTCACTGATTCAACGCACACTGAACAGAATACATATTTTATTTTTAGTAAGTATCAAATAAAACATTCTGAAGATTGTGCGATTTATTTTTTCCCTCTCATATTTTGCAAATTCCAACTTTTGAAACAAAAGTTAGAGTTAAAACGAGGAAGAGAGAACAATCGTCAACTATTTTGACATGAAACATCTTACAACCCTGAATTGCAAAAGGCAAATATCTTATCTGGATCTCAAGAGGCAGAAATATGATAGCAAGCTCAATAAACTATCCCAAGCTTCAAATTCAACCGAATAAGGGAAAATGAAACAGCTAGCATCTACATACTTCCTATTGAGTAGTGCTACTGTTCAGTTCCATAAATTGGCATTCAATGGGTAAATGGAGCTAATTAAAGAAAGTATAGATCGCATTCATACAGCTTGCCTCAAGACATTCTTTATGAATAATCTCTCAAATCCTCGGAACGAGTGTAAAGAACTTACCATAGCTTTATCTACGACAAAATGCAGGTTATAATCAATAACTAACCAAGATTTTGGTCACTTTCTATCGCAGCCAAAATTTTTGTCGATTCAACTTAAACTGCCACTTAATTAGCCATTTATACTCTCAATTATAGTTCCTTCTTCTTCTCTGGTCTTCCTAAAGCAAAGAATTTAATGAAGAATTAGAAAGAAAGCACCGGAGGAAGCAGTGACATTACCTAGACTATTAACAGCGAAGCAAAGCAGCAGCAACAGCAGAAGCGTCGAGAAGGAACTCATAATCATTATCTGTTAATCCAAATTAGAATACACAAAGAACATTGCCAAGAAACCAAACACCTAGAAAATCAACAGCTTCACCGCCAGGAGTTCCAAAGCCACCGGCGGCGCCGGAAACCGTTGCACGCAGCACTCACATTGAGCCACAATAAAGCAGAAGAGGGCGAAACTGGCGGGAAGGGCATGGAACCAAAGCTAAAACCCTAGCAGACAGAGGGAACGGAGACAATGCGAGCGCGGTGGATCAGCAGATCCATGAAATGCGGCGAGGATCTACACAGACATTCACGATAGGTACACGAGGAAACTTATAGAGAAAGAGGGAGAGAGAGAGTGGAGTTTCAACTTACAAAGGAGAGTAAGAGATTAGGTTAACAGAGAAAGTGCCCGAGAGTTGTTGAAACTTGAGACAAGACAACGTAGAGAGAGAGCGAGAGAAAGTTGGGGAAGTGCTTTTATTGCTTGGTGGTGGAGTAATAGTAGAGAGGAACAGTCCTAGCAAAGTTGTTTTTTTTGGCTTTTGGGAAATGATGACGCTGTCCTTTTTGCTTCATTTCATTTGTTATTGTTACCTCGAGCGTGGCATGGACGCCAACACTTGGAACGATGTCGCTTTTCACTCCTATTGTTACTAAACGCACACGCCCGCTTCAGCCTCATTTTCCTAGTCTTCCTAAATTTGACCCCACCGACTCGCTAAGTCTGACTTTTCTGGTTTTCAACATCGGATATGTACAATAATTTGGATACGATAAAAGCAGCACAAGAAAATTTTATGTTAGCACAAGATAGGACATATAGAAGGAATGATTTCAACCAAATCTATTATATACGTGATAAAGTAACAGAGATATTCACAGAGGCCCAAGTCATAAAAAAGAGATGGCAGAAATACTTCTATAGCTTATACAACAAAGATATAGTAGTCAATATAGAGTTAAGTGAACCCTCCATGCCGCAACATATTCTTAACAGATACTTATGAGAAAGGGTTACGAGAGGAGAAATTATAAAGATTTTAAGAGGGGTGGAGAGCAAAAAGGTCGTAGGGTGAGATAAGATCCCTATAGAGGTATGGAAGTGAATAGAAGTTGTCGGTATTGAGTGATTAATTCATCTCTTTAATGTGATCCTCGAGTCAACCAAAATGCTGGATGAATGGAGATTGAGTAGGTTGATCCATTTATACAAGGCTAAAGGGAATATCTAACAATGTCACAACTATAGAGGCATCAAATTATTAAGTCACACTATGAAGCTGTATGAGAAGGTAATTGAAAAGCGAATCTGGAGAGATGTTTCTATATCGACCAACCAATTTGAATTTATGCCTGGTAAGTTCATGACAGAAGCAATATATCTACTCCGTAGATTAATGAATGCTACAAGGAACGAAAACGAGATTTGCATATAGTTTTTATTGATTTAGATAAGGCATATAACAGGGTTTCTAGAGGACTCTTATGAAGGTGTTTGGAAGCAAAGGGCATTCATATAACCTATATTAGCTTAATTAAAGATATGTATGAAAGAATTGAATAGCATGAGGACGATAGGAGGCAACACAGAAGCATTTTCTATTAGTGTTGGGCTACACCAAAGCTCTGCTTTAAGCCCCTTTTTTGTTCGCATTAGTATTAGATGAACTTACCAAATATATTCAAGGAGAGGTACCTTGGTGTATGTTATTTGCTGATACTATTGTCCTAGTGGATGAGACTAAAAACAGAGTCAATTTCAAGTTAGAGCGTTGGAGGGATACATTAGAATCGAAAGGTTTTAGAATAAGCAAGACTAAGACGGAGTATTTAGAATGCAACTTTTCGGGATGTCAGATGGTATATGAGGCGGTGGTAGCAATTGATACTGACGTCATACCACAAAAGTTGAGTTTTAAATATCTCAAGTCCATTATTCAGAGAGATGGTAATATTAATGCCAATATAATACATCATATTAGATCTAGATAGGTCAAATGACGAAGCGTATCAAGGGTTTAAAAGATTCCTTTAAAACTCAAAGAAAAGTTTTATAAAATGGTGATTCGACCAACCATGTTATATAAGGTAGAGTGTTAGCTTGTCAAATGTAGATATACAAGATAGTTGTTGTTAGCAGAAATGCGTATGCTTCAGTGGATGTGTGACATTACCAAAAGAGACAAGGTCCAGTACGAAGCTGTGAGAAAATAACCTTTAGTGAACACAAAAGGAGAAAAGGGAGACCTTACAAGAACCGGAGGGAAGTGATCAAGAAAGTTATGTCAGAGTTGGCTCTTACTGAGGTAGTGGCTAGAAATAAAAAAGTATGATGTGATCGGATAAGGGTAAAGGATACCTTTTAAAGTTCACCAAAACAGTATAGTTAGTTATTAGGAAATGTTTACTCTAATGCTTGCATTACGCAACTATCGCGTAGGAAGTCCAACCCAATGTCCTTTCGAACTTTTCTAGGTGTAAGGTTTGGACAAGGCTTACGGGCCTATAACTTGGCTTCTCAGGATAGGTGTATGGGGAAAGATCTTGCGATGCCATCTAAAACCGTAGGATTGTCATACCTTCAGGGTCTTTGAGCAAGGACTCCTAGCTTAATTAAAGACAAGAAGAGCCAGATTATGTAGCTTATCAAGTGCTAGCGGATCTAGACTCTATCAGGTCTATCATTTTGTATTTTGTATTTTATTTTTATTTTTATTTATTTATGTATCTATTGTATTTCTATTTACATAATAATTTAACGTGCTAGGTTTACCTATTTACTCTTGTAACCTACATCATTCTTTTATTGTCGTATCTGCATATGAGTCTACTAGAAACAGTCTCTCTACTATGTAGAGATAAGATTGTATACTATCAGACTTTCCTAGACCCCGCTTTATTGCAGGACTTTGGATTGGGTGTGATGATGATGATGTACATGGGATATTATCGGTACAAAATAATTAAAAATTTGTTAAAGAAAATATAGTAATCTTCGATGGGTTGGACTTGGAGCAACAGTCGTAGAATGCTCTGACTTAGATTTGATACTTAAATAATTTCAATTATCATATAATTATATCAACAATTTTGATAGGATTGGACTTGTCATGTCTCAGTTTTAAATCACTTGATATTATGTTATTCCATGGAAAAAACATAGCAAATTTGAACAATATGTTAAATTCTTGTGCGACAATCAAGTTTTTGGTCCGCTAAAATTTAAATTATTGTAAAAATCTTCACCTGAGTCTCACATGCCTTTTTGATGCTCCCATTTGGTAACAAATAAAGAAGAAGATAGTGAGAAAATATCCTAATTTTTTTTCTTATTTTGTTATTAAGAATGAATAAGATAAGGAATCACAAATCTAGAATAAATTTTAAATAATATTGAATTTTTATTTTTAGGAAAGGTGTGAGTATAACTTGGAAACAAATATTAGGAATAATGAATAAAAATTTCCTCTTGTATTTGTTCAACATAACTTCTCTCTTTTCTCTCTTCTTCTTTGTGTTTCTTCTCAACTAAACCTTTCCATTCTATCTTCCTCTCAACCTATCTCTCTAGGTTAGTTTTTATGGTTCTAAACTTCTTTTAATCTTTTTGTTTTCTTTTTGTGATAGAATTGTGTTTGATGTACTATTGTTTACTTAGATTATTGTATTAGTTATTGCGTGATGATTCAAATTATTTTTTAGCATGAATTACACAAACCTAATTTCAGGTTCTGGCTCAATTTGATTTTAAAGATTTTAATTGAATCGCACAAATTACTTGTGTTGAAAGTTTTTATACAGAAATATATTGATATGGTTTTATGTAGAAATACATTGATATGATGAAATTTTGTAAAAGCCAATAACCCTTTCTAGCTTTTACACCCCTCTATATAATACCTTACAAGTCTATAACTCTACTTTCATCGCAATAAAAAATTGCTTTAAAACCAACTTGCTAGAAACATATTAGAGTTTCAATCTACGTTCTTTCTGAACCACTCTTCTTTACTAGCTCTTGCTTCGATTTTTCGTTTTCCATAAATTACCCTGCATACTATTTTAATTGACTATTTTAAATAGCTCTTTGTAATTTAATTTCTAGAAGAAGATACTGCTTCACTAATATGATAACACGTATTCTACAATTTTTGTCTTAGCAATTTTAATACTCATTCTTTATAGTTAATTGTGAAATATCTTCTATCATAAACTAACTAATGTAATCCTTTTTCTGTCGAAATTTTTCATCTACTAGGTTGAGTTTGTGAAATGTGCTTGTCTGCTTAAATGACTTATACACCCAATTGTCGACCTATTGTAACATCCCGTTGGCTAAAATTGCGAGAAAGTATTAAGAAATTAGGAAATGCACATCATGCTTTACTTAAATATGACATGCACATCAACAGTTGATGGCATAAGTCGATAGTTGCATAACTGATTGTAATTGGTATCAATGATACCTACTAATTGACCTAAGGTGGCTTGTTGGAACCTAAGGCCATTCTTAGTGATATTGGATATCGACCCATTAGGAAAATTATAATTTTTCTCGGATTAGTAGTGAGGACTATGGGTTTGGATAAAATAATGGGACCTATAATGCAAGTGATTAAAGTCCTTATTGGTATGCATTTATGTACATTCTAACACTTTCTCTCATTCTTTTAGGTTATTGAATCGTTGTGATGTCTTCGTCCAGTGTGAACTTACGCTCTTTACTTGACTCCAACAAACTCACGAGACCAAATTCTTTAGATTGGCTACAAAATTTGAGAATTGTTCTCAAATATGAGAAACTAAGATATGCCCTAGATGAGCCACTTCCCAATCTCCTTATTGCCGATGCTTCTAATGAGGATCAAAAAGCTTACAAGAAGCTACTAGATGATAGTGAGTTGGCTAGCTATATTATAATGGCCTCTATGTCACCAAAACTGTAGCAGGAGACTATAGACGCTTATACCATAATCTACCATCTAGGGAATTGTTTGATGAGCAAGCTCGGTCTGAAAGGTTCGAGACCTCATGGTTGCTTTTTCGCTCTAAGATAGCTGAGGGATTGGCTCTAGTGTAATATGTGCTGAAGATGAATGGATATATTGAGAGGTTAGCCAATTTGGGTTTCATAATGGATAATGAATTAAGTATAGACTTAATTCTGATTAGTTTAACCGATAGTTATTAGCAGTTTGTGCTTAATTATCGGATGAACCAAATATTCACTTCGATACCTTAGGTGATTAATCTACTTAAAACAGTTAAGCAAACTGTCAAAAAGGATAGTAAGGCTATGATGTTGGTGGACTTTGCTTCTGGTTCTTGCAAGAGGAACCAAAAGAAAAAGAAGAAGTCCAAGAAGCTAGTGGGAGGTATAGCCAAGAAGAAGACAAAGGACAATGCACCAAAGGGAATATGTTTTCATTGCAACAAGGAATGGCATTAGAAGAGGAACTGTAAAACCTGTTTGGAGTCGCTGAAGCAGAAGAAGGTATTAAATGCTCCACCGTCTACTTCAGATATGTTATTTGTCATTGAGGTAAATACTATTTCTAATCATAACATTTGGGTATTAGATACCGGATGTGGCTCACACATATGTGTTGATATGCAGGGGGTCTCAGGGATGATAGACCGCTCAAGAAGGGAAAGATGGACCTATGTGTGGGAAATGGAGCAAGAGTTTTAGCATTAGCCATAGGCACCTATGTTTTGTATCTTCCTAATGGGCTAGAGTTAATTTTGGATAATTGCTATTATGTACTTGTTATGACAAAGAATATTTTAATCTATTTCATATCTTAATAAAACTGGATTTCATTTAACTTTTTCAAGCAATGTTTGTTCAATTAAGTTGAATGAAATGTTGTATGGTACTACTACATAGTGCAATGGTATTTACATATTAGATTTGTACAATCTAATTTTAAATATCAATGATAATAAAAGATAAAAAAGGATAACTTAAAATCATCTTACTTATGACATTGTCGAGTTATCCATATAAGTGAGGGACGCTTGGCTAAGCTACACAGGAGTGGTAGCTTAGGGTCATTTGATTATGAATCATATGACACATGTTGTTGGGACCCGTTTCGAAACCAGACCCTAACCGGAAAAACGGAATCGGAATACAAAACGGAAATAGAAATGCGAAACAAAAGAATGGGAACAGATCCTAAAACGAAGCAAATTGGAATGAAAGGTAAAAGAATCGAAAGCGAATCGAATACGAAGTCAAATCGAATTGGCTCGGAAAACAAACCAAACAAACTATGTAATCAAACTGAAATACAAATTCCGACATCCGATAACGTACACTTTTAGAATAGCGTCTCGTTAGAAACCTTAAGACTAAACCAATCTGAAACTCGGTATAAATTTTTTTCTTTTTCATCAATTTTATTTTACTTAATCTCATACAAAGCAATACACTTCTTCAATTTGGAATTCATCAATTCCATTACCTCAATCAAA
>JANZLD010000004.1:40371314-40387273 GCA_026413575.1 Erythroxylum carthagenense | reverse complement strand
GAGGCGAGCATGTGGAAGCTATAAAACCTTGAGGTCAAGGGTTCGAGTCGTGGCCTCACCCTTGACCAAAGAGGACAGTACCAATTATGTGGGCAGCGGGGGTACGCGGGGGTACGCTTGGTACCGAATCCCGGTACCGAATCCCGGACCCAACAACTTAATACATAATACATATTTTATGAGATGTTATACAATAAAGAATGATTTTCACAAAGCTTTTTAATAATGTCAATGGGGATTTCATCTTACATTCATTGAAAGCTTTTGGATTTCTTTTAAAATTTGTCAACTAGATTAAGGAATCATTAACTTGACTCTTTTTATGTCTTGGTGAATGGGACTACTAAGGTTTAAGTCAAGGTGATCCTCTTTCCCCTTATCTTTTGACTCTATAGGTTAAAGTTTTTATTATACTAATTAACCTTGTTATCAATAAGGAGAGGAATTTTAGATATCGTAACAAATGCAAAAGGCTTAAAAAACATTTCTTGTCTTTTATTGATGACCTTTTTTTTTTCTTCTAGTTAGAGTTGATCCCAACTTTGTGAGTATTTTTTAATGATAGCTTTTCATATATTTAAAGATCTTTTAGGGCTATCAATCAATAATGAGAAAAGTTAGTTATTTATTTCAACATCTGTAAATCGTCTCTCCATCTAGCTTTCTTGCCTAGTAGGATTGAAAGTCATAAAACCTCCCTTTACCTACTTGGGAATAACTGTTAACACTAAAATACCAACTTGTAGGGACTTCTCCCCCTTTATTGAAAAAGGTTCAGAAAGGGATTAACATTTTTGTAATAGATTCCTTTCTTTTATATGTAGAGTGTAACTTATAAACTTAATCCTCAACAATTTACATGTTTATTAGTCAACCTGTTTAGTTTTTCCTAAGATTTGATTGAACCTTTGGAAAAGATGATGAAATGCTTCTTACAGTCTAAAGACATTTTTAAAGAGATCAATTACAAAAGTTAAATGGCAAGAGGTTTGCTTACCTAAAAAGAGGAGGATATGGGAATTGTTCCTATTAAAACTACTAATAAAGTTTTAATCATGAAGAGGATTTGGAGATTTTTGAATGATAAAGAAATATTTTGGGTTAAATAGATCCATGGACATTATCTAAAAGAGTATAATTTTTGGAGCGTTGAACCTAAGCAATGATTAAAAAATTGAACCAATTTGATGGATTCAACTACAAAAATCTTGAAATGACCAAATTTTCAGTTTGATTTACCTTAATAACCCTTATTATTAAAAATCAACTGATATATTAATTAACTAGTTAATTTTTATAATCTAACTAGTTTTTCTAAACTAGAATAAACAAGTTAGTTTTCATTTAACATTTTTCTTTTCCAATTTAACTTTAATTTCTGCAATGGGCAAGGATAGTCTCTTTCTTTAATCCTATTTAAAATTCTCCAACATCTTTAAGCCTTACACACTCTATCAAATGGAGTTTGAATCTTATTTTTACACTGCCAATACTTCTTTATCCAGTGACAAAAAAAATAACAACTTTTTAACCTATCCTCTTCACAGTTAGATTGGCTAAAGCTTATTGATTGGACTAATCAAAAGAACAATATATGCAAGGGTTACTTCTTAATATATAGAGTTGCTTTTAGGAAAACAATTTATGCCATTTGGAAGGAGAGAAAATAGATAGTTTTCCAATGAAAAGAGGTTTGCAACAACTACATTTTTCAAGGTTTGGTAAGCTCAATTACGGAACAACTCATTATGCACAAGATCCACCTCATACACAACATAAGCTCATTTATAAAATGGGGAATCTAATATGCAATAGACTAGTTTTAATTAAAGTTACACAAATTAAAAATGATCTTAATATAAATCTTACTTACACACATTTTAACTCAAACTTGGGTCTAACTAGTTGGTTTAAAGAGTCGTTCAACGAATAATTATAGTTAAACTTTATTGGAGCATTCCTTTTAGGAATAAATAACTAGTTTTCTCCCCTTAGTGAAAAAGGTTATCATCTTAGCTCATAGTATGGCTATTAAGCCATTTGTTTCTTAATCAAATTATACTCCTAAGCTTGTATATTTTTTACAAAAGAGATATTAGATTCAAAAGTTTTTAACCTATTGGAAAAATTTTAAGGTAATTATTAAAAAAATTCCTAAATTTTTCAATTCTAATATAAACTTTAAAAAGTGACAATAAAATGTATAAATTTTCAATTTTTTACAAAAATAACCTAACAATAATCTTTCCATTAACGTTGCTGACTTGACATACCATGTCACCTACCATCTTTACCACATAAATTGAACATGAACTTCATTTTCCATGTCAACAAAATATATAATTTAAATAAAAATAAAATATGAAAATAACTCATTTTCTCTTCTGGCTCTTCTTGAAATTTCTGCTGTCACTAGAAGATGGTAAAAGAATTGCAAAAATTGGCTACCGATTTGTTTAAGCAGTACCAGTGATATATAGTTCTTTGGTTCCTTAAAACACTAAAATGAAAGAACAAAAAACGTGACTACTAGAGGGAAAAAGAAAAGGAAGAGAAAACTTAATGATGCTATTTTATTTAAGTGAGTTGCATGGTAATTTGATTGATTGCTAAAGTTTGACGAGAACTATTAGGAATAAGCTCCATAAACATTAGCTTATCTAAAAAATCTCCCTATACCGACACTCATGGCTTCAAAATGCCTACTCTCCTCTATAATATGATTACATCATTAATTCATGATCAAAATGTTTAGTATTAACACCATTAACTGAAAAAGTTAAATAGAAGACATGGCATATCCAATAGCTTCTGTTTTTTTTTTTTTTTTGGATAAACCTGAGTTATTCAGTCATGGTAATAAAAACTTGGAGAACCAGGAAGGAAGAGACTTAAAAAAGAAATATGTTTGATCAAATACCATAAGATTTTAAGGTAATTCCAAATTCAGAAAGCATTCAAAATTTTTGAGTTTGTAAAAGAAAAAAAAAACTTTGAAGAAATTGAGGACACTAACATCAATACTGTAAATAATCAAGCCAAGTTTCTTTCACAAGAAAGTTACTATAACTCAACAAAATCACAATAAAAGAAATTATCCTAAAAGGGAAACTTAAGCCAACTTGTACATGTAAATGTATTTTCTCTGCCCAATATCCTTTTTAACTCCAATATTGTTTTCTTAGTTGGAGAAGGAGATAGAGCAAAAAAAGAAGAACCCAATTAAGAGAAAAATGAGTTATTTTCATAACTCATATTTATTTAAAAATATGTTTTTATTTTTGATGTAGAAAATAAATTTAATGTGTTATCCAATCTCAAAGTTAATAGGTGACATAATATGCCATATTAATAATATTAACAAAAAAGACAAATGTCGGGTTATTTTTTATAAAAAATAAAAGTTTAAATATTTTATTACTATATTTAAAATTTAGGTTATAATTGCAAAATTCAGTAGAATTTATGTTTATTTTATAGTTAACTTTTTTAAAATTTAGTGCTAAATTTTTTAAAAAATTTAATTTAATAAATAATATTTTAAAATTTGTATAAATAAATCAAACTGTTGTTTTTATTTATGTAATTAATAGATGGACATTTATATGACATTTGATGGATTTGGTGAAAAAGTAAACCAACCTTTTGACTTGACTTATATAAGTTTTTTTTTTTTTTAAGTTTGACCCTTATTAAAAAAATTCTAAAGATTAGGTACTATTTAGTTTGTTATCCCTAAAAAATACCATTACTTATTTTAAAAATATATTCAATTTCTCATTTTTATTGATAACCTATTTTGTATAAATAATTAATTAACTTGAATGATTTTCTCTGCTAATAAATTATTAATAATTAATTGACATCATAAATTTATGAAATCCCTAAAAAAAATATCAATACTTATTTTAAAAATATATTCAATTTCTCATTTTTATTTATGAACTATTTTGTATAAGTAATTAATAATTAACTTTAACGATTTTCTCCGTTAATAAATTATTAATAATTAATTGACATAATAAATTTATTTATCCAGACAAAATTAGTAAAATAATAAAAATAGGTCGAATTTATTTTAGACAGGTAAAAGAATACCAGGGATATGGTCGTTTCGCACCTTGTTCAGCATCGGATGCATCTTTAATTGTTCACTTCTATTCCGTTTCATGAACAGCATCACTTCCTTGAGAGTTCCGAATCGAATCCTCGTCCTTATCTACCTACAGATCATTACTTCCCCTCATCGAATTCCACTTGGCTGCAATTTTCTCTTTCTGGTATGCTTTTTCTTATACAGTGTTCTGTGTAAACCTGTTGTACTGCTCCCTCTTTTGCGCATCTGGTTGGTCTTGCTGAGTTTTTCTTTATCTCTCTTTTTAATTTATTGCCTGTTAATTGGCTCAAATAACTGGCTGATGTTGTTGCTGAATTTTGAACAAGGTAGATGTATGTTGACTGTGGCAGTTTATTTTGAGATACAAACATGAGAAGCTGAGTTCTGTTAAACTATTTTTCTGCCTGTTGAAATAAGAGTGTCCATTCTTTTGGGGGCATTAAGTTTTGCAATTTTAAAAACCGGGCCTGGTGGGTTGGGATCATTTCTGCATTATGTTTTAATATTCATTCCTTTTGTCTTTCGGTGATGGTTTTATGCTTTTTCTTCGTTATCTGGCGGCTTTCATGCAGTTATCATTTTGGGTTTGGATTACATGGTAAAGAGGGTATTTGGTTCGTTGTGTGAACGTGTCTCCTTGAAAATTGACGTCCATAAAGGCTGGAATTTCAATCCAATTTGTTGCCATTACTAAGGGATAATCTGTGAAATGGGAATATCTGATAATAGAAGGCGAGGAAGCTTATCAAAACAGCAAAGAATTTGCTGAAGTTCATTGATGGACGATTCAGCTAAAACAGTTGGTCCAAAAGGTCTGATAAAAACGCATGAATTTATTAGAATCATCATCCAAAGCCTTTATTCATTGGGTTATAGAAAGTCTGCTTTATGTCTGGAATCAGAATCTGGCATCTCGTGCAAATCCATGGATTTGGAGTTGTTGGAATCACAAGTACCTGAAGGAAATTGGGATGGCTGCATTAATACACTCAGTGCAATGGAGGACTTGCCGGGTGAGACTAGAGCTTCAGCTATGTTTCTTGTGTTTAAGCAATGCTTGCTAGAGTATTTGATTTGTGGGGAGGACTCATTGGCACTGACTGTTTTAAGAAAGCGGGTTCCTTTGTTTCGACTTGGCAGGGAAAATATGCATGATCTAGCTTTCAGTATTCTGTGCTGGAAGGATGTGGAAGTAGATAAGAAGGATGATAGTATCCGAGAGATGCGAAAAAGACTATCAACAGAACTGGTAAAATTACTTCCTCCACCAATTGTGCTACCTGAGAAAAGGTTGGAACATCTGGTTGAAACTGCCGTTATCTCACAAATTGAATCTTGTTTGTATCATAATTCAATGGATGCCATTTCACTGTATGAGGATCATTGCTGCACAAGAGATCAGCTTCCTTGTGAGACTGCTCAGGTGTGCTTCTTGCTGATTTTTAAAGCTATTTCGGCACAATGATGCTACATAATTAGGACAATATAATTTTTGCTTTTGGTGTGTACGTGAGCATATAACAAAGTCAATGAAAATGTGACTATAGGTCTTCTGTTGTTATTGTTTAAAGTTGTAACGCAAACCATATGGCAAGAATTTAATTTACTTTAGAACATTCGAATGATTAAATATATTGTCAAATTATTGACTCTTGTGGTATCTTTGTTTCCTCTTTTGTGCCTTTTCTATGTAAAATGACAATATTTTTAAAAGAATTGACTAAAAAACAGAGTATAAAGGTGTTTTGAAACTCAAAGTGGAAAAGTTTTCCACTGTTAGTATTTTAAATATAGTCAAAGAATGGATCAGTTAGGATCATATAGGACTTTTTTTTAATGATTCTAGATCATATTTCACAATATTCCAGACATGGAAGAACTGCATTGATTTATTCATTGTGTACTTAATATTTACTCTTTCGTGCTGGTTCCTTAATCTGTTGCATGTTATCTGCACCTTATGATTAGAGTATGTTGAAATTGTGCTGGGGCCTCATGGTTATTGTTGCCCTTTTGTAGAACAGCAGTATCATTCAAGTACATAGGAGCAGAAATAAATAAAAATCATGAGGCTATGGATAATATGAGTATTGGCTTATGTATACTGCATGTTGCTTATATCATGTGTTTAAGTCATCCTTGTTCTTTGTTTCTTTTACAGATTTTGATAGAACATAAAGATGAAGTTTGGTTTGTACAATTCTCTAATAATGGCGAGTACTTAGCCTCTTCTTCAAGTGATTGCACTGCCATCATATGGAAGGTACTATACTAATTTCTTTTTTTGGCGTGTGGTGAACTTGATTTCTTCATTTAATAACGCTTATTGAGATTGAGAATTTACACCTTGATGTATTCTTATTGTCAAGAATCCATTCAATTTTAAAAGCTTTTCATTGTTCGCTGTGGCTTATGAGTTAATCAGTTATTTTCCTAACATGCTTCTTTACCCAAGTATGGACAATTATCAATAAATTAGAATCCATCGTACTGCAGCGTGGCTTTAGCTTGAGGCCTTCTAGTCATAAGAGCTCTAATACTGGTAAAAAAAACAAAATCATTTGACCGCATTTAATCTGTTGGATGATATCCAATGATGGATCAAATATACTTGTAGCACTTTCATTATATGACTAGATTCGAGTTCAAATATAACAACTCTATAACATGTTGGAAATGCCACTTTGTTGATGTGAACGGCAGGTCTTCCTCCTCTTCTTGTGTTGACAATGTTTGGAATACTGCCTCCTGATAGGAGGTTTTTGAGCTTAAAAGTTAATTGTTCAGTTGGGTTGTCACATATATAATTTTGCCTGGGGTTTTAGATCTCATCTGAATAGCAAGTAGATCCATACAGCTCATTTTCAAGCTATTTATAGCTGCAATAGTTCAATAACGAATCTTATCATGATTTCTTTAATTGTTAGAGTTTAGCCGTAGACTGTAAAATTGTTTTCAGTTACCAACAGGGATATATATATTTTTTTCTCAGACATTCACCAGATCACTATTTTGTATTGGTCTGGCAACTCTTTTGAGCCTCAGCTTACAGTAATTGATTATAGAAAATTGGATCATTTCAACTTGCATTTTGTCAACCTAAATGGATTTGGTATTGCAAAACTAGTGGCTCTGCTAGTTTGATTTGATTATAAATAGTCAGTTTCTATTAATTTTTCCCTAGATAATATTATCTTATGCTGTTTGGCTGACATGATTTGCATTTTGGTATGCTTTGCTTCTTATGTTTGATGATCTTATCGGTGGGATTCTTATCATTACTGTACCAGTTAACTGAAGGTGGAAGGCTGATTTATAGACACACACTAAGAAGTCACCAAAAACCAGTATCCTTTGTGTCATGGAGCCCTGATGATAGGAAGTTGCTAACTTGTGGAAATGGAGAAGTGCTTAAGCTGTGGGATGTGGAAACAGGTAGATGCAAGCGTACGTTTGGAGATAATGGCTTCATTGTGAGCTCCTGTGCTTGGTTTCCCGACTCAAAGCAATTTGTCTGTGGCAGTTGTGATGCGCAGAAGTGCATCTGCATATGGGACTGCGATGGAAATGAGAGAAGAGCTTGGAGAGGGAAGAGGATCCCAAAAGTTTTAGATCTTGCTGTGACAGCAGATGGTAAAAATCTTATAGGCGTATCTGATAAAGAAATTGTGATACTAAATTTGGTGACAAATGCTGAAAAAGTCATTCGGGAACAGCACCCAATTACGTCTCTTTCAGTTTCCTCTGACAGCAAGTCCTTCATAGTCAATCTTAACAGCCAGGAGATCCATTTGTGGGATGTTGCTGGAAAGTGGGAGGAGCCACGGAAATATGTGGGCCACAAGCAAGAGAAATACGTGATACGGTCTTGTTTTGGTGGATTGAATAGCTCGTTTATAGCCAGTGGCAGTGAAAATTCATTGGTATGCTTCTGTTTTTTCCTGCATTTAGATCCTCTCTTAAAACAATCGATAAAATGCCGTAATGGCCCATTTGATGTCAGTAGCCAATTATGTTGCTCTGCCTATGCAGGTATATATATGGAATAGGCGAAACTCTAGCCCAATTGAGGTGTTATCTGGCCATTTAATGACTGTAAACTCCGTGAGTTGGAATCCTAGGAGGCATCAAATGCTAGCATCCGCAAGTGATGATCACACAATCCGCATATGGGTACCTAGGAATGTACAGCATGACAAGTTGAGTTGATTAAACCAATTGATGTGTTTCAAAGCCAGTGTACATAGGCTATGTTCTTGTCAGACATGTATGCGAACAAATTGGTCCTTCCACTTTTGGACAGCATTTCCCTTCTGTACATTCCAATCCTTCTAGCTATTCATAATTGCGTATACAGCCCATTTTTAGATGTTCCAATAAAAGGAGACTGGGATTGATCGAATGATTTATGGTGAGGCTTTGAGTCTTCCTGGATGAAACATTAAACGTGCTTTTGCTTGGTTTTGATAACCTGGCCCATGTGAATATGCTTCCCTGGATGGAAATTATTAATGCTGGCAGGAATTGCTATAAAGCAAAAAAGATTACATGTGAATATTCCGCTTTTGCTTAAAATTAACAGCTGCGAGTGCATTCTCAATCTCAATTCGTCCTATCCTTTCTCAGCCAGAGCCCCCCCGCCAACAGGAAATTGTATTATTATCTAAATCTTTAAATTTAAAATTTAAAAATATCTATTCAATATTAATAGGCTTTTTTGTTATTTTATTTTTACTGTGTTGCTTGCAGACGGACTATTGAGGGGTATTTTGGTCATGAAAATATGAAGTAGGTTCAAACGACGGGAGCAATTCGTCTGACTCGAGACTTCTACGCTCCAATCCTAATCCAAAATCCAACACCGGAGATGAGCCCTTGCATTTTTTAATTCTACTCCCATCCATAGCTCCATTTTTGTACCCTCAATTCTTAGGGTTTAATTAGCTATTTAATTTCTCTTTCTTTGCGATTGAAAATTTCTTTCGTTTGGCTGTAACATGCTTATGAACGTCCATCGTAAGAACGAAGAGATGACAGGAAATGCCTTGCCGGTTGATCGGAATCTGGTTCAGTCTCCGCCTTGCAGTAATCCTCTTCAAAGGTATTTTATTGCATTCACATTAAATTCGGCGACTAGGGACTGAATATGTTCCTTTCGCTTCTTCCTCTTTGTAATTTTTTATCAACTGGCCGGTGGATTTGAGTTGAAACGATTGGTGGGTCTTAATCAGAATGTCTTATTGTTTGTCTGATATGGATGAGAGCTAGAAGTGAACTTTATTTGATTAATAATTTAATATCTTTAATTGATAGAGCTAGAATTTAACTTTATTTGATTGAGGGGGACCAGAGTTTAGTCTGCTGAAGTTTTGAGATAGGTTTTGTCAATTGGAGTTGAAATGTGACTAAGTTCTGCAATTATTGAAGTTTTGTCTGAGTTGAGTTTGATAATTGCGACTCAACTGGACATTGTGTGTGTCTGTGTGCTATTTTTATCCTCTTGGATTATCGAAAGTTTATTGATTCATTATTTTGTTGTGCTTTTGTTTTCAAATTTTTACAGTAGCAGGAATGTGTTGTGCTTGCTAATGCGGAGGGAGATATGCGACAGAATGAAGCATGTGCCAAAAAGGCGGTGGGGAGAAGCATCTCAATTGAATGCTAATCTTTTATCTATGGCTCAAAGTGAACCGTCAAGAGATGCTAGGCGTGGTCTTATTTCTTGGTATTTCAATGATTTCAGTTTTCTATTTATGTCTTTTTGGACTTTCTGTTTCAGATTGGCCTTTTTGTTTATTGGTTTTCTGCTATATCTTAGGGTTGAGGCAGAGTCTCTGCGCCATCTATCAGCCAAGTATTGTCCTCTGGTGCCTCCTCCTAGATCAACCATTGCAGCAGCATTTAGTGCTGATGGAAGAACACTTGCTTCTACTCAGTAAGTTCTTTTTGCACTAATACCATTTTATTTGTGATCATGCAAGTTGTGATTGTAATCTTGTCCCCCTTCTCTCTCGTCCCACTATAATAATTTTTGCAGTGGTGACCACACTGTGAAAATAATTGATTGCCAGACTGGAAATTGCTTAAAGGTGTTGAGTGGTCATAGAAGGACTCCTTGGGTGGTGAGTTTTAACTTCAAGTTTTTGAGTGCATTGTAGTTGACATTTTTATTTGAATTTTGTCCCAATTATGACTGACAACTTGAATTCATGGCTGCTGTTCACAGTATGCAAAATAATATGTTTTTTCTCCTGTAAATCTATATTCTTATATCATGTTGTCTGGTTTACACTGAATTTCTAGTTATACAGGTTAGGTTTCACCCATTGCATGCTGAAATTCTTGCAAGCGGGAGCTTGGATTATGAGGTTCGCTTGTGGAATGCAAGGACTGCAGAGTGCATAGGGTCACGTGATTTCTGTAATTTAAACTCAGGCTCTTGTTATTCTTGATATTTTTTTTAAACTATTGGTGACTAATTATTATTTCTTAAGATGAAGTTAAGCTTTTGAATTTATTCTCTCTTAGATCGTCCCATTGCCTCCATTGCCTTCCATGGTGAAGGAGAGCTATTGGCTGTTGCATCTGGTCACAAGGTGTGGTTTTGGTCCTTTAGTGTAGATCAATGTTCCTTATATTCCTTTCCTATAATTTTGATACCTCATATTTTAGTTGACATAATGTTACTGTACTTTTTCAGTTATACATATGGCACTACAATAAGAGAGGGGAGGCTTCCTCGCCAACGATTGTGTTGAAAACAAGACGCTCTCTTCGAGCGGTGCACTTTCACCCACATGGTGTTCCATTTCTTCTGACTGCTGAGGTGAATACTTTAAGGAGTGTTTGATTGATATTTTATCCATACCATCCTGTAGATTACATTATTGGACTGATATGCAGGTCAATGATCTTGACTCTTCAGATTCCTCGATGACTCGAGCAACATCTCCTGGTTACCTGAGATATCCTCCTCCTGCTGTTTTCGTGACAAATGTTCACTCCAGTGATCGAGTTTGTTTGGCTGCTGAAATACCTCTTATGTCATTTCCTTTCTTGTTTGTGCCTTCTTTTACTGTAGATGATAGCAGAATAGATGTTAATAGACATGGTGGTACAAGTATAATGCAAGTAGATCTTTCTGCACCAACGCAGTTTCAGGCGGATGCAAATGCAGTAGAGAACTATAATACATTAGTTTCCCCCATGGAGACATTTCCGGCAATTCCATCTTGCTCGTATCTTGGTACATTAAGTAATGCTTTTCCCAGTGCAATGAGAAATGGTTTTTCTGGCGCCGCAGGAGACGCCATGGGTATGGATGAAATGAATCCTGTTGGGGAGACCCAGCGTGGGAGATCTACTAACCTAGATACTTTTGTTGGTGGTGGTGGTGGTGGTGGCAATAGCGCCTTGGATGGAGTATCTAGACACGTCCCTCCTGTTCAACAACATGCAAACTTTAGCCAAATTCATCAACTTTTACTGCCTAGAGATCCAACTTGGTGGGAACTACCCTTCTTGCAAGGATGGCTGATTGGTCAAAGCCAGGCTAGTGTTTCCTCAGCACCTCCTCCTAATAGTGATGATCATGAGCATTCAGCTCAGTATACAAGTCCTACTCATTATGTGGAAGCTGCAGTGGCTTCTTTAGCAATGCCTGGAAACACCAGCCTGTCAGGGAGTTCCAGTCGATTGAGATTGCGACATCGCAGTTCGCGTTCTCGCTTTTCTGTACCTGAATCTGGTGAATTTTTGACTCCTATAAATACACAACAGAATGACACTGATAGTCAGCCCATATTTAATAGAATCCACTCTGAAATCGCCGCATCACTGGCAGCTGCAGCTGCTGCAGAGTTACCTTGCACTGTAAAGCTCAGAGTATGGTCACATGATATAGAGCGTCCTTGTGCACCCCTTAGTGCTGAAAAATGTCGTTTAACTATACCGCACGCTGTCCTTTGTAGGTTAGTAAAATTCTTTTGATGAAGTCCTTGATATCAATATGGCAGTGTTATCTACTGCTTCTGTTCTTATCTGTTGCTTTTGTACGATACCTTGATTCTTTCAACCAGTTTTTATATCTTTATTGTCACATTTCTCTTACTTTTTATTATAAAAATGACCTTTTCAGTGAAATGGGCGCCCATTTTTCTCCGTGCGGCAGATATTTAGCTGCATGTGTTGCGTGCATGCTCCCTCATATGGAAGCTGATCCTCGACTACCTAATGTGGTTCATCAAGATGCTGATACTGCAACTTCTCCCATTCGACACCCCATTTCAGCTCATCAACTTATGTATGAACTTCGCATATATTCTCTGGAGGAAGCAACGTATAACTCTAATCCAACTCCTTTGAACTGACTCTTTATTCCCCTTTAATCTGAAGAACAGTTGTTTTTTTTCTAAAATTTTGTTGTTTCTACTCAGATTTGGTTCGGTGCTTGCATCGCGAGCAATTAGAGCTGCTCACTGTTTGACGTCAATCCAGGTCAGCGTCTTCTGATAGGTGTAAGGGATTTGTGTATATATATATATATATACATGTACACATATTATTCTGTGGGTGTCCTGGTATGCTTTCACAATAGGCCTTCCCCCATAATTAATATTTTTGATTATCCTTATATAGTTCCGCGGTATCCTCATAGGAAGTGAAACACTGCTGTGGAATTTTACCTCTTTTGGCTTGATGAGATTAGATATGTCATTGTTTTTGGGCTTTCTTTATCTCAATTGAATTAGTTTCATTGAGCTATGGTTACTTATTAGTTGGTCTAAGCTTCTGAAGCTTTAGGCTAGACTGTGAGCAACTTGACACAGCAATGGTGTTACAACAATTTGTATGGTCCGCATAAAGAATTTTGGCATAAGTTTCTTCCATGATACTAGACTTATGTTTGATATTGCGGACCATATTTAAATTGTTTTTTTTTGTGTGCTTGGAGTCAAACTGGTTGTTTGGAGATGCACTTGAATGAGATTCAGTTATTAGATTACTGATAGATATTTTGACATGTAAAATTTAATTAATGCTACTGTGAAATTTCTAATATTACTGTTAGAAATGCTTGATGTTTTCTGTACAGTTCTCACCTACTTCTGAACATATATTATTGGCATATGGTCGACGTCATGGGTCCCTTCTTAAAAGTATCGTTATTGATGGAGAAACAACATCACCAATTTACACAGTTCTGGAGGTAAAGAGTTCATATTCCTGTCGATGTTCATTTGGTACTGTAATTTTATGATAATTTCCATGCGAGTGACATAATTGATGCTGAACTTTTCCCTGATATTTAAATGCCAATGACGGAAGACTATTAAACATTAATAGAAACTTCAATGAAAAAGATTCAGTTACTGATAAAAGTGAGAAGTTGATTCTTTAGTGTGGATATGATGAAATCAGCTTTCTTGTAGAATTAATCTTTTGGTTGTCTCTCTGAGCAATAAATGAAAACATGGAAATTGTGATGCCATGTTGGATACTTAAACTGCTGTCATTTTACTTAGAATATTTGCATAGTTGGGTTACGTGTGCACTTTGGTTCAGGCATGCACAATTTCATATATTTTTTAGTATGCTTCTTCTTGTTCCTTTTATTTAAAGTGACAACCTTTCAGTTTAACCATGTATTTCTGTTATTTAGGTTTACAGAGTTTCAGATATGGAGCTAGTGAGAATACTTCCCAGTGCAGAGGATGAAGTGAATGTTGCTTGCTTTCATCCTTTTGCTGGTGGAGGCCTTGTTTATGGAACCAAGGTATGCATTGTCCGATGATATTCACATATTTTTAGTGTTCATTGTTGAACTTTGCAACTTTTTTGCAGGAAGGTAAACTTAGAATACTCAGGTTTGATGGTGCTCAAGGTGTGAATTGCAGAAGGAGAAATGATTTTCCTGAGGATTACATGACAGAGGTATAATAATGTCTGAAACTTGCCTCATATTTTCTGGCATAATAACTGATTTTTGTGAGATTTCAAATTGTTCTCATTAGAATTTCGTCATCTGGGAATAGTAATTAGAATGTTTGTACATCTGTGGTACATGTTTTGTTTGCATACTATTAAGATAACGTTCTTATCATTTGTATTGGGTTTCACTTCGATCTGCAGTGGATCTTGCATCTTGTGTGTGTAGTTGATTGACTGTGTTGCATTACCGAAGTAAAGCAATCTTTAATAAATTTTCTACGTGAGCTTTAACGTTTCTGTTTCAACTTTTCGGAAATGATGTGTATATGACGAATCATTCTCTTTATGTTTTCGTATCGATTGTAGGTCCAGACATATGCTGTAGGAGGTTAGGGATCCCACGGTTTAAGTTACTGTGAAGATACATAGAACTTGCCGCGGACATTGTATGGTTATGTTCTTATCTTATGTTTCATGATGATTTAGCATTATAGAGGCATGGCAATTTGAATTTCGTCCGGTTGTGGTTGCTCGTAAACAAAAGCGCTAGGCATAGGTTGTCGTGAGTTATATAAGCTTTCATTATTTGTGGTTATCTGCAGGAACCTGGGAGCGAGCCACACTTGAAGGTGCAACTAATGGTTATTTACAGGGACCTGGGAACGAGCCTCACTTGAAGATGCAACTAACTGCTGGAGTTCTTCACTTGCTGACTTCACACCATGTATTTTTAATTTGTGTACCAAAATGTAAAGGATTCGTGTACAAATTCTTTATTAATACAAGTTTTGTTTTTTTCTTCAACCAATGACAAGCAGACAAAAGCTTTTTCACGACATGATTGACCCGTCATAACTATCAAATGTTAATTGAACCGATGATTCGAAATAAGTGTGTTCTCTCTTAGACAAATAATTATTGATCAATTTAAAGATGCCTAAATTTTGGTACTTCTTTAAATAGATTGACGGGCCATAACCACACATGTTTCTATTCAGGCGGTGTATGTCCCTCTATATTCTTTCATTTATTTATTATTTTTAAAAGTAAAAAACGAGGAGGACTATTATGGAGCTATGTGAAATCGGTAAACAATGCCCATGTAGTTGTTCAACTCTATATTTTTTATTGCTAATAATAGCATGACTTTTTAAATTCGATATAAATTTTTTTAGCATTAGATTATGTAACATACTGACCTAAATAGGGTTATTATTTTGTAACATGGATTGGAATTTAAATATATATATATATAGAATTTTATTCTATAATTTAAAAAATTATTTAAAATGGTATTTGATATTGCACGGTATCAAAAGTAAAATTAATACCAATTTTGATCCAGGATTTATATCTTTTACTTTTCCTCTTCACAAATGAAATGTAGCACAATGCCATTGAAGTAACAAAATAATATGAAAACAAAGAAAAATTATTGATGTCCCTTCTGCTCTAAATTGATGATGATATATACTATTAAAGATGATAATAGGTTAAGTTAGATTATGAGGAATCTAAAAAGCTTGTAAAGTCTACAACTCATTTGGGCTTGAAAATTATTACCAATATAAATCAAAACTAATCATTCAAATATGCTTTTTTGTTATTTCTTATTACCATAAGCTATTTCATTATCAAGTGTTAGATCTATATTAAGAGGTTGTATTATACAATTCACAACTAGTATAGAGGACAACTAGCATAGAGGTATTGGACATTGGACAAAAACAAAATGTTGAAGACAACTATCTAAAGTAAAGGAGAATAAGAAATATTTAAGAGAAAGAAATATAGTGGCATTAAATTTATATAAGATATAAGAAATGTCATGTAACATCCCGTTACTGTCAGTATGGGTATTATGGTAATATCAGGATAGACTGATATTGTAACATCCCGTTACCAGAGCGAC
>JANZLD010000004.1:39988355-40001901 GCA_026413575.1 Erythroxylum carthagenense | reverse complement strand
TATTAAAAATCAAATCAATAATGCGTGGAACTGTCCTATAAAGCATGTGCTTTGACTGACGGGTGCAGTGTCTGTATGAGACGCGCTGCTTCTGTGTGGGAAACGTGTATTACACTTGCCCCATCATTTTTTCATGTCTAGGTTTGGAAATCTAGGTCGTCGCTGCTGATTTTTCTTCTGTTTACTTCATCGATTACCGACTTCTCCGATACTGTCGCTTGGTCATTTGCTTTTGTCATGCCTCCGCTTGAGGCTCCTCGCCACTAATGCCTCCTCACGTTGCCATCGACCAGCGACACAAGCTTCTCGAATGCGTCTTCTAGCCAACCTCCATGCTGCCATTGACCAGCGATGTCCTACGCTGTCGTTGACAAGTGACGTTCTCCGAGCCTAGACACGCAATCGTTTGCAGAACATAAAACGCAAACAATCCAATAAATGCAAATCCAGATTCGCAAACATCACACAGGAAAAAAGAAAAGAAAAATGCAAGGACTAGTCACATACACAAAGCCACAACAACCCGAATTCTAGCAGCCATCACAAACCAAAAACAACCATTAAAACATCAATTCCCATTCACAAACAACCAGACAATCCATAATTGCCAATCTGGATTTTTCATATTTGATCTACCTCAAGTTTTTACGATTATGGTTTTTTTTGTTTTCTCTAATGGGTTTCTAGAACCGAAAAGTTTATTTTCATATTCTGGGTTTCAGATGTTCAGTGCTTTTGAGTTTCAAGCTTTCCAAAAGCTTTTAATTTGAACCATTCAGATTATTAATCAAATCTAATTTTATTTCATAATTTAAGGTTTTAATTTCAGTTACAAATTTTAAGATTAATAACAATTGAACAATGTAATCAAATTACATAATTAAAGATTACTTCGATACCATTGTTAGAAAATTGGGACGAGATCAAATCTCAACCATAATGGAATAATTATAAAAATTTTTCGTATTTTGATTTTTCAAAAACTGAAATCACTTTAATTCTATAAAATGATTAACAATTAAATTATGATTTTTCAAAAAACTTATGAATTTTCAAAAAAAAATTATTATAAAGCATGAATCTTAATTTATATTTTATTTTGAAGTTTGATCATAATCTTGTCGTATCCCTTGAACCATTTATAAAACCGATCCATCTTAATCGTAGCAGCACAAGTATCTGACCTCTAATAGTATCCACATAATAGGTTGAGATAACTCTTTAACTTTTATAGAGAGGGTTAAGAAAAAAAGTATTAGTGCCGTTAGAGCTTAAGCTTGTTTATAAACAGAGTTTGAACTTTTTAGTAATTTAAGTGAAATTAAATTCTAATTTTAATTAAACTTTAATTAGAAATTAGAATTATAACAATCAAGTCCAACTTGATTAAATTATCTTTGCTCTCTTCAGCCCATTCTTTATATGAGATCCATTAAGTTTCCAAATATGTTGAGAATGATTACAAATTATAATTATAATTCATAATTAGAATTAGATAAATTAAAAATCTTTTTAGTTTATATTTAATTCTCAAATTAAACAATTTATAATCATATATCAAGATAGAAGTTTAGTAACGCATCATGACACCCAAATATTTAGGAAGGTTAAAGTGATTTTGACTAACCTTTCCTTGCATCATTTTTTTGTATTATTCAAACCTTTCATAATATAATTTTTTGATTAGATAGAGCATTGAATTAATGTCTACCCTTTTGAGTTCAATCATATTAATTCTTCGTCGTTAGCTATTGATTCAAATAATGACATTTGTAAACTTATTTACAAAACGTCATTCTATCTTGACCAAGAATTCTTGAATTAATACTAATCGAGAACAACAAAGCATTCTCCCTAATTACTTTAGGGTGATGAATTTTATCTTGATCACTCGGCTACCTTCATACAATTTATACTACATATAATGACTATAGACTGAATGACCCATGATTAAATAGGTATAAGTAGTATAATATAGTAATCCCTATACAAGATAACTTTAAAGACCTCAAGTTAAAGTATCACTTATATAATTGTCATAATAAGAATTTCATAGATATACAAGTAACGTTTTAAATGGATTTCTCATATCGGTTTTGATCAATAAACTTGTTCTCTAACAATCACTTATACGTTTATTTAAGTATCTTCATATTTTAGTCTATGAGATCGACTAATTCCTTCATAAGAAAAAATAAAACATATACTACTCTTTTTAAGTTCTATTAATTTCCAATTTTAATAGAATAATGATTAGTAACAATTTGAAAATAATACATTACTAATATCAATATTATAATTATAATCTTATTATAATTTCATTTGTAACATATAATTATCTCATAAACTTTATCATATACATCTAAACATATACAAAATAAAGAATGTCTTTAAAATACTGTAGCACTTAATCTATCAGTTTTCACCCTTCACCTTGAAGGTACTTGAACCCAAGGTTTCCTCCCATCATGAGGTAATGTCACTTCTGATCTTGCTTCTTGTCAGCCCATAACCTGAGCAAGTGAAACGATATTATTTTTGGTTCTTGAACTAGACTTGAATTTCTTTTTCTGTTGTTGTTTCTTCCTTTATAGTTCTCCATTGAAGAAATTGATAGTATTCAAAGTTTCCATTTGATAAGATCTTCATATTGTTAATAAGTGCACTACGTGGAAGGCACGTTAAGTTTTAGTGGACATTTGCTGTATGCACCAAATTCATTCCCCGAACATTTCAGAGTTTTGTTTAGGAAATTGACATTATCAAACTCTTTTTTTTTTTTAAAGACAGACCGATACGATAATATCCTTAAGCATATTTGTTTAAGTTCAAAACCTCATAACTGCAGTACGGTGTCAATCTTCCATCCTCTTTGACCTTAATAATTAATTACCTTTAAATAAAGACACACCGCTCTCCTCAACCACTGGCAGCCTTCTAATGTCATGTATCCGTTTCAGGCTGTGTGTGGTGGTAAACGCTAACTCTAATATTTGGGATCTATGAAACTGTTTCCTGCTTAAGCTAGTGGCTGCCCATTCTTGCATTTAACATTAACTGTGGATGGGGCTCTAGCTGCCTCCTACCAGATTGCCTTTCCAACTCTATGCAATGGTGGTGGTTGTCTTATATTAGTTTAATTCGCGATACCTGTAACTGACAAGTTGAGACATAACCACATGCGTGTCCAACCAGAAAATGGACTGTTCTTATTGTTCATGTTTTGTCTTTATTTGATGGATTAACTGGTCGTCTGATAGGTAAAGGGTCCTTGATCAGTGGAACCCGAGTGCCAGGTCAAATGTCAAGAATCATTTATGTAAGGTCCTAAACGGTCTGGCTTTTTTGATGGAGTCATGTTCCTAAGTAGAGCTCCAAGGCCGGCTTTGTGGCCTATTCACTAAATCATCGACCAGAGCTATGTTTTATGCTATACATAATAAGGCCAGCTGGCTTTACTTGTGCATGCATACAAGTACTGTTCTGTATTTGCTAGAGAAAATTTTCGTTGGTTGTAATTGTCAAAAGATGCAGATTAACTTTGGATTTAGTTAATTATTAAAGAAATTGGAAATTGATTGTGGTTAACAATGAGTACCTCAATGTTGAAATAATTAAGTGGATAAAATATAATCACAATTCAATTAAAATTGAAAATTAGAATGTACACATTATATCATTATAAATAAAAATATAAATTAGAACAAAATATTCACTAACCAATTATAAGTTACAACAATTAATTTAAAACGTAGAATTTGTAAGACTAGATTCTCACAAGTTCTATTCTTAAATACTTGAATGCGTGTTTCGATATTTGTAATACGAGGATAAATGAGTAGTTATAAGTGAATTAAACTAATTATAGTTATACATTTTAATTTGTCCTCATTTTCGCATATTCTTATATTTGGTCTTACCACCATGCATTATTTATCTTCATTTAGATATATTGTTACTTGTGCTTTAGTTCTTTTAACACAAGCTTTAACTATACCTCTTCTTTATTGATTTGTGTAGCTATTACATATTTTGCCTATGTTGTTGACATAGCCACAACTAATTATACCTTTGAATCTCAACTTACAGCTATACCATCAAACATAAACACATAACTAATAGTGGATTTGCTCTTATCAAGATCACAATCATAATTAGAATCAACATATCCTTTGCTAATAAAGTCTAATCCTCAGTATTATAATGTAACATCAAGGTCTCCTTAATATATCTTAGGATCCTCTTTACAACATTCCAAGATTCTCTTCTAAGATTTGCAATGAGTGACTAGCCACTCGCATTGCATTTGTAATGTTAAGTCTTGTAAAAAATATAGTAAATATTAGACTCCTTATTGTAAATGCATAAAGTACTTAAGACATCTTCATCATCTCATTTTCACTACTAGGGTTTATACTGAGGATAACTTGAAATCAATAAGAAGAAAGGTAGATATTGACTTATATTTTTGAATGTTAAAGCATTAAGCATGTCAAACTAATGAAATTAACTAAGTGCAACTTGGGAGGCAATCCAAGAATTAAAATCAATTTTATTTGTTTTACTTTATTTTATTAGTATTTTGTTATTTTTATTTTGTAGGGAGTGAATTGTTGGAACTTTATGGCCAGAAGTATCTCCAAATTCCTTCACCAACATCGTCACCACCTTAATCACCGTAACGGGTTCATGCTCTAACCTTTCTCTTTTCCTTTTGTTTTTACTTTTTTCTTGTCATGTTTAGTTTCTTTTATGTGTTGCTTTTCTCCTCGCATTGAGGACTATGTGTGGTTCAAGTGTCGGAGGTTTGCATTTGTCATCATGAATGTGAATTTTGCATGTCTTGTTGTTTTTTTAATGAGCTTAATTGACTATACATTTATTCCATAACACTTAGTAATTAATGATATGAAAATATTTAAGATACTCACTTTAGTTTAGATATAGTTTTAGGTACAATTAGGAAATAAAAGAGCTAAAGTGAGTTGAAAGCACAATATTTGAGCCGTTTTTTAGATATTCACATTCAATTTTCTTCATGGAGCAAGAATGAGAAATATTAGAGCAAAAGCAGATAAGATAAAGCATAAAAAAGAAGAATGAGGCATTGGAGAACTCACGACTATAAAACCAATTTGTCATGGCTGTGAGGTGCAAACCATGTCAAAAATGAGGTATTGGAGAACTCACGACCATAAAACCAAATTGTCATGGTCTTAAGCATTAACTTATGGCCATGACAATTTGGTTTTGTGATTGTGAGTTCTCAAATGCCTCATTTTTGACATAGTTTGCACAACCGCATGAGACATCACTCATAGCCGTGAGACACTTTTCACACCCATGAGAAGTTTTGCACCACTTTGAGACATATGCCAGCTCACCAATTTTAACCCTACTTATTGGTATAAAATGACATACTGTGTGACAGAACAAGAGATGTTCCATTTGGAAGATGCACTTTGGAGTGGTGAACTCTCAGTTTTGAAGAAGAGAAGGGACAAAGCTCCATTCCTCTGGAGACTTATAGAGGGCTAGTTTCCTTACGCTGATTCGGAGGTGGCATTGACGTTGAAGAATTCGGTTAAGTATTTCTATCATTGTTTGTTGTTCTTTTTCTTAGGGATTGATTATATTATCCTATGTTTAATGTTTATGTGTTGTGTAAGAATGATTAAATGTTCTATTTAATTGCTTTTATGTAAGAACCCTTTGCTAGAATCTTTAATATAATCCTTAATTATTATGTTGAAATTCATTTGTGGCAATTAATAGTTTCAAATCAATAGGGATAACATAACTTAGGTTACATGACCCAATTTTGTGTTTTTTTTCCTTGATTAATCTTCTTTCTTAACTCGTAATGCGACTGTCTAATTAAATCTAGAGAGCTTATTGTAAGATGTTCGATAATTGAGTTTAATTAACAAGCTCTTCTTAATTAAACAAAACCTAAGGGAAAATTGAGGTTAACAGAGCTTATTGTTAACCTACGATTAATATTTTATAGGAGAAGTATAAGAACAATAATTTAATGAAATATGTTCAACCATAAGTGGGTCAAGATTGAACAAATGATCAAGTCCTTAACAAATTCATCACTTTCATTATTTTTAGATTATTTGATTTAATTTGCTTTTTTTTAGTTTAGTTTCATTTTATTTTCTCATTTGAACCAAACCAAACCTCATAACTTAAACACCGATTATTTTCTCAACAAAATCTAACTGAACACTCTTTGTGGGATCGACCTAGACTTGCCACTACTATAGTTGTAGGTCTAGTTATTTTGAGAAGTGATATGACACACTGGGGAGTGTAGTGCTTTAGTTTTCTTGATTTTAATTGATTTTTTGTCTATATTTGTTTATAATTAGTTTCTTTTCATTTATTTCTTAATCTTTTCACTTTTTATTAGTATTTGTGAAAAAAATTATGGAAGAAGTAACTTTTCATATAACTCATATTCTCAATCTTATAACCAAGTTTGGACTGGTCATATGAACATTAGTTACGGATGGGATAATCAAAATAATTACGTCCTTGATAGTTTGTAGGACATACAACAATTCTTACATATGCCGGAAACCCCTTCTTCTAGCTAAGGTACATCTCTGGATGACTTTTTCAAAAATTTTATTGCTAACAATCTTCAATTTCAACAAGTTGTGCAACAACTTCAATAGGGTATACAACAATTTCAACAAAATTGTCTACAATTTCAGCAGGAGGAAAGGCAATTTTGGTCTAGTTTCTAAAATTTGGAGAGCCAACAAAACTCAGGTACAACTTTGGAAGAATTGATTAATATTATGAATGTTAATAGTTTGTAATTTCAACAGGGTGTACAACAATTTCATCAGGGTATACAGCAGTAGTTCCAGCAAGAAATGATGCAATTCCAGCTAGATACAATGTCTAGACTCCAGAACTTAGCAACCCAAATAGGTCAGATGACAGAAACTCTTGACCACTTAGCATCATAAGTGAAGAGAAGTAGTAATATCAACTTGAGGTATACCCAGTGGACGTTAGTAGAGAAACCTTACAGAGTGAGAAGAAGCTTGAGAATCTTGAGAGAACTACTCAAAGAATTGCTTGTATCGAAGAAGTGGAGAAGGAGCTCAAAGAAGAAAAGGAAATATCATTTAGCTCAAAGGTAAATGGTAAGTCCTTATTGTTTTTAAAATTAATTCTTCACCTTTACATAGCAGAATGGAGGAATTAAACGAGGAGGAAAAAGGTGAAGAGACATTCGAGATATTCCAAAAGTGCTGAGACTCAATAGAGATTGGAAATCTAAAGATAAGGAAGATGCTGAAGGTGAATGATTATCAACTTAGGCCCTATCCTTAACAACCTCACATAGAGAGGGTGCAAACTGTGACACCAGAAGATCATAATTTCATCACGTGAGGAAAGTATAGAGACGAGCCAGCGACACTAAACAGAGACGCTTCTTGGGAGGTATCTCAAAGGAAGTTAATTTCTTTTCTTTACATTTTCACATTTCTTTTTATATGCATATGTGTTTTTAAGTTTGTTTGTTTTTACTTGTTTTTAAGTTTTCCACGAAAAGAGAGAGAGAATCAAACAATCAAATAAACAAACAAACAATTTCTTTTTTTTTATTGCTTCTAAGATTATATAGTCATGATTAGAGAGTGAATTGACTAGAAGAATCCATATCAACTTAACATGTACTTTTATTTTTGTGATTGATCAATGTGCATTATCTTTAGAAGAGTAGTGACTAGTAGTAGACAAAAGCCAGTGAAATTTTGAGCTTTTATAGATTGACAAATTTATATCAGCTATATTGTCTTTTGTTTATGTGTGATCTTATGATATGCACATCCTGATTTTGCTTTGATTTTATATTAAAGACCATATTTTTTTCACATGCATTAGCATGAAAATGATTAGGCATTTTCTGTTTTTCCAAGCTACGTTAGCCAAATAGCCTACCCATTGATATGAAATTTCCTTTGTTAGGCCCCCTTGAGCTTTATTAGTCTTTCTTTTTGTACTAACCATATTACATACTTTTAAACTTAACCAAATATCCTACCCATGCCATAAAATTAGTGGGGCATTTGTTAATTATTAGCAATTGTGGATATATAAAAGTTTAAGCATAAGGGTGTGCAAATATGTGGGCGGGATATATTTTTCAGAATGGCATGTTATGAATTCCATTATTGGTGTAGCTTCTTTTAATTTTCAAATGAAAACAAAGAAGAAGAAAGAAAAAGAGAAAAGAAAAAGAAAAAAGAAGAAAAAGGAAAAGAAAAAAGAAAAAATTAAATAAAATTATAAAAGAGGAAATGCATATGTTTTGGAAAGTTACTGTCCGAGGTGCCGCAAGTACGGGTCACGCAAGTAAATAGGGAAGTAAGAGTATCGATCCACAGGGAGTTACTGAACAATTATTAGGCTAAAACCATTCAATTATTTGAGCTGATCACTTAAATGTTGATAATTGAGGAATTGATTAATTAACGACTTGCTAAAATTAATCCTAAAACAAACAAAATAATCGCTCAATTTATGATTGAAAGAAATGAATCAAATATGTAAAAGACAGGTTTCAAATTTGGTTTCGTGATCGACTTCTAATTATTTTCTTCTGGTTTATTCAATAAACTTGATCCCTAGACTTTGAAGGAAACTAGATCCAAATTTTCTATGATTCTCTATCGAGATGTCAAAGAAGTATCTTAGTTAAAATCAATCCCGACTATCATGGCTCATGAAATTAACTAAAATCTATTAAGAATTTTATCTAGTTGGTAATTCCTCTCGCAGATTTTTCCCTATGTTTAGATCTAAACCTGCAAGTTCCTAATTTTGATTTTCCACTACTGATTTTTACCTTTCAGTTCTTCAACCGATAATTTCGACACAAATTATGTGAGGCCTAACACATAACAAGCACAATAACACTCAAAACAAAAATCAACAGTCAAGAACCAATTTTACTGAACAAAATCCAAAATAAATCATATAGAAATTCGAAAACTACTACCCATTTTTGAAACCTGGCAAGAGATCTACTCAATCATGTTCATATTCAACGAAATAAATATTAAATCAAGAAAAATAAACATTAAAAGAGTAGAAACGAAAACAAAAACTCTGAAAAGTCTTGGAGCTTCCTGCTTGCGTGCATGCATGGTCTGCTACTGTAGAGTAATTTTTTGTTTTTCCACTGTAGCTCCCTTCTTTGGCCAACAATTTTCTACGCACACTCTCCCTTGGTTTTTTTTTAGTTTACGCATAGCTCTCTTGTGCATTGGTTCAGTTCACACATAGCTCCCTTACTCACTCTCACACGGTTCACTCACACACAACAAGTCACTCCCTCTCACACACTTCTCGTTACTCACCTGTTCACTCACACACACTTCACTTACTCACACACAACAGATCACTCACTCACAACACTCACACACTTAACGCACTTCACTCCTCTCACACACTTCATGTTACCCACATGAAACGCACACACACTCCCTCACTCACCCAACAGTTCACACTACTTCTTTCTAGACCACACTCCCCCTTTTCCTAACACACACTTCAGCTCTTTTATTCTTCTTTTGGCAATGCGTGAGGAGCTGGTATTCCTGCATGGGCGTCCTGGCTTTCCAACTATCCTCCATCTGCTTTACTGTCCACTCATGGGAGCTCTCCTGCTGGTGGTGTTGTATGTTTTCCTTTGGCTGTCGTTTAATGCTCCCATGCCTCCTCTTTTCAACGTTTTGGACAGCCTCATGTGCGTTGGTGCTTCTACTGTTGGTTTAATTCCTCTCCTCAAGTGTCTCTGCAGTGCTCCAACAACAACTAAATGTCAAGCTCCCAAAAGCCTTCCTAGTGCCCTTGTCGTAAGTGTAGAGTAGCCTTTTGTGTGGGTCAACTAAGGTGTATGGGTTGGTCCTCTTTTACTGCTAACTTTTGAGACTCATTTGTTTATTTCTTTTTATTCACTAGCTGCCAACGTAGTCTCCTCCCTAAACCACCAGCAGCTCACTTTTTTTTTTATGTTTCCACCTCTTGCTTCGACAGCTGTCTTCCTCATGAGTTTGCTACCCCACCTTGCTTCACTCTTCACACGATCCTCATTAATTGTCTACTTTTAGAGCTCCTCGAGCTGGTTTCTCTTATCCAGCTGCTAACGTAGTCCTTGGCTGTTCCTTTGTTCTTGTGTGGGTCTGCTTCAAGTTGGTCCTCCCACTTGTGTTGTAACGTTGTTGCTTGGTGAGTCCTTTGAGCTGTGAACTTAGTCCCTCACTTCAATGTTTTTGGCTGTGTAACGTTGAGAGCTCCAATGTCAAGTGAGTGCTTGGTGGGTTCAAAGTTGCTGTTGGAGTCACGTCTTTGGTTTAATTTGAAGCCAACTTCATACTTTCTACCAAAAGAAACAAACTCAATGAAAATAAATAAATTCACCTAAAAATGCTACTAAAATGGATGAATGAATATGTAAAATAAATACAAATATGACTTAAATACCTATATGAATCGAACTAAACAATAATCACAAAACTTTTCGTAACTTTTGATTTCCTGAAAATCAAAATATATTTAATTATATAAAATGATCAACTCAAATTATAATAAAGAGGAAATTTAATTCATTACTTATTCTGAAACTTGATCTTTATCTTGTTGTATTCCTCGAACTGTTTCTGAAATCGATCTTTCTCAACCACCGTAGCCGCACAAGTGTTCGTCCTCTAACAGTATCCATAGAACAAGTTGAGAGAACTCTGTAACTTTTACAAAGAGGGTTAAGCAAGAAGTACTAGCTTCATAGAGCTTATGTCTATTTGTAATAAACTTTGAATATTTTAGTAATTTAATTAAAATTAAATTCTAATTTCAATTAAACTTTAATTAGAATCACAAATAATTCTAATTAAATACCAATTATGCCCATATAAGATTCAATATCTCATATTGATCCTTATTTATTAAATATCTCATAGTTAATCATAAAGTTTCTCAAACTTTATAATCAAGTCTAACTTGATTAAATTAATTTTGCTCTCTTCAACCCATTCTATATGTGAGACTCGTTAGGTTCTCAAATATGTTGACAATGATTATAAAATCTAATTTTAATTCATAATTAAAATTAAATAAATTTAAACTCCTCTTAATTTATCTTTAATTCTTCAATTAAACAATTTATAATCATAGATCAAGATTGCATCTAACAACGCATCATGACCACCCAAATATTTAAGAATGTCAAAGTGATTTTGACTAACATTTCCATGCATAAATTTTTTTTCATATGATTCAATCCTTTTATCATATAATGCTCCAATTAGACATAGAGCATGGAGTTAATGTCTACTTTATTTTGAGTCTAATTATATTAGTTCTATGTCATTAGCTATCAATTTAAATAGTGACATTTGTAAACTATTTACAAAGTATTATTTCACCTTGGCCTAAGATTTCTTGAATTAATACTAAACGAGAACAACAAAACATTCTCCCTAATTACTTTAGAGTAATGAATTCTATATTGATCATTCAAGTATCTCCATGAAGTTCATGCTACATTGATTAAGCCACCTATGATTAAATAGATCATAAATAGTATCAAAACATAACAATCCCATATAAGATAAATTTGACGACCTCAAGTCAAATGATCATTTACAGAATTATCACAATGAGAATTCTATAAACATACAACTAATGTTCCAAATGAATTTCTTATATCAGGTCTGTTTAGTGAATTTGTTCTCTAGCAAGCACTCACACGTTTGTTTAAGTATCTTTGTACTTTAGCCTATGAGATCGACTACTTCCTTCATAAGGAAAAATAAAACGTATACTAGTCTTTTTACGCTCTATTAATGTCTAATTTTAATGAAACAATGACTAGGAACATTTAAGAATAATACATAAATGCAATATTAATCTCATAGTTATAATCTCTTTATAATTTCTTTTGCAATGTATAATTATCCTATGGATTTTATCATATACATCTAAACATGTACAAGATGAAAAATGTCTTTAATTAATTTGTCACTGAGCTACAACTAAAGTTATTAGCTTTAGAGCATAAATCAACACTTTCATCGTGAGACTTCAAAAGCATTTGAAAATCCGCCGACAAATCAAACTGCCAAAGTCTCACTTCGTCGCCTTACAGCCATAAACAACCAGAGATTCCAGTGCTTATGATAGGAACAGCAGTTGCAATTTTCAATGGTCTGATATACCCAAATTTTGTTTACTTCTTTCCAAAATGATCAAGACATTTTACGAAATACCACATGAGTTGCGAAAGGATTCGAATTTCTGGGCGGTGATGTTTCTGATCCTTGCTCTAGTAGCCTCAATTGTATATCCATTGCAATCATGCCTATGTGCTGTTGCTGATGGAAAATTAATTCAGCGGATCCGATGTAAATGTTTCAAGAAGGTGGTTCACATGGAGATTGGCTGGTTTGATAAGCATGAGCACTCGAGTGGTTTAATAGGTGCTCGGCTCTCAGCAGATGTAGCCTCAGTACATGCTAGTAGGGGACACGCTAACTCTAGTTGTTCAAAACAGTTCTTCAGCAGTGTCAGTTTTAATCATCGCGTTTGTTGGAAGTTGGCAATTGTCAATTATCATCCTTGTTTTACTTCCACTAGTAGGAATCAACGGATATACAGAAATAAAGTTCATAAAAGGATTCAGTGGAGATGGAGCGGAATGCTCCCATTATCAGAAGCCAAAAGTTTTGCTGCATCATACATTGTTTCTTATTATTTTTTGGATTATTGCAGATGATGTACAAGGAAGCAAGTCAAGTTGCAAGCAACGCAGTTGAGAGTATAAGAACCGTAGCTTCTTTCTGTGCAGAAGAGAAGGTGGTGAAAGAATATGAAAGGAAATGTGAAGGTTCTGCAAAGAAAGGAACAAGGCAGGGGCTGCTCAACGGACTAGGATTTTTATGGTTTTATATTTCTTAATTTTCTATTTTCTATTTATATTTTTATCTTGATTTGATTATTTTGAAAATAAAGACATGGATTTGAAGTGCGTAAAGTAAAAAATATTTATTAAAATCTAACTCTTATTAGTTTAAATAAGGAGGAATTTAGTTTTCCTTAAATAAATCTTACGTTAAAATCTTATAAATAAATAAAATACACATCAAAAGATTATAAAATTAATTATGACTTCAAGAAACCTGTGACATTGTTAAGAATACTGGATCGTACTGTACCAAAATTGGTACAATATATTGAATTTAAGTATCGGATTTAAATATCGGTCAATACCGGGCCGTTTCGACTGTACGAATTGGTACTAAAAATTTAAAAAAAATTGGAGCACTTTTTTCCAAAATTTTCCTCCCTCTCTCCTACCCTACTTTTTTTTCAAAGTTTTTAAATTAATAATAAATATTTTTATTACTAATAATAATTACAAATTAAATAAAACTTAAAAATAAATTATTTTTATTTTTGTTACTAATAAATTATTACTAATAATTTATTTATATTTAAATTTATTTTAATATTTTAT
>JANZLD010000004.1:39483318-39503768 GCA_026413575.1 Erythroxylum carthagenense | reverse complement strand
TAGTCGATCTTCGGGTACTTTCATCTGCTTGAAGGCCTCATAATAAAGCAAGTCGACCGAGCTACCCATATCAATCACCACCCACTTCACCTCATAGCCATCCATGTTCAGATTTATAACGAGGGCGTCATCATGAGGACAACTTACACCATCAAGGTCAGGCTCATCGAACGATATCATCCCATCGTTCTCCCTCGACTTTTTGGTTGATGAGTCTCCGCCGACCTGTTTGGCATATCTTTTCCTCCCTTTAGCAGTGGATCCCCCCGCTGCTTTTCCACCAAATATCATGTTAATAACCCCAGTCGGTCGGTCATCTTGTTGCCCGACGTTTCTATCATCTCTTTTCCTTGATCGCCCTCTCTCTTGGCGTTGATTATTCATATTTGCATTCTGCCTTCCTCTATCATTTCTATCATTCCGCCTCCAATATTGTCGTCTGTTGTCGGGCTGACCAGTCTTATGCTCGTTGTATCGATCGACATTCTGATCGTACTTTACAAATCGCGCGGCTTGCCGTGCAGACGGCTGTAGTTGTGCTGGCTGAGACTGCAAAATTTGGTGAATCAACAGATCATCCACTTCTTCGATTTGCTTTCGGGTAAGGGTGGTGTGTATAGGCAGAGGAGTATCCGCATCCGATCGGTGTTGGAGATTCGGACGCATATTGAGTGCAGTGTTATCCTCCAAAGCTACGCTCTGTTCTTCTTGTTCCAAGGTTGGAGGTTGCGGTTGATCATTCGGGCCTGAGGATTCCGTGCAGGAAACAGGAGGTGCAGGCGGCAGGGTTACAGGTGGTTGTAAACCTATGCACTGCATCGCCAGAGCCGCGACAGCGGCTATATCAGGGTTTGTCACCGCCGCCTGACTGATCTGTGTATTTCTAGACGTGGTGCCCTGAAGTCGGGCCCCATGGTGGGCGCCAATTGGTTCTGCCGGATTCTGGCGAGACTGAACGTTACCGTTTGGATCCATGAGGTTGATCTGTCCCGAGCTTGAAGATTCCCGCAAAATAAAGAAGGCACGTCGGGGGTTGTTTCCTGATTAGCCCCTCCGACGCTCAAGTCAGTCTTTTGGTGAAGGTAGGGTTGCCGAAAAGCCAATGAGAGTAAGGTTATGAGTTGCGTACCTTCGTTATGATAGAATAATACCTTAAATATGAAGCAACAACTAGGTTTAGGTCTTTACGTGTGCATGAGAGTCTCTCGCATGCGGACGGGCTGAGGACAGCGTAGATTGGGCTTGGGCTTGACATGACCATTAGGTAGGAGATGATTTTTGAAGAATGGACCGATCGGCTCACGGGTCGTGATGACTGAGTCCGGGCCCAACACGGCCGACCCGACCACTACTAAAAAATTAACATGATTTATTACATCATAATAAGGTATTAAAGAAGGAGATCAACATTCTCAATGTATCATTGTCTAAGTTCGCTTTAGGGAGTAAAAAGCTAGAATATTTTGAGCATGAAATAGTTCAAATTGTAGGTATAAAGTTACTTACACTTATTAAGTACACTATCCAATTATAAGACTATTTTTGTAATGGAATATAATATGCCTAATGATTAGCAATCGCCTAAGCCATCAGATAAGTATATAAACTCTAATTCAAGACATAAAAACTTTAACATTCATCTATCATCTTTTAACTCCCAAGATAAAAAGAAATTATATACATTAATATATAGTTTATACGCTAAAACTGGAGGCTACAATTAATAAAGCAAAAAAATGCATATTTTTCATGATAGGCCACAGTAAAAAAAAATTAAGCGAGCTCATAATCATTACATGCCACCATCTAAGCATAAGGTACATGTTCACAATCCTCATAGGCTACTTTTTTAACCAAAAGCAACGTATCTTTTATCAATTCATATCTGGGCATCATAATCACACAATAAGAGCATTCAATCCCCCCATATCTCCAAAAAAAGAGATCTCCCACTTAGTATTACTTCTAAAGAAGACTTTAAAATGCATATATATCATATTCTCATAGGTCTTGCTCAGATGATCCGTGTAGCTTCAATTTTTTTTCATGAGAAATGTCATTTCGGTAGTGATTACTGCATATAGAAAGAAATTTCATTTGGAAATAATTTTTTTAAGAAACCTATTATGAGATAGGTTGAAAAGAAATCAAGATCTAACCTTCAAGGATATCAGTTTTTTTTTTCTTTTGGTAGTTATAACTTTGTGTATCATATGCCCATTTTTATGATGTAATAATTAAGGGAGATCATGTATTATATATTTCTTTAATATAAGGTGTCTTACTCAATATTATTGATTTTTTAATATAACCAAATATTTTGTCATCATAAAAAAGGAGAGATTATTGAACTAAGTGAGGTTTTAAGACATGATTTTGATGATTAAAAAAATATTACTACTGATGAATTTAGCTTTGATGATATTAGTAGTTATGATATAATAAAATTCAATAAAATATGAAAAATCAAGTTCAATCTAATTCAAGTTAAGTGAACCAAGAGCAAGAAAGATTAAACACTTTTCATGAGTAACAAATTATTGCAATCTTTCTGGTAACTTTATGTTGGTCATTTCAATAGTCTATAAGCTCAAATATTGCATAATCATTTTATTTTTATATAATAATTTTTCATACGCAAATAAAAATTTAGTTTGAATTAAAAAATCTCTTGATTCATCAAAATACTTTTAGAAAACTTTTGAAATAGTTTTGGACTAAATTGTTGACAAATGAGTGTAGTTTGATCTTTAGAAGATCTTACAAGTTTTGAGAATCTTATTTTAAGAGGTTTAATTGACCTATAATGGAGTTAGGTCAAATTTTGCTAGGATTTTAAAGTGGTTTGTGTATTATGTTCATAAATTCAACTAATATTCATAAAAGAAAGATGTTTTAGATATTGTGAGTTTATACATAAATACTGATTAATATAGTAGTTGACTATTTCCATACATTATCGATCAATTTCTCACATGTCAATGATTTTGTTCATTATAAAAATTAGTCTAGGCCTCTAATAGGTATATTTGGTATATAAATAGACCATAATAAAATTATGAGACGTACTTTTGGTATATTGATTCTTGGGAGACTAGAGATTGCATTTTGAGTTTATATGTGCAATCTATAAACTATATTAAGTCTTGGTTCCTTTGTACGAGGAAGAAAATGATGTTATAAGTTGTGTTATTGTGATGCCTCAGAAAAAATTATTGGAATGCACATGGTGAGAGACTTTTACGGAAAGTGGCTTTCTTTTTCCCCAAAGCGTAAAAGATATTTGCTTTTGACCTAATGAAAGCTGCCACATATTATTTAACTTTTTGTCTTTTTTATTATTATGTTTTATATTAAGATGGTGTATGTGTTATAGTTGCTTGATATAAATTATATTTACCTATTACAATAATATGTTCATACTCTTACCCCTCAAGTGTGTTATTAAAAGACCCAAAAAAATTATATTATTAGACTTATATATTTTTATAATTTAATTTTATTATGAATTATGTATATTATTATAAAAGTAAGATATATTTTTAAAAATTATAAAATTGTAGGCTTAAATTATATTTAAAATTTTAAATAAATTAAATATAAATCTAATATGAAGCTAATTTTATGAACTTGATTGAGTATTGAATTAAACTTTCTTAAAAAAAATTTAGACCAAAATTTAACTAGACTTGAGATGCATACTTTTATTGTGAAGGGACTCATTTGTTTATTTAATAGCACTGGTTAAATATACGAACTATTATTTAATATGATTCTAAATATAAGTAGAAGGAAACTTGATAATTGTGTTTTGTCACAATTATTATTTTAGTATTTTACTATTATTTTTATGTATTTATTTAGTTTAATATTATTAGCATTTTTTTTTCATTTCTTCTTTTCCATTTAAGGACATTTAGAAAGACTTTACTAATTTTTTGCTTTCTCTTCTATACATATAATTTTTATTATATCTTCGTATTCCATTTTATTATACATCTTTAGACATTTCAAAATTTCAACTAAATGTTAGCGGTGATTGAGTGAGAAAAGTTTCAATACTCACAAGTCACAACTTAATGACAAAATGGACGCCTTCGAGCTGATGATGTATGGAGTGGAATGGTGGTAACTCAGGATATGATTTAGGTTTGAATTTCTAATACACAACTTTTTGGAGTGGAATGGAGGTAAATCAAAAGCATAGCTTAATCTATTCAAACATCATCAAGTCTTATATGTTTGAATTTCTACCACGCAGCTTTTCAAGAAAAAAACACCTTAAATATAACATCTTAATTTCGATCTAAGGGATGCAAATTTTCTTTTAAAAAATAAGAAATAAATCAGATTTAGCCAAACTAAAAACAGAAGCTGAAGCTGAAAACAGAAGAAGAGAACCAGCACTGCCGTCAACATTGACTAGGAGCAAAAAGGAAAAGCAGAGGCATCCAGGTTGAGTTTGGTTGTTTCACACTGGACAGGGGAAGAAAAATTATTCTTAGCTGGATCCCTCTCCTTCTCCTTCTCCGATCATACTCCCTCACTCACCAAACCTCATGCACAACCACTACCTGCTGCCTGCTACTCACTCGTGACCCTCTTCCTTCACATTTTCCACAATGTCCGTCTCTTCCGCCTCCTCCTCCCCCATCGTCTCATTCCTCATCTTATCCTACGCATTCCACACCTTATCCTCCACCACCACCCATACTGCTCCTAATCGTCGTTTTCTTCACCAGCCATTTTTCCCACTCGACTCCCAACCTCCCACTCCGTCTCCGCCTACGACCAAGCTCCCCTCTCCCCCTGATCAATCCCCCTTTTTCCCTTCCTACCCTCCTCCTCCTCCTCCTCCTCCTTCCCCGGCCACCTTTGCCTCCTTCCCCGCCAACATCTCCTCCCTCGTTATCCCCCATTCTCCCAAACCCAAATCCTCTTCCCAAAAGCTCCCCGCCCTCGCCATCTCCGTTGTTCTCTCCGCTCTCATTGTCCTTGCCATTCTCGTCTTTTACTACTACCGCCGTCGTTCCATCCACAAGCTCTCCAGACACTCCCTTCCTGTCAATGACATTTCTCACACTACAAACAGTAATGCGCATAAGCTCACAAGAACAACAACAACAACAACTTCCACAAACTCTGATTTTCTCTATCTCGGCACTTTGGTTAACTCTCGGGCCTTAGACCACAACTCCAACACTAACACCAGCAGCAATCATAGTCCTGCTGTCAGCTCGGGCCCTCTGAAGCTGGAGTCTCCGGAGCTCCGACCCCTGCCGCCTCTCCAGAGACAGCTTTCAACACACAATTACGGCAATGGCGAGGTAGCGTCAACTGCGGATGACGAGGAAGAGGAGTTTTACTCTCCCAGAGGGTCTTTGGGTGGTCCTGAGAGCTCCATTGCCACAGGATCAGGATCACGGAGAGTGTTTGCCGGTGTCGATTTTGGAGCAAGAAACAGTACTTCGACATCCTATACTACTTCTACTTCTGTGTCTCCTGCTCGTTCTCAGTCTCTTAGCATGTCGCCACCGATTAGTGTCAGTCCGCGACTGAAGTCGCCGGAATCAAGTGCAGTTCAGACCCAACCCGCTTCTTCTTCATTGACACCGTCGCACCCACCATCACCAGTGCCTCTTGACGAGAGCAAATCTTTGTTGAGGTCTTTCCGCTGTTCGTCTCCGGATTTAGAGCAAAAGATGCAGTCTTCTTCGCTATCTTCGGCTTTGGCATCTCCTACAAGCAGTGTAGAGCAGGGTGGAGTTGCCGCTCTGCAAGTTTTGAATGGGTTAGATCGAAACGGGAGGTCGCCGTCACTGTCACCGACGAGAATATTGAGTTTCTTGGATCAAAAGGTGCAGTCTTCTTCATTCTACTCTGTTACTTCATCACCCGACGGAAGTTTGAACAAAACATCAATTGCATCGCCTATAGTCCAAAGTGATTTGGTTCGAAATGGCTCACCTTCCCTGTCTTCAGCTTTTACATCGCCGAGTAGAGTTTCGGATAAGAGCCAGTCGCCAGAAATACTGGATGAATTCCATGGAAATATGCCTTCTCGTTTGCTGTTTTCAGCTTTGACTTCACCGGAAATAAGTGTAGAGAAGAATAAAGTTGCATCCCCCAGAATTTCGAACTTTTCGGATCGCAGTAGGAGGTCTCCTTCGGTGTCTATAGCTTCCACATCTCCAGAAAGAGGTTTTGGAAAGAGCCCAGATGCATCACCAACTTTAACACCGAGTGTTCCCGCTTTGAGTACAAAAATTAGCAGTGTTTTAGAGCAGCCGATTGCACCTCCACCTCCACCACCACCGCCACCTCCACCACCACCTTCACCACCTCAGAGATTTGGGTACTTTCCAATCACTTCAACACTAACACCAACACCAACAGGGCAACCACTTTCAAAACCGCCAGCACTTGTACCTCCTTCAAGGCCTTTCGTTCTTCAAAGTACAAATGTGACTATTGATGTGCCGCCAATTTCTAAAGCAATGGAAAATTTAGAGGAGACTTCCAGACCAAAGTTAAAAACTTTGCATTGGGATAAAGTTAGAGCCAGCTCTGACCGTGAGATGGTGTGGGATCAGCTGAGATCAAGCTCCTTTAAGTAAGATACCAAATATTCCGTACATCTCATTGGTATTTGACGTTTTAGCTGTTTCCCATATACTGGCAGATTACAGGTTAATTTCTTGAAATGATCTTCTGTGCTTTCTACACGTTTATTTTGCAGATTGAACGAGGAAATGATTGAATCATTGTTTGTGGTAAACACCTCAAACATTAAACCCCAACAAGTAACTTCAAGGACTGTTATTCCACCACCAAATCAAGAAAATAGGGTGCTTGATCCCAAGAAGGCACAGAACATTGCTATTTTGCTCAGGGCACTTAATGTGACAATTGAGGAAGTTTGTGAAGCTCTTTTAGAAGGTAATTCTCCAACCTATCTACTTTTGGTAATAATAACTAGTTTCAATACTTCTCTCATTGTTTAATGTTCATAAATTCTTTATCTTCATCAACTGTTGATGTAGCTTATCAATACATGTGTTTTCTATGTCAGCTAATTCTATAATGGAGATTCAGTCAAAAGGGTTTGGAATGCCACAATCTCTAACCTTTTTTCTTTCTCTTTTTAGTTTCCCTTTATCGTTTTTCTATCCATATTTTACATTAATCTTATTTCTTGACCCTTAATTATATTCGCCCTTGAAGTTTGCCAACTTATGCTAATTAGAACATCAACTGCTCTCTTTTCCTTGTTTTAGCAATCTTGGTTAATGCCGTGCTTGGGTCCGGTCTTGTCTTGCTTCATGCTGCATTTCAGTGATACTATGTGAAGCTATTTTAACCGTAGAGGTTACTTTGACAATGACGAATATATGATTTTACAAGACCCCAAAATGTTGTGGCATTCATATCAGTGAATCAATTAGGTTTCTAAACATACATCAACAGTATTTCTAAGTTTGGGCTAGCAAGGAGTGAATTGTTAAAGGTTCCTTGTGGGTCTATAGCGTTTCATTGTTGCCTTAAAGGTTCTACTGTCTAAATACCTATCTGAAATATGTAGCCTTCACTGATTTAAGTTCCACTTATTATGCAGGTAATGTAGGCTCACTAGGATCTGAACTTCTAGAAAGTCTGTTAAAGATGGCCCCAAGCAAAGAAGAAGAACGTAAGTTGAAGGAATACAAAGATGCTTCATTAATCAAACTAGGTCATGCAGAGAAATTCCTGAAGGCTGTCCTTGATATTCCTTTTGCATTCAAACGGGTGGATGCAATGCTTTATATAGCCAATTTTGAGTCTGAGGTTGAATACCTTAAGAAGTCTTTTGAAACACTAGAGGTAGATTAGATCTATCATATTCTCAATCTTCCTTGTCTGATTTATTTTAATTTTTCATAAACTGATAATTCTTTACCCAATTACTATTTTATCTCTCTAATATTCACTAATACAAAGCTAAAATTTGTCAGAAATCCTGCTACTGTTCTCTTTGAACTTAACATGGATAGTTATGTGAAAGAATTCAGAACATAGCTCTATTTTGGCTCTATTTTATAGGTATAAAGATCTTGGTTGTTCTTTTCTTTCTTTACTCTTTTCTGAATATTTTGTTAAATTTTCTTCTAAAAAAGATGACTTAAAGTTGAAAATTTGCGAGCATTTGTTGTTCCTTGTGTACATGTATGTGTGTATTTTTCTGTTTGATTGATCTTTGCAATCTGCTCTCAATTTGGGGACCTAGTATCCAGGCGTTATTTGATGCCATTACACATTAATAATGCTTGGTAAAGCTAACATGGATACTTGTTGAGCTATCAATTTCAGGCCAAAGTTGCCTCACTACTTTTCTTTGTCTCCAACAGGCAGCCTGTGAAGAACTAAGAAGTAGTAGGATGTTTTTGAAACTCCTAGAAGCAGTTCTTAAGACAGGGAACCGAATGAATGTTGGGACAAACCGTGGTGATGCCCATGCCTTCAAGCTTGACACACTCCTCAAGCTTGCCGATGTCAAGGGCACTGATGGAAAGACTTCACTCCTACATTTCGTTGTTCAGGAAATTATAAGAACTGAAGGTGCTCGCCTTTCAGATTCCATCCAAACTCCTAATTCTGCTTCAAGTGAAGATATGAAATGTAGGAAGCTTGGCCTGCAAATTGTTTCGGGTCTCAGTTCAGAGCTCACCAATGTGAAGAAAGCTGCTGCCATGGATTCAGATGTGCTTAGCAGTGATGTCTCCAAGCTTTCTAAAGGCCTCGGGAAAATCAGTGAGGTTGTCCGCCTAAATGAGACAATAGGGTTGGATAACAGTGGTCAGAGATTCTCAGAATCAATGAACAAGTTTATCAAAATGGCCGAGGAAGATATCATAAGAACTCAAGCGCTGGAAAGTGTTGCCTTGTCTCTAGTGAAGGAGATTACTGAATATTTCCATGGGAATTCAGCCAAGGAAGAAGCTCACCCGTTCAGAATCTTCATGGTTGTCAGGGACTTCCTCAACGTTCTTGATAATGTGTGCAAAGAAGTTGGCATGATAAATGAACGGACCATAGTAAGCGCTGCCCATAAATTTCCAGTTCCAGTTAATCCAACATTGCCAAAGGTGTTTTCTGTAACCAATGCAAGAAATCAATACTGTTCCTCTGATGAGGAGAATGCATCGTCTTAGTACTTGTAGCTCACATCAGGATGAATGTTTTACTGCAATTAGCCAGAAGCTGCAAAAGCTAGAGGTTCACATATGTTGGTCTGCTTGTAATTTCTTTCACTTGTCAATATTATTGTACAAATTACCGGAAACAGATTTTGGAAATGCTATTTACGTATAGAGTTAAGAGAGGTTTCTTTTTTTTTTTTTTTGGGTAGAAATGGGTGGATGGCAAATTTGTTGTGTGGTTTTGCCCAAAGCTCTGATAGCTACAGAGTAACGATAGGGTACTTCCTGTTCTATAGAAGAATCAATGATGTACCTTATATTCGTTGTGAAAAAAATAACAGCCGTCTTGCATTATCTCTAACAGAGGGAAACTCCCTATCAGGCTTTTCAGAGTAAAAACGGGGTTTTTCCATAATCAGAGCACCATTTCTCAAATTGACTGTAGACTGTTGACTAAAATGTAACATGCGAAGAAACAAAAGAAAGAATAAGATCTGGGATATGCAGGCTCCTGGTTCACGTGACGGCGTGGCATGATCCAAGTTTGGTTGGATAGAGTTTTTGCGTCGTCTTCTTGGATGCATTCCTTCCCCACACAGTAAATCATCATCTAGCCTTTCTAGGGTCGGAGCATCAACCCATGTGGATTAATTTTCAACAACTGGCTTTGCGTCTTTCAGGGCTCTCGAGTTTTTGGTTTCAGAATGCCTGGCTCTCACATTCAGGTTTTGATGAGCTGGTGGCTGAACATTGGCTTTCGGTAGAAGACACGATGAGTAAATCGCTTGCTAAATTTTCTCAACACCTCACACAGTGGAATTGTGCCGAGTTTGGCAATATTTTTCACCGTAAGAAGCGGCTGCTTGTTAGACTTCAGGGCATCCAGAAAGTGATTAACGAAGACAACTTTGATTCCTTGACAGCCTTGGAAGATAAGTTAAGTGGGTATCTAGCCCAAGTTTTGAGTGAGGAAGAGATCTTTTGACGCCAAAGAGCTCGGTGCGAGTGGATTTTGCAAGGGGACCGGAACACTAAATATTACCATACCCTCACTTTGACCAAGCGTAAGAAACTGAAGATTGAGAGCCTTAAAGACGCTTAGGGGAACTTAGTTTCTGATCTGGAGCAACTGCGACGGCTAGCTCATGACTATTTTGCCACTCTGTTTACGAGGGAGGATTTCACCCCAGCCCCGATCAGGATTACAGGTAACTTCCTGCCCCTGCCTGAATCCACTTTGCAAGAGTTAGACACTCCTGTCCAAGACAATGAGATCCGACGAGCGCTTTTTGATATGAATCCAAACAAGACTCCGGGGGTGGATGGCTTCAATGCCCTTTTCTTCCAGCGGCAAAGGGCGAAAGTTGGTCCTAAAGTGACGGAGTACATCAAATCACTGTTTGACCGAGATCGTTGGGATAGAGATGTCAATCACACCCTCTTAGTTCTCATCCCTAAAAATCCTTCCCCTGCTCGTATTGATCAATTTCGCCCGATAAGTCTGTGTGCTGTCCTCTATAAAATTCTCTCTAAAGTCCTTGTGAACAGACTTAAACCCCATTTAGACCGCCTTGTGAGGGAGAATCAATGCAGTTTTATTCTAGGCCGGCACATCACTGATATCATCATTATCGCCCAAGAAGCTATCCATTCGTTGCGACGTAAGATAGAGCGGAAGGGCTTTATGGCGATCAAAGTGGATTTAGCAAAAGCTTACGACAGACTTCGTTGGGATTTTATCCACAGCACTCTTGAAGATATCGGCCCCCCGGACTCCCTTATCTGGGTCATCATGCAGTGTGTTACATCTGTGATCACTCAGGTAGTTTGGCAGGGCTCACTCTCGGATCGTATTACCCTCTCCCGAGGGATTCGACAAGGTGACCTGCTCTCGCCATATCTTTTTGTCCTTTGTATGGAATGTCTAGGATATCTTATATATAGGGCGGTGGGTCAAGGCAACTAGAAACCGGTAAAATTGAGCCCTACAGGGCCCCTTTTGTCTCACCTGTTCTTTGCGGATGATCTTCTCTTGTTTTTCGAAGCTACGGATGCACAGTCGCACGTAATCGCATAGATGATGGAGGCATTCTGTCTGGCATCCGAACAAAAGGTCAACATCGACAAAACCAAGATTTTCTTCTCTAAGAATGTTCAGTCAGACACAGCACGTCGGATCAGTCAAGCTCTTCATATCAAGGCCATCACCAACCTCGGTAAGTACCTAGACATTCCTTTGCTTCATGAGAGAACCAGGCAGAACACTTATCAGCATATTTTGGATAACACTCACAAGAAACTTATCGAGTGGCGAGTTCGGCAGCTGTCGCTCGCTGGCTGAGTCACCCTCACCCAATCTATGCTCTCGGCCCTCCCAGTCTTCACTATGCAAACCGTACGCATTCCACGTCGAACATGTGATGAACTGGAAAAGATTATGTGAAACTTTATTTGGGGCTCTACGGGTGAGCAGCAGAAAGTGCCCCTCGTTAATTGAGATACGGTTTGTCAACCAAAAACTTATAGAGGTCTAGGCCTCAAGCACTTTTGGATGACCAATGATGCCTTGTTAACCAAAATGGGTTGGGCACTGATCAAGGATCCCTCGACCTTATGGGCCCGCATCCTAAGGGCAAAATACCAATTCGACACTGACCATATCGCTCACACAATTGCTCGAGGTGGCGTTTCGATTTTCTGGAAGGGACTTGTGGCCATTTGGCCGTAAGTGCAACAAGAAGTTTCCTGGACACTGGGTAATGGGCATCGCATATGTTTCTGGTTGGATAATTGGGTCCCACATCAGGGACCTTTAATTTCTGTGGAGACGGCGCCCATAACGGAGGGCGAACTGACAGTTAAAGTGGCAGATATGAGCACTCGGGATGGTGGATGGAAGTGGACCTCATTTCAGCAGTAACTTCCAGCATCAGTTTGCCTGACTATAGCGACGTTACATCCCTCTCCTAATCCGGACGAGGAAGATAGCGTCAGCTAGAGACACACTGGTAATGGTCATTTTATGGTCGAGTCTACTTACGAGATTATTGGAGGAAGCACCCCGGGAAACTCTCCCGCTCCTTAGAAATTAATTTAGAAATGGTCAGGGCTTCAACGGATCCGGGCCTTCCTTTGGCTCATGACTTAAAAAAAACTTCTCACAAACCATCAAAGGGTATTGCGGCACCTCGCATCCGATAGCAACTGCCTCTCTTGCGGACAGGAGGAGTCAACCTTACATGCCATTCGGGACTACCCACGAGTAAAGGAATTTTAGCAAAAATTTCCGCCATCGGTGATTGATTCCACTTTTTTCCAGCAACCTGAAGAGCTTTGGGTGCATACCAATCTACTCAAGCACTCCCACGAGCTACGATGAGACTGGGCTACGATCTTTGGGTTGGCCTGCTGGATGCTTTGGATGTGGCGAAACAAACATCTGTTCGAGGATGATTTTGTTTGGCCGATGGATAGTGCGAAAGCTGTTATTGCTTATGTTGAGTGGATTGAGCGAGCGAGAGCAGTGGAATGTGGCGTTGTTCCACATTGGGGCCTCCTGTTGGGTAGCCGAGTACGCTAGACTTGTTAGAGAATATATAAAACCAATTGAGTTGGCCTCACACAACAGCTTAAGCTATTGTGATAAAACGGTTGCTTAATATGATATCAGAGCCTCTATGACCAAACGGTCATGAGTTCGAATCCTACCACCCACCTGTTCTAATTAAATTAAGCACAAGTAAAGTAGGCCTGTGCAAGTTTCAAGCCCAAAGGGCTTTCACTTGAGGGAGTGTGTTAGAGAATATATAAAACCAATTGAGTTGGCCTCACACAACAGCTTAAGCTATTGTGATGAAACGGTCACTTAATAGGACTGTCCCCCCAGCGTCTTGGATTAAAATTAATATGGACGGCTCTTTCATGCCAGGCCGGGACCTCGCTACTGCTAGGGGTCTTCTCCGTGATAGCCAGGGGCAGTGGTGCGGAGGCTTTCTTTAGCACATTGGTCGCGGATCATCTCTGCTGGCCGAACTATGAGGCGTCCATGCAGGCCTCACCCTCGCCTGGAATTCTGGCTACTGTAGGGTCATCCTAAAAATGGATGCCCTCGAAGTCATTAATTTGCTTTCATCTCCCTTTTTCGAGACTGATAGTCATCATGTTCTGTTGGCAAGTATACAAGGCTTACTCCAGCATGCTTGGGAGGTGCGCGTCCAACACATACATTGGGAGGGCAACCAATGCGCATGTAACATCCCATTACCCATTTTAGGGCTATAATTGTGAATTATGAGAAATTATGAGAAATTAGGAAAATATACATCATGCATAGTGAATAGTGACATAGACATTTATTTGGCACATTCATATGATTGTACATGTATTTATTGGCATTTCCGGGTAAATTGGTTTATAAATAGAAATTGAGGATTTATTTGGAAAGTATTAAATGTGATTTGAAAATTTTGTACATTTTAGATATTTTAGAAATTTTTGATGAATTATTCTTGAGTTGAAAATTTATTTGGAGAGTCATTTTATTATTTCAAAGTTTTTGATGAAGTTTAGAAAATTTCTGAAAATTTGTGGTATTTTGAAAAAAAGAGACAAATGGGAGGGTGGCCCACATGCATGGGTGCCATGTGTCATTGAATTGTTAACCCACATAAAAAATATGTTTGCAACTCTCAGTGGTCTACGCTGAAAACACCCACACCAAATCTTCATAATCGAAATATCTATTTTTGGCTCTCACATCTATGTTGTACCTGACAAAAGAAGTTCAGTTCGGCCATTGTTTTGCTTCTCCTTGTTCTTGTTTTCTTCCCCATCCACCGAAACCTATTCTTCACTTTGGAAATTTTTGTTGAATCAAGTAAGTCATGTTCTGATTTTTATGGGTACTGTAAATGATTGTTTGATAATGGTTTAAGATTTGTAAATGAATGCATGTAGGATATAGGTTCTGTTTACGATTGTTCTTAAGCATAAAAAAAAACAGTTGCAGCAGAGAGAGAAAAGTTACAGCAGTGAGAGAAAGTAGAAAAAAAAGATAAATGAGTTTTGTTTTTGATGTTTGAATTTAATCTTGAATCTTGAGTTGTTTTTATAGTAAATGACTTGGATAGGAAGTAGAAATGCAGAGAATGTAAGTTAGAGATGGTGTATAGATATAATGGATTAAGTAGAAGAGAGGGAGAAGTGGAATGTGGGATTTGTGATATTTGAATTGGATGATTATTTCTGAATTGTTTTGAGGTTATGGTGAGTATTGATGAGATAAAAATGAGTTTAGAAGTTATTTCAGATAAATGATGTGAGGTTGAATTTAAAAAAAATGGCAGTAGAAAAAGGAAGAAGAAGATGATGAATAGTGTGTTGGACGTTGGTGTTTGAAATGTAATTTTGAACTAGAGTTGTTTTGTTGCGCAGCTTGAGTTTTTGCCTATAACTTCTGCATCCGAACTCCAAATAACTTGAAACTTGGATCAATGGATTCCTAAGATATTTTTCTTTCTCTTCATAAAAATTTAAAGTTATTTGAATTGATCTGAAAGTGATTGATAGGATGAAAGTGTGGAAGTCTGCTGGAATGTTATGAATGGGAAAAATTTCATGATCATGCTTCGGTTTTCTAATTATAACTTGAGCTGTAGATTTCTGAATGAGTTCATTTTTTATTCATATTATACTAGAGACATATTTCTACAATTTTTGTGAAGAGATCGAATTTTAATCTTGTCTCTTTGATTTTCAAAATTGGTATGGAACTGAGTTTTAGCTTAGGCTGTAGCACTACCAGGGACATAAATCATATCCTGTGATTATTGAATAAACTGTATTGATTTGGGTCGAATTAGGCTGAGTTGTCTTCACCAAAGTTGTAGTTTATTCTCTTAGCTTTAAATTGGTATAAATTTTGAAAATTTTGAATGTCTGAGCTGAAAGATATGAGTTGTACAATTAGAGGGTATGATCATATACTAGCCAAAAGTTCAAATGTGCACAGTCTGAGGTATTTTGTGCGTAACTCATTGAATACTGAATCAAATTGGATTATCTTGGAGTCGTTAGAAACTTAAGACACTGTAGAACAACTTTCTAGAAGGAAGTATTGCCTAATTTTGTCATTTACCCTACCAGATTAATTATGCAAAATTGACCCGAAATTATATGGGTAGAAAATCTGAAGTGGTCAATTAGGTTGTCAAATTGATTTCACATTGTTTTATTTTGGTCCAAATTATAAGTACCATATGATATTAATGAGGGCTTTGATATCTGATTAATTTGATGATGAGAGTTACAATAAGATAACCGAAATTGTCATTGAACATGCATTGTGCATACTTTCTATATATTGATGTGCATAAAAGAACATTTGTATATTTGTGCAAAAATGTAATATTTGTGAATGTGTTGTGTATATTTTAGAGGAGCCAAGTGGACACCAGACAGACATTGCCGGACCATCCAGGCATTGCCGGACTATCCAGGCAATAGTATATTGGAGCATTTTGTGAGTCAACCTAGATGATTTCCTAGGATTGATTTGATCTGAATTTAATTTAATTTAATTTATTACACTTCCATTATTATTGAACTGTTTGTGAGTTGTTTCTAAATTTCAGACCTGAGATCCGAGGAGTTTAATAGTTGAGCATGTATTGGGAGTGTTTTGATTTGATATGAATTTGACAAATTTAATTTGATTTGTTAAACTTCCAATATGCAATGTTTGTGAATTGATTTTGGATTCTGGACCTGAGGTTCGAGGAGATTAATAGTTGGCCATGTATTGGGAGTATTTTGATTTGTATGACTTTTGAGATTTAATTCTTAACGAAAGTTGAATGTCGGACTTAGGTCTGATAACTGTGAAATCTTGCCTGAGCATTTGTATAGATTGTGATAAATGAGATTTTTTGAAATTGTTACATTTCATAAAATACATGCTCAGTTAAAGGCGTTGTGACTTGAGTTGCTAGTATTAAGTGCTTCTACATAGAGCTTTGCTCCGTGATTTCTGATTTTACAGTAGGGCTATGCTCTGTTATTCTGTTTGACTGAGCCCTATGGGCCAATATTTGTATAAGTTTGTGATAGGTACTCAGTCACAACAATAAGAAAGAATGTGAGTCTCATGCATATAACATTATAAGATTGAATTTCTTTTAATGATTTACAAAGCAGAAACGAACGATAAATTGTTATGATCTATTTGTTATACTTGACTATGTGGATTGTGAGATTATATGATATATCATGTTGTGCAAATATCTGGAGTGTATATATAATTTGAATGAATATATGTGAAATATGTAGTATGTGTGTGTAATCCGGTAAACCCATCAATGATGGTTCACTCATTGAGTTCGCAAAACTCATAAAAATTGCAACGTAATTTTTCAAGTACAAGATAGGAGACTTAGTGTTTATTCTGGATTAGAAGAATGTTTTGGACTAAGTTATGACTCAAAGGTCTGTCAGCTGACATCAGAGAGTTATAACTTTTATTTTGTAAATTTTGCTAGAACCTGTGTAAGGTTTTGTAAATATTCGTCTAATGAAGACAATGTAAATAGTTGTGAATGAATGCAATGAATGGTTTTAAAATTTGATAACTTCTGATTATGTTAGATGGTGTCATGTATAAGTTGGAACTGCTTTGCTCTATCATGCCATTATCATAAAATATGTACTTGAATGTTCCTAAATGTTTGGGTATGTACCCTATCGTAGTGGGAAGTTGCAGCGCAGATCACCTGACAGCTGTGGTAGGCCGAAAAAACCCAGGACTCCATCTACTTTGAGAGCTTCCGTTGATAGTCCAGGATCTCCTCTGACGAGACAGGCAGGGCATTAAGTACCACTAGTTTTTGCGTGACTTAGATTAATTGTGTTTTAGCTCCTTTGTATTCAAAAAAAAAAGAAAGAATAAGAAAGAGTACAATTGATATTTTCTTCTGTGAATTTGTTGGGAGTTGTTATGGATATATCAAAAACATATCAATAACGGCCTTTTAACATTGATCTTTGAACTATTTTTTAAAAAAACATTGTGCTTTGAACTAACGAATAATGACCATTGTTATGAATAAATTGAATTTAGTTTTGATATGGTATGGTATTTGTATTGCTATCGGTCAATATTAAATATTGTTTAGGATGATTTTTTAAAAATTATAAAATATTCTTTGAATTTTATAAAATTACAAAATAGATACTTAATATATTATACCATATAATTTTATATTAATATTGCTTTTCACATGTTTCTTATATAAAAATAACTACAATTAATATAAGAAAAATAACATTTAATCTTATACATATTTAAAATTAAGAATAATACAAAATACTTACTATATTACAATTTACATAATATATTACAGAATAATTACATCAAAACATCATATAATATGGATAATATAAGTTTATAAGCATTGTAATAAGAGTTCGTGTCGAGGAATACAATAAAGTAAAACTGAGCAATGAAATAAAAACATTTACAGTTAAAAGTTTTATATTTATACTGCATATATAGAATTAACACATATATTAAACACAAGTGAAATTAAAAGAAAAGAGAAAAATAAAAAACCTGGAACTTTATTCAATGATATATTCACTTAAATTATAATTGCCCTAATTTTCTTTTGATACAAAATCCTTATTATTAAGAGGAGTCTCTTCATTACCATATTCAATTTCATTGTACCAAATGACATGTCAATACTTTTATATCCAAAATTTTCTTCGAAATTACTCTTATCTATGTAACTTAGTTCTTCACAAGCCTAATCTACTAAATATAATATTTAATAGCCATGAATATGGTTAATAATTCTTTATCATATAATGATAATACACATTATTTCATATTATTGAGCAACTTTTAGAGAAGTATTCCTGTACTTAACTCTTATAGTTATTATTACCTTAGTTTCTGTTCACCTTTGTTCCTATGCTTAACTCTATTGACTAATTATAACTATAAGAGTTAAGCATGAGAATACTTCTCTATAAGCCTTAAGGTAGTTGTACAAACTAAGGTAAATAGAAAACCTAGCTATTATCAAGCTTTAATGGTTAATGGGGTAGTCACCCCCTTATCGAGTTGCTTTAAGTTGGGGTAGATGCCTGAAACATAACCCTAGTACGATGTTTTCTACGAAAAGGCCTACCTTCTTTTAGTTTAAACTTAAGCCATATCTATATGGGCAAAGAAAGGGCTAGAAGAAAACCCTCTTGACAAAAGAAGAAACCTTTATTTGTACGTTTACTAATGATGTTAATCTGAAGGACGTAATGAAAATGATTTCATAGCATATTGGAGGAAAACCTATGTTTGTACAAAGAAGGAGGCTAGGAATGAATCTGAACAGAACCAGAATTGTAACTCTTCCTCTGTGGATAAATTTTCATAATGTACCGCTAGAGTACTAAACTTTGGAGGGACTAAGTTTTCTTACAAGCTCTCAGGATAAAACTATTTGTTTTGATTCTCTTACTAAAAGAATGGAAAGAACTGCTTTGCCAGAGTTTAGATTAAGGCTATGATGAGTTACTAGCTGTTTTGCCTATAATGAAGCTACAAAATAAAGTTGTTTTATAAGGATGAAATTTAACTAAGTTATAATTAAAAACAAAAAAAGAACAAGATATGGTGGCTAACTAATAAAATATTTTCTTTAGGTCTCTACTAAAAGCTAATGGGTACCATAACTATTGGTGATGAAGCTATTTTAGAGAATTTAGGAGGTCAAGACACTAACAAAAAGAATATAATTATATACAGTTCTAATACTCCAACTCCTTTAGAAGATAGTAAATTTCTCCAATTGGCTAACAATGAGGTTCAATCCCAAGTGCTAATGAGAGAGGATGAAGGTGAAAATCTCATAATTGAACACATTAATTGAGAACATGACCTTAGTCATGCTCCTTTGTAAGATCAATTATAAAAAAAGGGGAGTTATCTAAACTTGTATAGATGTATAAGGAGGATTTTGTAGTGGTAAGCCTTTCTTCCAGGAGAAAGTCAGAGAGGAAAAAAGGGAAAGCTAAAACTAGAAGTCAATGAGACTAATCTAGTCCTATTAATATTTCAATTCTTTTTTGGAATCTTAAAATTTTGAATGAACATCTAAAAAATTAGGGATGAAAGATCTAATTATAGAGAAAAGGCTAAGTTTTTTTAGTTTGGTTGGAAACAAAAATAAAAGGGTTCAAATTACGGGATAACTTGAAATTATTAGGTGGTAGATGGAATAATGGCTCGAATCATAAGTATCACTACAATAGTAGGATCATTTATGCTTATAACTCAAAATAAGTTCAAGTTGTCTTACTATCAATTTCTGATCAATTGATGCACTTTGCATGTCAACAAAAGGGCTTAAATGAACCATTTTATATCACTGTGATTTATGCAACCAATTTTGAATTCCTTAGAGCCAAGCTATGAGAAGACCTAAATACCATCCACTAATTTATCAATAGTGTATGGATGATAGCAAGGGACTTCAATAGCGTCCTTCTTCTTATTAAATCTTAAAGATCCATAGTCAAACTAATATGCATAGGGAAAGAATAGGGAGAATTAGGATATAAGATAGAGTTTTAAATCAAAATTTTGAAGAAAACCTATTCACCAGAAGCAACAGACATCAAGGAGGTCTACACTTCAAAAAGAAGCTAGACAGGGTGCTAGTTAATCACATATGATTGAAGGAATTCCCTGACTCCTTTATGAGATTCAGAGACACTTTATGTTCAGGTCATTTATATATAGAAGTCCTGAGACTTAAACCAAACATATTTGTCAACCCCCTTCAAGTTCTTTAATTTTCTTACAAAAAATAAGGGTTTTCTTGAAGTCATGAAGAAGTTTTGGGAGGTGGAGATCCCTGGTTGTAAGGCCTACCAACTGCAAAAATTAAGATTGGTAAATAGTAGTATTAAAGACTTTTTTTTGAAATTAAGATCTATAACAGAGGATTAAGTTCATTTGCTAAGGATAACTTAAGAAAAGCTTAACTAGAAAGTTATTCTGATTGCAACAAATAGTGCCTTAGAATGATTAAAGCCAAGAGATTAGAAGAATACATCACTACCTTAGTAGATCATAATTTAGTCCGTAAGTAGAAGGCAAAGGTCAACTGGTTAAAATGTAGTACCCCCTCACCGTAAGGTACATATTGGGACGCCCGAAGGTCGCTCCGACACGTATCCCACGATAAAGGTTCACTACCAGAAAATTTCGCTAAT
>JANZLD010000004.1:39447597-39465862 GCA_026413575.1 Erythroxylum carthagenense | reverse complement strand
ATTTTAAATCAGTCATTTGAACCCAATTACTCCTAATTTCTCATTCAAATCTCAATTCAGTCAATTCCAGTTCACAATCCAATCGATTGCTATCCAGTCAGTTCATTCAGTCCATGCTCTCAATTAAAATGCCGGAAAATCATGAATGCATGTACCTATAAATAAATGCATATGCAGTAAACCTGTTCCTCTATAATTAGAGGCCAATAACATGCTCAGTCAATGAATGCAAGGAAACCTATCAGTATGTCCCAAATACCAATTTACCCTTGCTAGCAGTAACGGGATGTTACATAAAAGGTGGAGACATAAATATGAGGTCTTTTCATAATTCTATTCTAGCACATAAAAATAGACAAAATCAAATGTTTAGTGGATCAAGATGGTAATACTTTTGTTCAGAACCAAAAAAAAAAAAACCAAGGAGGTAATAGAACAATATTATCAGGAGTTATTCGGAACAAATACTATTAGGGGCTCCAACATATGGGATGATGTGTTAAGTCAAGAAGACTTCACTTTTTTAATTTTGATGAAAATCAAATAATAATAATCATAGAAGTATGTGAACTATTTTGATGAATTTGTTATTGAATGGAGAAGATGTACTTACTTTGATTTAATATATGGTCTGCTTTAATGCTTATGATGGTGAACTTTATATGCCTTACATTGAGAAATAGAGTTAAGAAATCAATTTGAATATACCATGACAGTGTGCAGCCTTGAGAACAGTTGACACATCAAGCTAACATGACATTTAGAGAGAGATATTGGATGTTTTGATGGTTGTCCAATAGGTTACTCATATCCACCTAATGGTTAAGTAAAGTGTGTAGGTTGAGAGATCACATACTAAACTTTAATCGTTATTTTGGGCTTAATTGGTTCAAGTATTGAGAGAGAAAGAGCTAGTACATTAAAATGCCTAGGACTAAGTATGATTACATTACCAAAGTGAGGGATTACATGGTACAAAGAGAATGACCCCAGTCTTTATAATTTGATTCTCTAAACCAAAATTATCTTCTTATTTTTGTGACATTTGGAAATGTGTTTGCAAGCCTTTAAATTGCGAAAGTTTGCAATTTCAATGTCTCATTATTTGGTTTACTACAACAAAATTCGATTTGAATTACAAGGTGACTAACCAATCTTTAAGGGAATGATACCTTGCTATACTATTTTATACGAGCTCCATATTTGCAGTATAGCAACTTCAATTAATTTTAAAACTTCAACTTAAACCTGAGGTAGTTATATCATTATAAGATATTGAATCTTAATTTAGGCATAATTTGTAGTTTATTATAATTATTTATAATTCTAATTAAATTTTAATTGAAATTAGAATTTAATTTCAATTAAATTGCTAAAATATTCTAAATTTATTATTAATAGACTTAAAGTGGATACTATTAAAGGTCGAACACTTGTATGATTACAATGGTTGAGATAAACTAGTTTTAGAAATTATTCGAGGGATACAACAAGATAATGATCAAGATTCGGAATAAAGTACAAATTAAGATCTATGTTTTATTATAATTTATGTATTAATCATTTTATAAAATTAATGTGATATTGATTTCTAAGAAATTAAAATATAAAAAAAATTCATAGTTATTTCATTATTATCGGGATCAAATTCCATTTTGATTTTCGAACACTATAATCTCACATAATTCGCATTTGTCAGTAATATTTTAGCTCGATCGCAACTTTGTTTGCTATGTTCCTTTGTTAGTTCAGGGTTAGCAGAAGCTTATATGTGTCTAGTTCATCGTTAGCAGAAACTTATATTTGTCTACTATTCCCTTCGTAATTTACTTTTCTCGTATTGCTTGTGCAAAGCTTTGTTTGTATCTTATTTCCTATTAATACAATTCTTTCCATTCTCCAAAAACAAAAAAAAGGAACTACAGTAGCCTTTGAACCGAAGAACATGTACCAAACTGAGTTTTCTTTACCATGTTTCGCGGCTTCCTCAGGTTCACTTACAGAAAGAGTCGATGCACATCTTTTAGTACGCTCACCGCCTCTCTTTCCCTACCTCCACCCTCATGTCAGAGCAGCCACATCATCGGAACTCAAAATTTCAACTCTTTTATCCACCTATCTTTTTCTAATGTTCCACTTCCTAACCTGGTCTCCCACTACAAGTGGTCGCAGTCATGCATAGAACTCCCACCCCTTTTGCCGCCTGATAGGGCTTCGGGTGATTTTGATGTGTACGAGGATTTGGTCCAGAGTTATAAAAATTCATCTTGCTTAAACGATTCTAAACTTTTTCATTTGAAAATTATCAAACATGGGTTTGATTTTGATTTATTTCTATCTAATACCCTCATTAACGTGTATGTTAGAGCACGTGATTTGAGATCTGCTCGTAAGCTGTTTGATGAAATGTCTGTAAAGAATACTGTAACATGGGCATGTTTGATTTCGGGGTATATCAAGAATGCAATGCCAGAAGAGGCAGTTAATGTTTTCAAAGTGATGATTTCTGAAGGGGTTATGCCTAATCATTTTGCGTTTGGCAGTGCTCTTCGAGCTTGCCTGGTGTCAGCTCTTTGTGGGCTTAAACTCGGAATGCAAATCCATGGGATGATTTTGAAGTCCCAATACGCAAATCACGTGGCTTTGTGTAATGCGTTAATATCAATGTATGGGAGTTATTTAGGATATCTTGACTATGCTCGCCGTGTTTTTTATGAGACTGAGATCAGGAATTCGATTTCCTGGAATTCTATTATATCGGTTTATTCTCAAACAGGAGATACTGTTTCTGCTTTTAGCCTGTTCTCAAGCATGCAGAGGGAGACTTCAGGGTTTATTTTGAAGCCCAATGAGTATACATATGGGAGCTTAATTATTGCTGCTTGTTCTTCCATTGATTATGGTTTATGTTTGTTGGAGCAGATGCTTACGAGGATTGAAAAATCTGGATTACTATCAGACCTCTATGTGGGTAGTGCTTTGGTCAGTGGATTTGCTAGGTGTGGATTGCTTGATTATGCTAAAAAGATTTTTGAACAAATGAATGTGAAGAACGCTGTTTGTTTGAATGGCTTGATGGTTGGATTGGTGAGGCAGAAACATGGAAAAGAAGCTGCAGAAATATTTGTAAAGATGAGAAGTGTTATTGATATTCCTTCTGATTCATATATAATTTTGTTAAGCTCTTTTGCTGAATTTTCCATTTTGGAAGAAGGAAGAAGAAAAGGTAGGGAGGTCCATGGATATTTAATAAGATCAGGGCTAAGTGATGTCAAGATTGCTATTGGCAATGGGCTTATAAATATGTATGCTAAATGCAGTTCTATCAATGATGCTAGGCTAGTGTTTAGACTCATGGTTGATAAAGATTCAGTCTCATGGAATTCAATGATTTCTGGTCTTGACCAGAATGAGTGTTTTGAAGATGCTGTTGAGACCTACTATGCGATGAGAAAAACCGGACTGATGCCCTCTAACTTCTCATTGATAAGTGGCTTGAGTTCATGTGGAAGCTTGGGTTGGGTCATGTTGGGGCAACAAACCCATGGGGAAGGACTTAAATTGGGACTTGATTTGGATGTTTCAGTTTCAAATGCTCTTCTTTCATTATATGGTGAAACTGGATATCATGTTGAATGCCAGAAGCTCTTCGCCTTGATGCTGGAGTATGACCAAGTATCATGGAACACTGTAATTGGATCATTGGTTAATTCAGAGTTCTCAGTTTCTGAAACTGTGCAAGTTTTCTTGAACATGATGCGAGGTGGTTGGACACCTAATAGGGTGACCTTTATCAGCATTCTTGGGGCAGTTTCCTTGCATTCACTTAGTGAACTGAGCCACCAGCTACATGCGTTAGTGCTCAAGTACCACATTATGGATGAGAGTGCTGTTGAAAATGCACTTCTGGCGTGCTATGGGAAGTGTGGAGAGATGTCCGAGTGTGAGAAAATTTTTTCTAGAATGTCTGACAGAAGAGACAATGTTAGTTGGAATTCCATGATTTCTGGATACATACATAGCGAACTATTATCTGAAGCAATGGATATTGTCTGGTTCATGATGCAAAGGGGTCAACAGTTAGACTCTTTCACCTTTGCCACTGTCCTTAGTGCTTGCGCCTCTGTTGCTACACTGGAGCGTGGCATGGAAGTTCATGCTTGTGCAATCAGAGCTTGTTTAGAATCTGATGTTGTAATTGGAAGTGCACTGGTTGACATGTATTCAAAATGTGGGAAAATAGATTATGCAACCAAAACTTTTTATTCCATGCCTTTCAGAAATGTATATTCTTGGAACTCAATGATATCAGGTTACGCACGTCATGGACTTGGGAACAAAGCTTTGAAACTTTTTGCAAAAATGAAACATGATGGTCAATTTCCAGATCATGTCACATTTGTGGCGGTTCTGTCCGCATGTAGTCATGTTGGTTTGCTTGATGAGGGTTTTGAGCACTTTAAGGCCATGACTGAAGTATATGGATTGCATCCTCTGATAGAACACTATTCATGCATGGTGGATCTTCTTGGCCGGGCAGGTAGAATTGACAAGATAGAGAGTTTCATTAGCACAATGCCCATGAAACCGAATGTTCTAATCTGGAGGACAGTTTTAGGTGCTTGCTGCCGTGTAAATGGACGCAAGACAGAGTTAGGCCAAAAAGCTGCTGCAATGCTTTTTCAAATGGAACCTCAAAATGCTGTGAATTATGTGCTCCTTTCTAACATGTATGCTTCGGGAGGGAAATGGGATGATATGGAAAAGGCTAGGGCAGCGATGAGAGACACGGCAGCAAAAAAAGAAGCTGGATGTAGCTGGGTAACCATGAAAGATGGTGTGCACGTATTTGTGGCTGGTGATAATCTACATCCACAAAAAGATGTAATCTATGAACAGCTGAAGGAACTTAATACAAAATTGAGGAATGCCGGGTATGTTCCACAGACAAACTTCGCATTCTATGATCTTGATCAGGAGAGTAAGGAAGAAATCCTGAGCTATCACAGCGAGAAAATTGCAGTTGCTTTTGTTCTTACTCGCAATTCAGGACTGCCCATTAGGATAATGAAAAATCTTAGGGTCTGTGGTGATTGCCACACTGCCTTCAAATATATATCATTGATTGTTGGGCGTCAAATAATACTGAGAGATTCCGTCAGATTTCATCATTTTGAGGATGGGGGATGTTCGTGCGGGGATTATTGGTAATTGCCTGAACTTGAGTTGATGCAGCCCAAGAATTGTTTGCAAGCATTGATAATTGAGATGCTTTTGAGCAACAAATTCCTTGAGGTTGCTTTAAGCAATTAATAATTTGGGATCTTACTGAGCAACAAATTCCTGGAGGTTGCTTCATCGTCTTTTTTAAGAGATTCGTGAAGCGAGGTAATCGTTTTGTTTTAATTCCATTGCTATCTATTTTGCAATAGTAATCTAAAGCTGTATAAAGTTTCCCGAGCCGATGCTAGCAGTTTTGCTAACAAAATGCTTGAATCTAACTAGAACTTGGATGAGGAACGTTAAGGGTTGAAGACGAGCACTCTGCTGCAAGTGGCAGGTATCAAGAAAAGTCTATTTTTTAAGATAAATTTTAATGTTTATATTAAAATTCAAAATTTTAAATATTTTCAAAACGTTTAATTTAAATTTTAAACTAACAAATTCTTAATCTTTTGTTTCTTTCTTATCTATGTTCTATTAATTTAAATTTATGCGACTTTTTTTAATTATTTTTTGTAAATTTCTCTATCGCATAGTTTATACACATAATGAGGGTGACATAAGTATGTTATCAAGTTAATTTGACAATTAAATTAAAATATTTATAAGAACTTCACTTTGAATATTTTGTTATTAGACATTTAACTATAGATTAGAATTAAAATTTCAATAACGAAGGGTTAAGTGTATTAAAAGTTCAATTATCCATAACAAGAAATTGATTGACCTAAACAAACCAAAAAGAAAGAATTTTCTTTTTGATGAAACTATAGATGTAAGGCTTTATCACAATTTTATAATTATAAGATGTATATTTCATTTATTTATTATTCCTAAATTGTTCATAGTGATTGTTCCGTTAAGACTGGATATTACTAGAATGTAATAAGACCAACATATGTAATTATTCATTTAGAAACTTTAGTTATAAACTATAGATCCAAAAATGAATATTATGAAAGACGATATAACTATCTACAATTTTTATTATTAATAATGGTCTTCTTGTTTTATAGGTTTATAATTCTAATTATAACTAGATTTATTTTCTCTTTTTCTTTTTTCTCCACTTTGACTTGTTTTAGGTTGTTCCTTTAGCTTTGAACTTGGTTGATCTATATATATTTTTGACTCATATCCATAAATTATTTCATCTTGATCACTAATAGGTTTTATTAGTTCATAGTTTGAAGATTTTTGTTCATTATTTAAATTAAGTTTATCTACTTATTGAGTGATTTCTTCTAATTGATTTTTAATATCTTTTTCTATATTTTATTTAATGATGTAGCTAAAGTAGGAATAAATCTAAGAACACAAAAATATTATCAATGGGATGTATTACCTTTTGGTTTAAAACAGGCTTCTAGTATTTACCAAATATTTATGGATAATTATCACTAAATAGCTAATGATGAAGAGTTAATATAATTGAACTCAAAATAAAGTAGAAATTAATTACATATTCTTATCACCTTCATGTTTGATCAGAACATTGTATGATGAAAGGATTGAATTATATAAAAAACAATTATACATAGAAATATTATTTATAAATAATTTGATATTTTTAAATATTTGAGTGGTCATGAGTGTTGTTAGATATCAATCTTGATCTATGGATATAAATTGTTTAAACGGAGAACGGAAATAGTATTTATAAATAATATGATGTTTTTAAATATTTGAGTGATTATGAGTGTTGCTAGATATCAATCTTGATCTACAGATATAAATTGTTTAAACAGAGAATTAAAATAAATTAAAGGAGTTTAATTTATCTAAACTTAAATATGATTTAAGGTTATAATTAATATCTATTATCAACATTATTTGGAACCTAATGAGTTACACATAAAGAACGGTTTAAAGAGAGTAAAAATATTTTAATCAAGTTAGACTTGATTGTAAAGTTTGAGAAATTTTATAATAATTATGAGATATTTAATAAATAAGGATCAATATGAGATATTAGATATTATTTGGGCATAACTAATATTTAATAAATATTATTTGTAATTATAATTAAAGTTTAATTAAAATTAGAATTTAATTTCAATTAAATTATTAAAAATCTAAAAAACTATTATAAATATGTTTAAGCTCTAATAGAGTTAACACTCCTTACTTAATCATTTATGTAAAAGTTACAGAGTTCTCTCAACTTATTTTATGGATATCATTAGAGACTAAATATTTGTACAACTATGATGGTTAAGATAATTTAGTTTTGGAAACGATTTGAAGGATACAATAAAAATATGATCAAGTATGTACGAATTAAGATTCATGCTTTATTATAAATTAATTGTTAATTATTTTATAAAATTAAATTGATTTTGATTTTCAAATGTTCAAAAGAAATTTCGTAATTAATATACAGTATCGAATTTCGTCCCGTCCCAATTTTCTGACAATCCAGGCCCTATTTGCAAGTTGTACTTGGGTTGTTTCAAAGAGTCTCTCTTCTTTAATCGCCGACATGATGATAGCATTCGGTAGAGCATTCAACACCTCTGTGGCACTTTTGTAGCCTACGGTGCCTGAATAAATAGACATCCATTACAATAAGTTGAATAGTTAAGATCTTAAATACCCAGCAGAACACAACAATTTGGGTGCAACTGATCTGCTCCCACTTTTGTCACGAAAATGTGAAAATGAATGGTGCACTCTTCTCAAAGGGATGATTTCAAACTTTATAAAGTTGCATTTGAAAGCACTACCTACACAATTTAGTGGAAAGGGAAAACTAGAATATTTAGGAATCAATAATGGGATCTGCAAGTTGCTTCTCCGAGGAAGAGTAGAGAATCGGCATATGGGAAGGCCCCGTTCTTTCTCCATAAATGGATAAAAAATGTCATCCTTAAAATTTGATGTGCTTCTCTCCAGTTTTAAAGTCTCTTGTAAATCCATTTCCGGGTCTTAATATTTTCTCATCAATTTGGTATCCGAACTTGGGTAGTTTAGTGTTGTAAAATGCCTCGATTTAGTTGCTTTAACAGCCTGTATTTTAGGCCTAGAACTAGCAGACGCTTTGTATGCCTTTAGCCTTGCAATTTGATATCCTTTTCAATTTCTGAAAAAAGACTGTATAGTGACGAATTGCTTAATCGCAAATGGGCACGTAGTATTCATGAAATAAGATATGAAAGCTCCAGAACCCTTTCATTACTTTTCTTGGGCTAGAGTTAGCCGGCCGGCAGCCCAAGAGCGGAAAAAAAAAAATCTTTCTCAGATTCATGGAGATATATTTTATATTAAAATGTTAATCAAAACCACTAGAATGAGGTCAACTAATGTAAGTCAAAGGAACCCAACAGAGACTAAAGATAGGCCATACTATGTCTCGGTAACAAAGCTGATCAAAGTTATCGAAACATTTTTATCAATGGTTTCCATGTTTTCAGCTATAGTTGCTCCCATTCTGTCTTCATTTGTAAACTAAGACCGGGTCATAGTTAAGCTGGCGGAGATAGAAAAGGTGAGAGTAATTTCTTTCTATTCCATAGGTTTATATCATTGTTCAATCAGTCTACAGGGATATATAGATCGAGATGAGGATGTTCGTTAATTTTTGCGCTTTTCTGTTGGTGTCACTGTATGCGCACGCTTCTAATGGAGTGAATCTAGCACCTCCTCAAGGCTTCAGACACATATATTCAACTGGTGACGAGGTGCATGTTAAAGTCAATTCCTTAACCTCTGTTAGTACCATGATTCCCAGTAGCTACTACAGTCTTCCTTACTGTAAGCCCCTAAGCGGTATAAGGATAAGCAGCGAGAACCTTGGGCAGCGAATTCTTGGAGATCAAATTGTAAACTCACCTTACATGTTCCGGATGAACGTAAATGAGTCCTTTTATCTCTGCACTACAAGTCCCCTGAATCAGCAAGAGGTAAGGCTTTTGAAACAAAGAACTCATGATTTGTATCAAGTGAATATGATCCTTGATAATTTGCCCGTTATGAGGTACGCTGAGCACAATGGGATTAACATTCAGTGGACTGGATTTCCAGTGGGATACAATACATATTACAACAATAATGATTACATAATCAATCACCTTAAGTTCAGGGTCTTAATTAATGAGCATGAAGAGACTAGGAAGGAAATAGATATGGCTATGCTCAATGAGACGGCACCTAGCTACGAGATTGTTGGTTTTCAGGTTTTGCCCTGCAGTGTTAAACATGATCGTGAAAGCATGTCGAAGCTAAATTTGCATGATATTGTCTCACCTGTGAACTGTCCTTTGGAGCTTGACAAGTCACAAATCATAAAAGAGCAAGAGAGAGTTTCATTTACTTACGAGGTTGAGTTTGTGAAAAGCGAAATCCTATGGTTGTCTCGTTGGGATGCTTATCTGAAATTGGAAGGAAACAATATACACTGGTTCTCAATCCTGAATTCAATTGGGACGCTCTTCATAGTAACAGGAGTTCTTCTTATCAGATTGTTGAGGATCGTAAGAGGGCGTGGAGAATCCGAATTAAAAGCTCAGTCACTGAATAATGTGGAAGTTCCTCGATGGAAACTTCTTGGGGGAGACGTGTTCAGAGGACCAGAAAACCCTGAACTTTTTTGCGTAGTGGTAGGAACTGGAACTCAGATTACTGTCATGGCAGTTGTTACGGCTGGCCTTGCGGCACTCCGTTTACTGTCGCCTGCTTCACGAGGAACGTTGCTGACAGGAATGATATATCTCTATCTTTTCTCAGGAATTATTGGAGGCTACATTGCAGTGAGATTATGGAGATCTATAAAGGGCACTTCCGAAGAGTGGAAGTCAATTTCCTTGTCAGTTGCATGCTTCTTACCTGGAATTGTCTTCCTTGTTCTCGCTGCACTAAATTTAATTCACTGGGCAAGCAATAGCACTGCCACTATTTCCATTCCCTCGTTTTGCCTGGTACTTACCCTGTGGTTTTGCACATCAGTGCCACTCACTATTTTGGGAGGCTATTTTGCAATAAGAGCAGAAGCAACTGGGAACTCTATGAAGGTCGCCTCAGTTCCAAGGGAAATTCCTGCACGCAAATATCCTGGCTACCTCCTTGTGCTTGGAGCCGGACTTATTCTATTCGGGATCCTTTATGTTGAACTATTCTTCATATTTTCAAGCATTTGGCTTGGCAGGTTTTACACTGCTTTTAGCTACTTGCTGATAGTTGTTTTTCTAGTACTTGTTGGTTGTGTTGAGCTATCAGTCCTGGTCACTTGCATACGTCTGTCGGTTGAGGACTGGCGTTGGTGGTGGAAGGCCTTCTTTGCTTCTGGATCAGTTGCCTTCTATTTTTCTATGTTCGCCATCAGTTATTTGATCTTTGATCTACAAGGTTTGAGTGGACCAGCTTCAACCACGCTCTATCTGGGCTACATACTGATCTTGGCAACAGCTATTATGCTGGCAACTGGAAGTATTGGGTTCCTTGCATCCTTTTACTTCGTTAAATTTCTCTACTCCTCTGTCTCCTCCGCACTTCATGTTTGAGTTCAGAACCCGAAGATTATTACTATGTTCTGTAGAAGTTGAAACTCCCAACAAACGAGTTTCATTTCCTTTAATGAATGTCGTTGTCAGTCATGTTAAACTGAGAATAATTGTTGATTAATACTTCTACGTTCGTTATTTCTGAACTCCGCATATTTTATCGAGGATATCGTGCCTTCCATTACTGAATCTGATTCAATTGTAGTGTATAGTGATATGAAGTAGCATAAAAATACAGCATTCTTGCGTTTACTGGTTAGTTTTGCTAATCTAACCAGTTCAGTCGAATGGAATTTTGCTTCAAAAGAAGCAATGAACTGCTTGGCAGTATACTTGGAATAATCGGCAAACCATGCGACTAACAAAACTAAGTTAAGGAATAGAGTTGTTGATCCCAAAAAGAAAACTCATGGAATTCCTTCATATTATACACACTTTCTTTTATCTTTCAAGAAAACTAGTAATGAAAACAGATACACACGTGAATTGGACATTGTGTTCATTTATAAGTACATATTGATAGAATATTTTGCAGTATTCTTGTCAATTGAATTCGGGAGCCAGAATGCAGACTTTTGCGGTCAAGTTCTACTTGATAAAGAAGGTACACATGCAGCCTAATTCTAAGGACTAAATGCACGTATTGTGCCTGAAATTATGCTAGATATCCAATCTAAAGTCCTGTGGGCGTTATAATTTTGGTAAATAGAATCGAACAGATTGTTGACACTGGGTCCCTCTTTACATGGAGGGACGCCAATATTGAATTAAACATTGCGGCACCGATTTTGGTGCCGCAATAGTTAAAAGAAATTTTAAAAAAGGGAGAAAGACAGCTGTTTTGCAGCTGTCTTCAGGCGGCAGAGTGCCTATATAAGGCACTCCTTGCTTCAACAAAAATACAGACAGAAAATCAGAGAGAGAAAAACCAAAGCTTTGTTTTGCTCTGAAGTTAGGAAAGTTATTCCTAAAAGATTGGTAAGTGACAAAATAGTGAGGTTAGTATTTTTAGGTTGGAAAACATGTTGTGTGCCACTATTTTGATTTATCTCTGTATACCCATTATTTGTAATAGTGGAAGAAATATTCTGAGTTTTGTCCGTGGACGTAGCCCAAAGTTAAGGGTAAATCACGTTAAAAATTCTATATCTATTTTGCTCATTTTATTTTTCCTTTTCACAAAATACACCCGTTGCGTCCAACACAGATTCCAGTTGAGTCCTTGAAGATGAACCCAATGTAATATGGACGATCCAGTTGCACCAAATATAACAATTAGAATCACATAGCAATAAGGTCAGAAAGTCTCAGTCTAACCTCCAAAATTTTTGTTCTATGAGGCCAAAGGACAAACCGTGAAACATATATTTCAGTAGAGCTTGTCCAAAGAGAAATCTTAATAAACTTAACACGGACATTCACAGATGGATCTACTAAAAATTGCTTCCTAATAACGTATGGGCAACCTAAACCTGAAATGGATAATTTAAAGAGCTGAATCAGCAACTACTCACCAACTGCTTAAGGTATCATTTCCAGGAAACAAAGTCAGTCTCACAATTGGGTTCAACAAAGTCAGTATCACAAGACTTTCCCTCTTTTTCTCAATCCTTCCGCTGCAGAAATCAAACGAGATTACATGAAAATTTTTATCAAATGTTTTATAGGATTAATTTTCTCAATCACTGAAGCAATTTGTTTTTGGAGAGGGAATTTTATTCATAAAATCCTCATAGGGATTAAGCAAGGTACAAAGAAAGCAACTACAGTAGCATAGTAGGAAAGAAACTCGTGTCATAATCAGATCAAGGAACTATAGAAGTCTATAACTTGAAAATAAAATCAGAATCGCTGTTAGTAAACCTAAGTTCCAATTTATTACAAAATTGGTGCTTATTTCAGCATTCATTTCTCTGACCATTAGACTTTTTCCTTGTTCAATTCATAGTCCTGAGGTGCAATAGTTTGTTTATCCACTTTCATATTCTTAAAAATCTTGACAGTTGTTTCTTTCAACCTTGAAGCCTGGATTCCCATTCAATTATGTTGCTTCATTGATTCATGTTACAATGCATATTAAAAAACAGCTAACGTTTGCTGTAAATCATTGAAGAGTAGCTGCAATTGAAGAATATATGATACAGCGATTCATTCTCCTGCTGCCATAGTAAGCATGTAGGATTTATAGTATGAGTTAAGCAACGTGTATTTTTTGTCCATAGTCTCTGTCTTATTGCTAATCACAATAGAGAAGAGGTTTTAGGATTTCTATTTTTATGTCAAACCAAACATTTCCATAGAACTGAATGGTGAGGAAATGTGAAGATTTCCAAGCAAGTATGGTTAGTTAATCTCTTTAGAATTATGTATGGTCCAAATGATTGAGTCTTCTATAATCTGGTTTGGGTTGTGATTAAGTATTCTGTTCATGAGAGTCGAGAATCCTATTGACATGTGTGCTGACCATATTCATTCTTGTCAATGATTATTTTTACTCTTACATTGTCTAAAACACTCTTTCTTGAGCCTCTCAGGTTGTAGATTTAGTATTAAGGTCTTATCTCACGTCAATTGTCATACCAAAATTATGATTTTTTAAACATAATTAATTCATTAACGGAAGAATATGCACAACAAAAAACATAAAGTTACATTTAACACCCACACATCTCCTAGAAGGATATATGAACTCTACACAAAACAGTACAAACAAATCAAAGCATACGAAAACTTCCAATAAACAATTCAAGCAAACATACATTAAATTACATAGCACTTAACACAAACTCGCTGAAAAATCCAAACCAAACTGAAGTAACGTTGTTACAAACTTACAGACAAATTCACATATACATATTAGATAAAAGCCCAAAAGTCAAACCAAATATTTTACATTATTTTCAAAACAACACTCAGACTTGATTAGTCATTGTGGTTGTCTTGTTCCAATTTTTATAAATGTCGCTCATAACCTACACGGGGCAAATCCACCGTGCTAAGCATATAGCTTAGAGAGTAATAACTAAACTATACATAATTTGACAATTAATCATACTGAATCAAGTTATAGCACAAGCAGATATTTAAATTTTTGAATAGTTGCATAGTTAACAGAACTGAGTATCAAAGAAGGCACAATCCCTTCAGTTCAAAACATCATTTTATTTATTTCAAAATCCAACATTTATCAGAATACACAATCAAATGACTGCTAATCTTTCAACATAAATGGGTAACGGGACTTATACAGAAGATTTCATAATTGGTATCATATCACAGGAGAGACTTACGTCTCAATAACAGAAGAAACCGAAGTGTCAAACACTAAAGTGTCAAAGAAGCAGCTGCAGACCCTTCTAGGCATGCCTATTTATCCACAACTAGGACTTAACAGTTTTAAAACAAAACAAGGTCATTTCAAACATTTCTTGTACAAAGCAAGTAGTCAATCATATTCATATGCAAGTAGCACTTTCAATGATATAAACATGCATTAAATGCCTCAGATAATCATTGTCCAAAATTCAGAACACAATAAGCATAAATCAAATTCAACAAGCAGAACAAAGTAAGGTAAATAACTCTTTAATACACATTCATCAATCAATACCTTGGACCTTCATGTCTGGAATCAGTACACAATTTAGTACACATTCATCAATATCAATTTCAATTCAGTAATAAATAAAACAAATCAAGTGAGACCATCTTAGGTTACTCACAAAATTTATTGTCTAAATTACTTACAAAAGCTCCCTTTTTGCTTATTGTCTTGAAGTCCCGACAATATCTAGAATCGGTCGCTCTAAGGGTTCCTCTAAAATATTCAATACAAACATATATTACTATTGTGAACAATTATGAATTTAATTATGCACATTCATGTATATTGAATATGTATGATGCATGTTAATGTAAAAAATCTGGGTTTCTTATCCTTAATCTTATAACATTATCGATCATGTGAAATCATACTCAATCCCCCAATCTAGATTTATTTCACAATCTACCTTCGGGTTCACTTTGCTCAATTATCGATCATCAGGAAGGTGAGGTAATTAGGTAATACTTCCTTCTAGAAAGTTTCCCCTCTTTGTATTAGGTTTCCAATGATACCAAGTTCATCCAATGTGGTTTAGTATTCAATGAGTTATGCTCAAAATACTACAAACTGTGTACATTTGAAATTTTGACTAATGCATGATCATGTCTCCGAGTTGTACACCTTATAATTCTTAATTCCAACATCTAAAAATTGTAAAATTTATACAAATTTAAAGTTAAGAGAATAAGCTTCAACTTTGGTGAAGACATCTCAATCTAATTTGGCCTACATCAATACAGTTTATTCAAAAACCACAGGATATGATTTCTGTCCCTGGTAGTGCTACAGCCTAAGCCAAGACTCAATTTCATGCCAAATTTTGAAAATCTTAGAGATAGAATTAAAATTCAACTTCTTCAATAAAATTGTAGAAATATGTCTGTAGTTTAAGCTGAATCAAGAACCAACTCATTTGGAGATCCACAGTTCAAGTTATAATAGAAATACTAAAGCAAGTTCAGTGAAAACACATACTTCATCATTTTCTTCCAGGTTTTTCCCCAAAATAGACTTTCAGGTCAATGTTACACGGTCATTTTGACAATGAAAATGAAAGATTTAGGCCAAACATTCTTCTAAACATTTGTTCCTTTATGTCTTAAGTTTCTACTGACACCAATATTATGCAATGTGGTTCATTATTTTGAAAATTATCTCCAAATAACTATAGACTGTTCACAAACAGTGACAGATTCCAGATATTCAACTTCAAGCTAACTTTTGACATACTTAGTGACAGAAATAAGATTTGACGCCTTCATGAAAGTTGTAGATATAAGTTTCTACTTTAATAAGAATTTAAATTCATCCAAGTTGGATACCTACATGGGAAGATATGGCTAAAATACTGAAACCTGTCCAGTAGAACTACTCATCCGAACCAGTTTTCAGCATGTATCAAACCTCAATTCTTTCTCATTTCAGTACACAATTAGTCCATATCAAACATCAAATAACACATGTTATCACAGGATACCAAGTTTATAATTCCCTTACCTTACTAAACTTTAAATTCAACTCCAAGATTCCTACAACATTTTCCAAGCAACTAATACACTTCCAAAACCAAGATAGATGTAATGTGTTTTTAACACCCAAAGCACATCAGCCTAGAAATTGAGAGAGCTTCTTCATGCACCACATGGCAAGGGGTTTACAAAATCAAAGTAAAAATGTAGAGCAAGGAATCGGTGGAGAGAAGAGAGCCAAATGAAGGCTACCAAAGTCTTGTAAAGGCTTGACACCTAAGTTACTAGGTGTCTTCATTATGTATTGCCACATATATCTCCAATGCATGACTCCCATTTGCCTCCATTTATGCTGCCAATTGCAACACTTTCATTTGTCTACTTTTCAACTTATTAACCATGCCATTTGTTACATTCTTGCCAAGCCATTTGTCAATTAATTACTCATGCCAAATGTCATTAACTCATAGGCTTAATCTTTGCAATTTTCATATATCAATTTATCTTGCCACTTGAAAATTTTCCTAATCTAAATATACATTTAAATACCTCAATTCTCTAATGGTATCAATTAATTCCAATTTACTCACTATAATCTACTTGATCGAAAATTCAAGTCATAAGTTTTTCATATTCTAATTTTAGCAAAATTCTAACTCCTATCACACAAGTACTTCATAATCATGTATTATTTCAACTAAGGTATATTTTGGGGCCTTACATTACAAGCTTAGATTCCTAGCAACAATTTGGAAAGAAGTCACTCCAATAGCCATCTTTTCTTCATACTAGTAGATAGATTAGTAGCAACCCGTCTTGCTATAATGGAAAACTATGTTTATTTGTTATTAACTTTTCTTAATTTGATGTTGTTGTTGATATGATTCTTCAAGACTAGGATATGTTTTAGTGTCCAAGATGTTTTATGTTTGAGCTTAATCTTCTAAATGCTTTGACTTTTGAGAAAGTGTGTATTCATCCACTTGAATCAAAAAGATTTCTTATTTACCATAAACTTCCATAATCTTTTAGGAAATATTCCTAAAGCAATTTGTTCACTAATTCTAAAAGAAGCATTTTGAAAAGCAAATGCCAATGCCATTCTGGTCTCTATGAAATGAAAGACTTAGCCATGTTCTTATTTATTTCAATGCTAACTTACCTAAAAGCCCATCTTCCACATAAGGTAATATATATATATATCTTTTTTGTACATTAGAAAATACTTTTCATTTTTTTGGTAGAAAATGGATAATTGTATTAACATTGCTCAACATGTATCTTTATAAAAATGTGCAAACATAAACATTTCACTTGGTTTTTTTGGTTAAATTAACACGGATTTATTTAATAAAGCCATATTAACAAGCTAATATGTACACCTATAGTTGCTTTAAACATAAATTATTCTAACCTTTTAGTTAACAAAATAAGAGATGTGTTAACATGATTGTTACCCTTATTTTGACAAATCTGCTTAAGAATTTGCATTTTCTTGAATCTTAGGTTTCAAGCTAGTTGTAGTCGACCTGATTCAACTACGATAATCAAGTTATATACAATCTTACAAATCAATATTTCTACTTATATTAGTTATGTTAAGAATTAGTTGTTCATAGTTTTAAATAGAAAAACTTCTTTATTATAAGTATACATATCCTAACAATAGTATAACAGATATTGTTTCCACGAGGATTGTATAGTCACCCAATAATTCTTGTAAAATTTGTTTAAGGTAAACAAAAGGATGATTAATTAAGAATTAACTAAAAACAAAGACTTAAAAAATAAACTATGAATGAGGTAGTAGTAAAATTGATTAATCAATTATGAAAACTAGGAATTACTTCTATCTTGATTTTGTTATTAATTTAATTTCTTGATTTAATCCTACTTGATCCTAGATATCCTATAATTATGATTACCCTCTCTCAAGATCTATTCAAGTAATCCCAATTATAATAGATAGAAATGAAATTGTGATATCTCAATTTATCAAAACTCCTTTTAACAATGAAACCGGATTTAGCAATCCTATGGATAACCAATAAACAATTATATCTCTCTTCAATTTTTTTATTTGATATTTATCGGTCTCTTGGGGTTACAGCTTTCCTTATGTAACAAATCACAAGTGAATCAATTTAACTTCTCAATTCAAATTGAATATAAAATATTAAATATCATAAGAAAATTCATTAAATCAAGAATGTAAGTTCAACAAATAATTTTAGAGTAGTTCCTAAAAAGGAATTTAGCAACACATAGATGTAACCAAAGATCCAAAATTAATAATCATTAACATCTAACAATAACAAGGAATTAAGAAAAGAGTGTATAATGAAATTTGGAAGTCTTCTCTTCTTGCCTTGTGACAACACGTGTCGAGTGTATTGCAAAATTTACCTGACTCTGCACACTAAAATTTGTAGCTGTGGTAAGTCGGGATCGAATCCACAGGGAATGTTCGG
>JANZLD010000004.1:39322890-39346677 GCA_026413575.1 Erythroxylum carthagenense | reverse complement strand
ATTTTTACATATGCAATACCAAGCTTATATTAAAAACATACCACCAACTAAAACAAATAACACCTTCAATATAAAATATGAAGTACTATCACATATTACGAAGAATATCATGTATTAGTTAAAACTATATCCAATCTTTATATATCTCATACTACGCTTATGTTAAAAAAACAGCACTACCTATAACATATAAGTCACACGTTCATCTTAAAATGAGAAGTACTATCACTCAAAACCAAAAAAAAAATCCCATTCATTAGTTAAAAGTATACCTGATCTTTACACATCTAATACCACATATTAAAAAAAATCACCACCCATGACATATAAGTCAAACGTTTACCCTAAAATGTGATGTATCATTACTGGATAATATCATACATTAGTTAAAATTATACTCTATCTTGATACATCCATTACCATGCTTATGTATAAAAAATACTACCACTTATAACAAATAAGTTATATGTTCCTCTTAAAATGGGAAGTAACATCTCCTAGTAGGAAGAATATCATGTATTATTTAAAACTATACCTAATCTTCATACATCTAATACCACGTCTATGTTCAAAAACTACTACCACCCATAATAGATAAGACACACTTCCATCTTAAATTAAGAAGTACCATCACTCAAAATAAAGAATATTATGCATCAGTTAAAATTATATTTGATCTTCATATATCTGATACCACACTTATATTTAGAAAAAAACAAATATTCATATATAAAACACTGCCATTATACATAAGTAACACCTGCACTTTTAAATGGAAATATTGTAACTAATTGGAAAGAATATCATGACTCAATACAGTTTATACCAACACTCAGTACATTTAATACTACAACTATAAACAATATATACCAGGTCAAAGTAAAAAAAAAAGGTCACAACTTTAGTGCAAAATGGGAATACAATAAATGATTCATAATAATACTAAGCATCATTGAGAGGAATAGGGATTGATACACATTTATGCAACAAAATGTGTCTAAACTAGGTATTCTCTATCATGATTAAATACACATTCGTATGGTTAATATTTGTAATAATATGATCCCATTAAAGTTGTCAACAAAGATGAATAAGTATATGATTGTGTCATCAAACATGTCTTTTATGTAATATATGATGGAAAATTATAAATAACATGATTTGATAAATGACCAATAATAAATATATGCTCTTAAAAGTTTTTCTCTAACATATTTTATGGACGGTTGTGTATAAAATTATGTCTATTTAAGTTTTTTCTTCAACTTAATTAACTACGCAGCCGTATGGTAATTCATGGGCCATGTTATGATATCATGAATGGGCCATGATATGATGTCATATATGGGTCGTATTATGATGTCTAGCGGTAATAATAATGCATAGGACTTGTAATAAAGCATGGGCTCCTTTCATTTAAAAAGGAGAAGGGAGCTTATGATAACTAGCCATGAGCCATATTTATAACTGCATAACACTAAAAATTTGCATATGGGTGCTAGCTTTTTTGCACACGTCGAAAGAAATGACATGTATTTTAACCTTGTGTTGTCATTCCCCTACTCATATAATTAAACTAATAATCCCATTTGTTCTATCAGAAAAAGCTATTACTTATCCTATCCACTATAAAATACAAGAGTAAATGAAAAACTCATTAAGTGATCGAGGCCCTCCAAAGCTCTTTAGTCTATTATGGTATGTTATTATTTTGTGTATCCACTGCATACAATACACGAGTTAACCCATAACATTCTTTGTCTTTTTCCCTTAAACCCTGTCTATCTATTATTTCTACATAAACTCATCATTAAGTATCTTGTTTTAGTTAGCGATAAACATATAGGCAAAGCACTTAGATAACGAGAGTGGAATTTTAGCCTTGTAAATTCTTAATCAAACTTATGATTATGATAAGGTATATATACTCACTAAAATTCTAGCCCTTATTACTTATTATCTTTGTCTATACTTGTTGTCTCATCTAAAGATTAGGATTGCTCTATTGGAATATATTTGAACCATTATTATTATCAAAATGTTATTAATCAAGGCCTAATTGTTAACCTTTTTGTTTGTTGTAACAGATGTGAATCTAAATAAGATAAAATGGTGATTATTAAACATTTCGATCAAACCATTGAATAACTGAGGCACACAACATTTTAGATTATTCAATATGTATATATTCCTAAGAGTTAAGGTGCAGTTATAGAGAAATAAATTCTCCTTTTGGAAAAAGTAAATAATGAATTAATCTATGTTATCCCCAAAAATGTGTGACCGTTAATCTACCATAAGTGAACTATAGTTACAATGATTATGTAGTGCAATCTATATTTTGGCAATGAATCCGTATATGGATAATCTAGCTAGTCTATCTAAATCATTCATACATAAATCCAAAATATTAAACACATAACAACATAGTTAAGCCCAAAAAATAGTTAAAAACATCATCACTGGATTAATCAATTCCTAAACATGTTCGTCAGCCTTGATATTCCCTTTGAACTAGAAATTGAAGTTTGGCTCCTCATAACTCTCCAAAGGGAAAGGAATCAACCTCCTTTTGAGTCTCTAAATTCTTCATACCATTTTTAGCCTCTTAAATTCCCTTTTATAGTTAAAATTAAGGTTATGTAACAATATACAATCTGTTATACTGGTGAGTAAGTAACCATATGTGTCAGCTTTTCCAGAAATAATGAACATACATGTTTAGAATGACTTTCATAGCCCAAGTCCCTACACATCCATATATGTTGTAGAGATGCTTAAAACTTCATCCTCATGCTCTTACACACTTCTAGTGACTCATACAGTCCCATATATGGTCATACATGTCATATAAATAAGCGTGTGCATCTCTATAAGGTCATGTAAGTTGTAGTGACTATATTTCTTGCATTATTTATCTCTTTTTCACCCTAACTCATCTTATTTTTGCTTCCATTAAGGCAAATAAAATTGAACATTGATATAACGACCCAAAGGATATTTTTTTATCTCATTTTAGTTCTTGTTCCTCCAACTTATACCTAAAATAATATACGAACCAAAATAATTATCTTAAGTAAAACATAACTTTAATAACTAAGCATTAGGGATTAAATATATATTCAATCAAGCACTTATCACATGCACTACATTTTCTTCAATCGTACCATTTTAATCATTCATACCACTAGGGTCACTGCTTTCAGTTCTTAGCACCATAAGCTCATTAAAGTCCCTTTTGGTGAATTTCCTCCTGTAAGTCTCTAGACCATGCCTTGAGACTTAAGAAGAGGTTTTAATTTATTTTAAAGAGATCATTTCCAACTCTTAACCTCGCAATTTGACCGTGCGTCATTACGCTAGTCAAAATAAAATAATTAAACCTACTACTATAGCAGTGGTGGTTTAGGTCAATCCCATAGAGAGTGTGTGTAAAGTTTATGAAATGAAATTAATCGATGTTTAGACTTAACAGGGGGTTTTGGATTTTTGGAAGAAGAAAATAAAATGAAACTAACTAATAAAAACAAATTAAAGAAAACTTGCAAAAAAATTATAAAAGTGGGGAATTCGATAGGGACCCGATTCTTTGGTTCAATCTCAACCTACACCCTAATTAAGCATATTTCATTAATTTGTTATTCTCAAATCTATCCATTCAACTATTAATCGTGAGTTAATAATTAACCTGAATTTTTCCTTAAGTTTTGTTTAATCAGGATACAATTGTTAATTAAACCTAACCACCGAACAACTTAGGATACAATCCTTAGATTTAATTAGGAATTAGCATGATGAATTAGAAAAATCGATTAATCAAGGAAACAACCACATACGATGCATCATTTAACCTAGGTCATGTTATCCCTAATGATTACGAATCATTAGTCGCTACACATTAATTTCAACATAACAATTACGGATTATATCGAAATTCTAACAATAAGTTTACAATTAAACAACTCAATGAACGCATTAAAATCATCTTTTCAAAATACCCAATGGGTTCATACATAAATAACTGAACAATAATAAAAATTTGATTATCCATACACAATACCTAAATTAATTAACATAGGATAACACAATCAATTTCTAATGAGAGAAAGAAACAATAAAATAATTAAAAAATACTTAACTCGAGTTGTCGACGTCGATGTTGCCTCTAAACCGATGTTGGAAACTTAGCTTTCCATCTTCATTTTCATGCTCCAAGAGTGAGTCATTTTCTCCATATGCCCTCTCCTCTCTTTACTGTTCACAATGGGACAATTAAAGATGTGAGTCCAAGGCTTTTTTCACCACTCTCCCACACTCTCTTATGCTGCTTCACCTCTCCACTGTGCCCATCTAAGCTGCGCCGCACTGTTCCTTTAGCTTCTCTAAGTCGCAAGCCACAACCCTTCTCCTCATGCCTGCACCTCCACTCCTCTACGCTGGGTCTTGCCCATGCACTGTTGCCTGATAGGACAAATAAACCTTGAGGGTTTACTGTCCCAGCACTCCTGTTCTACGCTCCCCCTGAGCGTTACCAATCTTGCATTTTAAGTTTAACATAAACGTCTACGTTAAACACAGACACTACTCCTACCTCTCATCAGTGCTGTCGTTTTGGGCTGATTTTCCAGCTGCTTTTAAAATTTTCTTTTTCTTTATGTTCCATTTTTCTTGTCTTTTAATTTTCTTCTTCTTGCTTTATTAAGACATGTAAAAATTGATCTTTAGAAAATAATCAAATGTAGTACTTTCAACTCACTTTAATTTATTTGCTTCCAAATTATATCTAAAATCATATATGAATTAAAGTGAATATCTTAAATAATTTCATGTCAATAATCGCTAAGTGTAAATGACTAAATATGTCAACAATTAAACACATATCATAATTCCTTTAATAAATTCAAGGCAAAAGGGTACATTTTTAGCCCTATGGTTTACATCCTCCAAAAAATTTAACCATAACATTTTAGAGAGTACAAATTAAACCCTAAAATTTGACAAACGTTAAAATTCAACCCCCTATTAACTAAGAAACTGACAACAATGTGATGCCATCAAGTTTTCTGCAGGTCAATGATGACCTGAGACATATTTATAATATTTTAATGGTTATGTAGGTCCCATGATGTAACGTGGAATTGACATGACTGTGTGAGACCCTTCTACTTAAATTATAAAATTTAAAATTTAATTAATATTTTTAGATGTGGGATCCATTATAATTATTTAACCATAATTTTTATTAATATAAAAAATTAACTTAACTAATTAACCTATTAACTTAATAGATAAGTTAACCCTAAAATTTATTAACCTAAAAAAATAACTTAACAAAATCCCTAAATAGCTACCAACCCCAATCTATGGAGCTTCAACTGCCTATCTTAAATTTTGTTTTTGATCAATGTAAGCCTATGTCTTTACTTTGTTTTTGAACTTTTTTTTTTGCATTTTGGTATGTTTTGTTCTTCAAGTTTCAATCTTTATGGTTTATTTGGATCTTTTAATTCATAATGAAAGTGAGTTATGTTAGAGCCAACAAGTTGCCCTCACTAGTGACGAGGAGCCTATTCACACCAAAATCTTCTCTACTTCGATACCGAAATAAAGAGATCTATAATAATTTACCCAAGTCTCAATTCCTTCTCTCCATGGTTTTGCTAATGACTATTATGGATGCCACCAGTTTCTCCAAACTTACCGCCTAAAGCTCTCTCAGTACCTAGCTTTTAATGTTTTGCTCCACTACAAAACTTTTCTTCTTTCCCAAATGGTAATGGTCGAGGACTTTGTCATATATCATAATCGAAGGATATGTATCAAAACAAAATCTTCTCCAAATAGTCTAGGAATTCTACAATAAAATTTTGGTCGATAAGGGTGTGTTCAAAGTATAGATGCATAACAAGAATACCTTTAGCAAGAGGGACAATAATGGCGATAAGGATACAAGCGAAGCCATTAATAAGAATAATAATAGTAGGAATTAGGGGTTTTGCTTCTATTAATTTAGTATGTAGGTTAATTTGTTTAGTTAATAAAATTAATTAGTTAAATTAATAGATCAATTAATTAAGTTAATTTATTAGAGTAATAATATTAAGGTTAAATTATATGTTTTAATTTAATTATATGGGTCCCACAACGTCACGTGGATCTAACGTGGAACCTTGGGAATTGTTGTGTCTAATTCTATTTAATTTTGCTTGCATTCATATCTTGATTTTAGTTACAAATTCTTCTATTTTTAATCCAAATTTGAGATGAACTGAGTGAAAATGGTGTGAATATTGCGTGAACATTAATTGAATTGTCTTACGAATGTTGTATGGAAATCATAAAAACTATACATGAAAGAATGAATTTGGACATGAACATAGTCACGGGTGTGAGTCAATTTACATGAATGTTTTTAATTAATTCATGTTACATGCAAGTCACAGGTGCGACAATGGGAGTCACAAGTGTGACTTAATTTACATGAATTTTTTTAATTAATTCATGTTATATGCTAGTCATGGGTGTGACAATGGGAGTCACACCCGTGCACTCCTATGACAACTTATTCTCCATTTTTTTAAAAAATCTAACATGTGCAGTTTTTGACGACATAACAACCCTAATCCTAGACTTCTGTTATAAATAGAAAAGGGAAAGTTGGCTAGGGGCTAGATATTTTGGGAACGAAAAAGAAAGAACAGAGAGAAGGTGTTGAGGCAGAGAAGCAGAGAGCTTCGGTTGAGAAGAAAGAAGAGAGGAAGATAGAGAAAGGAAGAACAACAAAGAGGTGAAAGCAATGTGAGCATTCAATCATCTAAGTGGGAACCAAGTGAAGGTAGAAGGTGAGAGCTGATGCAGGTAGTTTGAGATTGGCAAAAGATCCACTACCTACTCTCTCATCTGAACACCCTTGTTTGTTTATCCTGTTTTATATTTGTTGCTTTATTTCTCTGTTACATTATATAACTTCTTTGTTGAACTTGTTTTCTTTTTTAAAGACTTATAGTCTATTTTGGTTTATTCACTGTTTTATTGCTTTGATACTTCTCTATTATTGTTGAATATGAGATTGAAGTATTTGAAGATGATGAACCATGTTTATTCTATGATGGGTTGATTACTTATTCTTGAGTATTAATGTGGCTAATTTAATTGATTATGTATAATGAAGGGGCTATTTTATTGTCTCATTAATTGCTATAGTTTTTGAGTTTATTGGATGTAATAGCATGATCAAACTTTACATCATTTTGGTATTTAATGAATGATCGAGAGAAGAAGCTTAATTTAGAATAAGAAACTATAGATGCTTAAGTTATGAATTAAAAATATATTAACTTAAGTGAGCAATTAGTTGGTTTAATACTTAATTTGGATTATAAACTTTTACAATAAAAAAGTTAGATTAGTTTTTTATTAGAATTTATTTAAAAACCCAATTGGTAATTTTAGCAAGACAATTATCTAATTAATTCACCTTTGTCATGTATAACATATTAAATTAGTGAAATTAATTTTCAAGAGTTTCCATATCGATTAACCAATTCGTTTTTGCTTCCAGTTAAATTAGTTCTCTTTTTAGTCTAATTGCATAATTTTCTGTAAAGTTGTTACTCAACAAATCGAGATAGAATTGTAACACCCCTTATAGGGAATCTACGACCATTAACGCATATAGTAACCAAATTCTTGTACATGCATTCAAGGTATACAATTCTATTCAATGTTATACATATACACATTACAAAACTTCCCAATGCTTAAAATTATCATTTAGCAGTAGTAAAACATCTTTACATTTACATGGTAATCCAAAAGAAGATATACAATTTCCTTTTTTATATGTGCAATCATCTGTAACAAAAACACACATTCCAAATTATTTTTTCTTTTATCTATTGGCCTTGGTCCCTGCAGATGTACCATGTACCTCACTCCTATAACTTGGATCTACATGGATTAATACTAGTGCTAAGCTTGAAAGCTTAATGTGAAAACACTTAGTTTGGATGACTACTCATAGCAGTCATTCGCTAAGCACATACGTTCATGAACATCGCACAAATATAAATAATGATGACATACTTAATCAAATAAATAATAAAAACATGCTTCAATATTTTTTTCATATACCATAAATTCACCTTCAAAGCTCAAACATTGATACTCAACACTCAATGGTATAAATTATCAATACAAATGCAAATGCTCATTCATATACTGATTATTTATATTGTCTCTTTTTACTTTATTTTCTATATTAGGCCTACACATTTTTTGTGGGTGTGAATAATGGATGCTATGGATATCCGAAGATGTCAAACCTTGGATACCCGAAGGTATCAAACTGTAGATACTCGAAGGTATCAAACTTTAGACACTAGTGATGTCAAACTGTAAAAGCTACACTGTAACCCTATAGGCATGCTTATTTATCCACAACCAAGACAATAAAGCAGGCACTGTAACATTTCCTTTAACCATTTTCCAATTTCACAATTTATATATTGACAAGTCAAATGATATACATCTCAAGCAATAAAATATGTATCTATGTTCATACATCCAAGTCATGACTTACCAACATTAAAAGGGTGTCAAAATCACATTTGTATAATCACATTATACACATATGAGCAATAAATATGCATACCAGTCATTTATATACATGTAAGTTTTCTTTGGAATGCAATATGCTCAATCTTAAATTCCCATGTTCAATCACCCAATTCACAAATGGTAAGTCCTATTTCATTTATTTATATATGTTTGAAAAGATTTATACACATTCAAAGAGGTTTGGATAAAATTCAGTAAAAATTGGAAATGAAAACAAACTCAAAATAGTGCAGTTTGGGCAAAGCCCACAATGGTCTAAAAGTAGGTAAACAATTAGTCTAAAAGTAAATCGTATGATGGACTCCAGTTGTTCCTTAATATGCTTATAAAAAACTTTGAATTAGGTTTTGAGGTCTTCTTTACATTTGTTCCCATATGTATCTAGTTTCCATAGAACTAACAATTAGACTATTTGAACATCCCAAATCATGAGATACGGACCAAAAAACACAAGCTACTCCAAAACAGGGGTAGTATCAAGTCACCATCTAAATTTTCAAGGTCATAAAGCCAAAATTAAGTTAGAGTCCCTCCTAGAGATGTTTAATTATATGTCTTAGGTTTCATTTGAAACTAAAATCACACAATTTGATTCCTTTAGCCTAAAATCACACAATTTGATGCCTTTAGTTATGACTTAAACAATATGACTGGTTCAAAGACCCTAGACAGAATTCCACTACCTGATAATCTCTTGTCATATTCAACCAATTCTAAATAAGGTAACACCAAAATAGCCCCAAGGTATCAACCTAGCAACCATTTCACATGCAAATGAATCTTTTCACACATTCAAATATACACAAATATAGAAATTAACTAAGTGAATTCCCAAACCTCAAAATTGACAAAGTAGGTCTTCTATTGCCTTTCCTTTCCTTCCTCTTTGGCTTTGCTTGACTCACCAACTAGAAACACCAAAAATCTACCTCCCAATTCTAGTTCCAACCTTATAATTTCATTCCTTCATAAGCAAAGTAAGAAGAGATAAAGGTGAAGAGAAAATCCCTGAATTTTACTTTGATTTCCACCTAAGATTGGCTTGATTTCTTACATGAAAAATGATGGGATGAAAAAGGTGAAATGGAGAGGAGAAAAATCTAAATAGAACCCCCAAAATTTCATGCATCTCCCCTCTCCAGATGCCCATTCCAGAACTTTCAAGACTCATACATATACTTAATTCCTATTGGATATACATGCTTTATTATTATTTGTCACGTATGCCTTAATCCAATTGGTCCATGTGATAACTTTAGAAAAATTGCATATTGGTCCTTCTTCTTCCTTTACTTTCTGCATTAGCCTACAATATTATCAATTAATTTCATTACCCTATGTCTTGATTTTCTAATGTAATAAATTTCACTTAATTTGGTTAATTATTTCAGGAGTTAAACCCAAAACACTACAGGCTGTTTGAAAATAGGGACAACAACCATAACTCAACTTCAAGCCAAAATTCAAAAATCTTAAAGGCATAATAAAATTTTGGTTCCTTCATAAAAGTTTTATATCTATGTCTCTAGGTTAATTTTCAATTGGAATTATCCAATTTAGAGGTCTACAGGCCAAGATATGGCCAAATTACAGAGGTATACTCATGTCAAAATGAACAAATTACCCATTTACCATTGTCTTTTACGTTAAGTATCATTATATCTCTTACTAAGATGCACTTAATTCATTATGTTCAGTTATTAATACATCGTAGACATGTTATAATACTTCCAAGGTATATGATGGGGCGTTACAAGAATGTTTAGTATTGTATTTGTTTTTATTTTTCATTCAAGATTAATTTAAGTAGACCAATTTCACCTCCGTGGGAGATGCCCTAGGTAATCAACTACAACTACATCGTATACTTGCGAGTAAGATAGCCTAGATATTTTTAGAAATTATTTTGGCATAATAAGTTTTTGGCGCCATTGCTAGGGAGGCGTTTGGTGTTTACACTTAATTTAATTTTGATTGTTTTCTCTATTCAGGCATACATTTTTTTGTGTTATTTCGTTGATTTGTTTTAGTCAGTGTTATTAATTCACTGTTGTTCTTATTTGCTTTATGCAAGGAAGGAGGTCTTGAGAAAGGGAACTTGCTCCTTTTATTGACAGTGTACATCAGATAAGAGGACGTTAAGGGGATTTTGAAGACAATTTCGAGGAACCCAAGCCAGAAGATCAGGAGAAGGGTGAAAGACAACTATTAATGAAAGAGTATGTCAGGCTCGTAATTGGTATTACTATGTCGTGTATACGTTTAGGAGAGGCTGCTAGAAACTATGAATTCAAGAGCATTCACTACAACTTGCTGCCATTGTTCTATTCCCAATGAAGACCCTTCAAGCTTCGTTTGGAAATTCTATACCACTCTCTAGACATTCCTTTTGAGTGGCCTAAATGAAGATCAACTCAGGATGAGGTGCTTCCTATACACTTTAAAGGATCGGGCCAAGGCACGGTTGATGACCCTTTCATTTGATTCATTGACTATATGGGAGAAAGTTTACAACAAATTCATGGGAAAATTTTATTGCTGTCAGAAGACTTTTGAGTTGCGGACAAAATAGTTATCTTCACTCAAATGGAGGGAGAGTTATTCCATGAGGCATGGGAAGGCTTCAAACTTCTGCTAATATAGTGTCCACACCGTCATTTTCCACTTCACATGCAGAACCAATTCTTTTATGATGGATTGACACTTTAATGTTAGTACACGGTGGACAATGCAGTCGGAGGAGTTGTGGGAGAGAAGACTGTTGAAGAAACATATGAAATCTTTGAAAATGTTAGGGGCCAATTCTTAAGAAAAGAATGTGATAGGGAGAAGAGCTGGAGTTCATGAAGTGACTTCAAATCAAGAAATGGCTAAGCAATTAGAGGAGTTGACAAAGCATGTAAAAATGCTAACTATGAGGCTACCCCAAAACATTTCAAATCAAGAGGTATGTAGTATATATGGAACTTATGGTCATGGAACTAATGTTTGTTTGTATTCTTTTGAATCTTTTAGAGTTGCAAAAGAACAAGCAAACTCACTTGATGCTTTTCAACCAAGGGTGCTAAATGATATGTATTTGAACATCTACAATCTTGGTTGGAGAAACCACCCCAATTTTTCATGGAAGACCAACAATCCACCAGTGCAACTCCATCCACAATGTCAAAATTTTCATAGGCAAAACTAGTTTTAGGGGCAATTCCCAATTCAGAGTCTACCAAGTAAGCTTTCTTTGGAGGAAAGTCTGAAAGCGTTTATTCAAGTAACAACTCAGAATTAAGAAATGAATAATAAGAGATTTGACTCTTTGGAAGCATCTATAAGGAGGATTGAGACTTAAGTAGGGCAACTCACTGCTTAAATACACAACAATTAAAAAGGAAAGTTGCCCAAGCAACCCAAGCAAGCCTAAGTAGTTACTATTCTGAGAAGTGGTAAGGTGATTGATAACCATCCCTTCTAATGTGTCTGGTCGGTAATCAAGAGGAGAAGAGCCTCACCAACTTAAATGATGAGCAGAATGAAGAAAGCAATAGGTACGACAACTTTTTAAGTCACATTCAAAAAGGTAAAAAAATTGGGGCATGCAACTGATTGCAATGAAGGACCAAGACTGTATAAGATGACTAATCCTTATAGACCACTGATCCCATATCCGAGCCACCTTAAGGACTGGAAATAAGATAAGCAAGTTTATGATCTATATAATATGTTTTCCAAAGTTAATTTTAATCTACCATTGTTAGGCGTGATCAAGAACATTCCAGCTTATGTGAAGTTCTTCAAGGAACTAAGCACCAAAAAATGGAAATTTGAGCTAAACGAGAAGGTAATAATTTCAAAAGTTGCAAATGTAGTGCTTCAACAGCAATTACCCCCCAAATTGAAAGACCCTGGGAGTTTTCTTGTGCAAGTATCAATGAGTAATGATGATGAGGTTAATGGTATGCTTGACTTTAGAGTGAGAATAAACCTTATGCCATACTCTATTTATAAGAAATTGGATCTAAGACAGTTAAGACCTACAAACATGTGTTTACAACTAGCTAATAGGTCAATTCGTTATTCGAAAGGAATAATGAAGGATGTGTTAGTGAAGGTTAGAGGATTCATTATTTCTATAGAATTTGTTGTCCTAGACATGGGGGAAGTAAAGAAGCACACCATACTCCTAGGGAGGCATTTTATGGCCACCACTAATACCTTGATTAATGTGAAGAATAGAAAATTAACCATGACTATCTTGGGAGAAACAATGGAATTTTCAATCTTTAAAGTTGAACCTATTCCTACTACTATTGTTTCTGAAGACTGTTCTTTTCTTAATCAAATTAATTTTGCATATTTTGATTTCACCTTGTAGGAAGAAGAAGAAAAGGAGCTGGACTCATTAAAGAGAGTGATGAATGCTGCCAATTGCTAGTTGATGCAACTGAGGAAGTGTTTGGAAAATTCTTAAAGACAAATCCTATTGAAGAGAAGATAATAATGGAATCATTCACTTTGAGTGATCTACCTTGAGCATTCTATTGAGGTATCCAGCAATAAGACATTAAAGAAGCACGTAATGGGAGGCAACCCATATAACTTCTATTTCATTTTTCAATTCTTTGTTTATTATTCCTTTTTAGTGAATCTCTATTTAATTTGTTTTCTTTGTGCACGTAGGCCTAACTTCCAGTATTTTATCCATTTTCCTAGCAGTTATTCTTCATTCCTTGACGCAATATGCCAGGCTTCACATTGTGCCAAATCTCCATGCAACACACTAGCCCCACCTTCGTATCATATTTCTTTCCTTTTTCACTTTTTTAGCTTGTTAGTTTAATTTCTCTTTGTTTCAATTTTTGTCCTTGTGTGAGTTGTTTACATCATAGTTTCCTCTTCTATTTTCTTATCACATTAGGGAAAATGTAATATTTAAGTAGGGGGAGTAGTATTTTAAAAAAAGAATATTATATGTTGTGTGTTGTATGTGTTTTTCCCATTTAGTAGTTAGAGATTCATGGTCATGAAATAAAATCTATCGGGACTAGAAATGCATAATATGAGTGAATAAGTATACTTGCATGCTTAAACTGATTGACTTGGATTTTGATTAAAAGGACATTAGCTTGTTGTCATAAATGAATGACACCTTCTTTGGTAAGAATTTGTGCATTTTTGAAATATTGAACATCAAATTCAAGTATTCTTTGTTGAGAGCATTCTTTCATGATTATGGAACTCTAAAGTTTGCTTACAAATACTTGTTAAGATCACATAATCTTATGCAAACATTAAGATGATGAAGGCAATTAGGATTTACCCTTTTATGTAAAAAGCCACCATAATGTTACCCTTAGTGAACTCCCTTTGAGCTTAACATGAAACCTTTTCTTTCTTTAAACCAAAAATATGAGCCTTGGCTTTAATTATTTATCATCTTTGTTGTACCTACCATAAGGCAAGTTGAGCAATTGAATGGGTATGATTTGGTTTATGGAATAATTGCTTGAATAAGTGTGGGGGAGTCATAAGATATAGTTGGCTATTAAGTTAGGAATGGATATGGTTGTAGCAACTTTTATCTCTCCTCTACTTTTTTCCTCTTCTAAACTTGATCTTGTTCTAAATAAATAAATAAAAATAAGAAAAAAGAGAAAAGAAAAAGAAGAAATAGAAAAGAAAAGGAAGAAAGAGAAGATAACCAAAAAAATGAAAAGAAATAGGAGAGACATAAAAAAGGGAGTGCTCAGCTTGTTAACTTGACCCCTAAGCTTTAGTAGATGTGAGATAAAGTAGGAGTTTGAGGGTTTTGGTGATTTCCCATAAGCTTTTTCCCTTTAAGAAATAGGTATGAATCTACCTAAACCAAAAACCATCCTTATTAGTCCATAACCTTCATATTCTCTTCCCCATAAGCACTTTGTTAGTAAGATATATATGAATAATTCCTAGTCCTCCCTCATTAATTCGTTTACAAACTTCAATTGAACCCATCTTGGCATTATATACTACCATACTTTCTATACCAAAGGAAACACCTCATCATTTTTTCTACGGTCTTAGTCATATTCTTAAATAGGAAAAGATGATCAAACTATAAGAAGAGAAATTAACCATAAATTTGACCAATTAAAATATCCCTATAAAGGATAATGCTTTATCATTCTAAATACCTAGCCTTTCTATACATTTTTAATCAATAGAAGATACCCTTTAACTTGTGTCTTAAGCCTAAGTACGTGAATAGGAGTTCCTTTAGTTGGAGCCCTGATATAGTAGAAAGCCAAATATCAACTTGTTATGATCTAGCCAAAACTATCAAATGGCTTTTACTTTGGATTAATATCCAATCCAAATGAATTCTTAAAGGTATGGAGTGAGGTTACTAGGATATTCACTAACTTATCATGAGCTCCAGATAATATAATCAAATAATTAGCAAATGATAACCTGAAGAGGCCTATGTTCTTATATTTGGTGAGATATTTAAAGCTATAATCTTATATAATATTGTATTTCACTAATAACGTAAGAGTTTCCTTACATAATATGAAAAAGTAAAGAAATAGGAGATGGACTTAATGCATTGCCTTATCTAATTAATGAAGATGATAGGGAAACCAAACACTTCCACCAAATGTAAAATGAAATCTAGAGTCGAATGCTTTATGGAAATCTACCTTAATAACATAATTTTATTTTCTTCCTTTTATAACCATTAAATAAATCTTGTGTAATAAGAATACTATCACCAATCAATTTATCCTATATAAAGAATCATAAGAATCATTGACCATTGGCTTTAACACCTTTTTTAGTCATGTTGCAAATAACTTAGCAATTATTTTATTTATGGTATTGTCACAAGATATTAGTTTATACTCAGTTAAAGAATCAAGATTGGAGGTTCTGGTTATGAGGCATAAGAATTTTTTATTAACCTTTTTAAATATTTTCCCTTTTTCAGAGAATTCAACAAAAAACTTCAGTAACCATTTCCTTGATTAGATGCTAAGACTTTTATAAAAAAAAATTCATTGAGGCCATCTGGACCTAGGGCCTTGTCAAGATTTAGTATAAACACTATTTCTTGACATCATATTCATTGAAGGGACTCCTTAGTTGTTATTCTTCTTCAACAGAAATCTAATCATTAATGAAGAAGCTAAGGATTGGCACTAAATAAGTAGTTTGAGATAAAGGATCCTAAAGAATTCTTGAAGAAAAGGTAGGCCTCTTAAGGTCATCTTTAGGATAGAGCAACTTCACCATTATGTTTAAGAAATGAGCAAATTTTATTGGCATTGCTCTTTTTCAAAATTGACTTATAGAAGAAGTTAGTTTTCTTATCCTTATCTTTAAGCCATTGAACCTTATATCTTTGCTTGAGCAAAGAGTTATAGATAACTACTCTAATATAAGAGTTGATGGTAGTCTTCTCCTTATTGATCTTAACAATATCTCTAAGGAATTTTTATAATTCCTCTTGAGCCTTGCTTATGTTAAGCTTAGCAGTAGATAATTGTGAATAAATGTTGTTGTTCTTCTCTGAATTGAGGTCTTAAAGGTCCTTCTTGATCATGATTACTTTCCTAACATAAATAAAGCTTTTATAACTTAAGATATGATGGGGAATTCTTTTTAATGATAACTTCATTGCCCATATAGAGAATTATTGAATTTAATTGAAAACTTCCTCCTACGTTTTAAGAGCATGCTCTGGATGATAATTAGGGAGCGATCTAAAATAATAGGATCATAAAGAAAACTTTTCTCTAAGGAAATCTACCCCAATCAATTTCCATTATCAAGTGCCTTGTCAAGTTTCTTCCTAATAGACCACCTTGCACTTTATTTGTTACTCTATATAAAGAAACTTTTCTCATATTTCAAGTTAGTGATCTGTAACTACTCTATACAATCCTTGAAGTCACTTTTGAAATTTCTCAAAGAAATATAACAATAGCTTTTTTATTATAAATGGTGATATTGTTATCAACTAGAATTATCTAAGGGATAAAAGTAAAAGAGTAAATGTTTCTAAGGTTATTTTATAGATAATTCCTTTGAAAGTTTAAACCATAAAAGAATGTGACTGCAATCCTATAGAGATATAAGATTGATAAATGTATTCGTTGGTCATTATTTGAAGCATGGAGACTTTTATTAACCTTGAATGATAAGTAACCACTTTTATACCATAGTGATGGTGTTCGTGGATTGAAAAAAAGACTAGTGATTTCCCAAAATTTTTAATAGGCCTAGTTAAGTCTAGATTCCAAAATTCCTATCAAAATTAGCTTAGTTTCAAAGATAAAATCCCTTAAGGATTGTAATTTCTTAGTGCAATTGATTTCCTTTACATTTTATAATACTATAAACATGAAGAAGAGTTTAAGTTTGTGGTTCCCTTGGATCTACTTCTTCTACTTGATTTCCTTCTATTATCAACCTTAAACCCCTCAATATTCAAATCTTTTGTCACTAGGCTAGAGGATTGAATAAGGGAAGCTAATTGTGTTTCTTAGGAAAGACCCTTAGTACAAAGAGTCTCATTTTGATATGGGGTGAGCTTAGAGGAACTAGGTCCTTAAAGTTGATGTCAAAATTAGAGCTTTCTCTTTAACACTTGTTGTTTGCTTAGGTATTATTTTGCCAAAAGTTGATTATGATTCCTCAAAAAACCATCCTTACTTCACGAAAGACCATTATAAAGGCATTCTTTGGAAAGATAGTTGTTAAGCATCAAGCTTCATTAATTATGTGTAATCACCTATTAGAAATCTCCAACCCACACCTTTCCATTGCTTATCATATTGCTTCAAGTTTGACTTCTATTGATATGACAAACTATTAGAGTCCTCAATTAATGTATCATCTTCATTTAGTCTCAATAAAGGAAAGATATCTAGTAAGTCCTTAACTTAGACATAATTAAGCATAACCAATTCATTTTTTAGAGTTGCAGTTTCATCCATATATAGGCTTGTCAACAAACTTAACCCCTTTATTGCCAATAATTGAGATGCACATTATAAATATTAATCAAAATTGATATATTATATTTAACTGTATCTAAGCTAATTCTAAGTTGTCATAGCTATAAGAAGATCGAGGAGCAGCTAAGGTGATAAGAAGTATGAACTTCCTCCAAGAATCCCATCTACTCTAGCTTCAAATCAAAATTTAAAATGAAGCAAGTTTTCTTTAAAACTTAGTACTTTTCATTTCCACTATTTTAAAATCCAAATGTTGATTATAGGGAATGGAGTATGCTTTCCTAAGAAAAAACTCACTAAAGTTGATGAACAACTTTAACCTCCTTCTTTTAAGGTTTGAATAAATTATAGGGGGAACCTCAAATTTTATAGGGAATAACACTAAAGTGGATTTGGGGCTTTACCTTGGAACCTATCTCCAGTTGAGATAAGGGTTGGTGCTATAGGAGAGAGGAGGTGAAATGACATGATAGTGTTTGGGAATATGAAGTTTAGGTTGAGGAATGGTGGAGTGGATATAAGCATGGTTACTGGAGATTCTGGGAAATATGTTTGAACTGAAAGGAATGCTGGGATTAGGTGTAGGGTGGGAACACCAAGGTGAAAAAGAATCTCAATGGTTACCTTCTAACCAATAACTGACTTACCAAGATCCACTAAGCTATAAGTGGAAAGAAGATAGAATTCAAAGAGAAAAGAGTTTAAAAACCATGCTTTAAATTGTGGGAAATAAAGAGGAATGAAAGGATAAGAAATGCCTTTAAAGATATACGTTACTTAAGAACATAGAAAATAGCGAGAAGGAGAAGAAGATAGGGAAAACAAGGACTAGAATATAAAAGCAACAAGAGAGGGGTGAAGGATAGATCGTAGAAGGAAAAAAAGAAGAATAGTGATAAAGGATGTTGACAAGCAAAATTGAGGACCTCCATTCTAAATAAAAGGGAAACCTTCTCCCTCTAACTCCATTTCCTTATTTTGCTCAATCTAAAAATATTTAAACATAATTTGGTGTTATTTATGAATTCAATTTTTTATTTTATAAAAAATTTAGTTAAAATTTTTACAATATTTATTTTTAATTCCTTGTTAAGATCATAAAAGTATTTTTATTTCATTTTTACGAATTGATTTATTATTAACTAGATAATAATTCTTTAATACTAAATAATAAAAATATTATTGTTATTATCGTTAATTACACAATACTGAACACTAATTTGTTTTTAAAATTTAAAAACTTAGAAGTAAGTTTAATTCTAACTCAAGTCATTATCTGTAGAATTTTTATAAGGACTGGCCTTGATGAGGAAGCGATCGACCGATTCTCTATTTGCTAGTTCATGTTTTACGGTTGGGTACTAGAGTCACCATTAATCCATGCCCCAAAATCTAAGCCTTGATGGTGTGATTCATGTGATGAAGAATGAAGGGAGTTTTTCTTTTGGATTGCAATGAATGTAATAATTATTTTCACTCCCTTAATCCTCCTCTTATATGAGGATGAACATAACCAACGGAAGTTAGATCTTGTGTAACTGCCAACAACTCCCACTCAGCCACATAAGCCACGAGTTACATCTTCTCTCTAAAATTTCACATGTCATACTGAGAATGGGGCGTGCAACCATTAAAGAACCAATAGTGATATATTAAGTCACCATCAAACTAACATAACACTTTCATATAGTTATGATATCCCAAATCATCTAAAATATCACTAAACGCATACACTGTCTCTTTATGCTCATAGATATATCATATGATTATACACCAAGTATAATCTCCTGGGCTGATATGGTGATGAAGGAAAAGATTCTTCTTTAGACACTCATAATAATCCATCTTAACTTAACTGCTTTCCTAATGTGCTCCGCTACAACTTAGCCTCAGAAAAACACACTAAAGTAGCAACACCAAGCCTTGACTTCATATCATAGTTCTAAGTCAAAGGGTTTCATTCGATTAGACTTTGAAGTCTATGGGATCATATAGTTACAAAGAAAGGGATTTAATTGTCACTCCAGAAGAAAGATGTATATAGCACACACAGTATGAAATGTGTGTCATAGCATGGCTCCCCCTAAGTTGGGCATGTCACTCTATTATGCCATGCAAATCATAAATCTAGCTTTACTTAAAAACTAATTTGAGCCACTAGATTAACATACCTAATGCTAATCTTGACCCTCGAGATTTGGTTGTGAAATTTGAATCTTTCACATCCGACTCATCAGAGTCTCATCTTAGACTTACTAAGGTGACTATTTAAATATAAAAAATTATCATGCATACTACATAAGTATGAAGATAACACAATATTACATACACTTAATATTAATATTGTGAAGTCTCATCCTACCCACTACTCAAGCGTTAGGACGATTACCTATATGACAAGGTCAATTAGAAGTCTGGTGTCTGGTGACATTACAATGTGCCTTATCATGTAATTGCATACCAATGAACATTTGAGAAATAAACTTTTATTAAACAAAAACTTTTTACAATTAAAAACAAGTCCATTATATAATAAGATATAACTTAATGAAAAGAAAACTAAACCCTACACAAAACTAAACTCATTACATAAGCCTTAAACGAATCTCGAAGAATATGTTTAGTTAAGGGATCAACTACCATCTTGTTAGTAGGTATATAATTTATGGCAACTTCTTTATTTTTTATGATGTCTCATATAAAATGATAACGCTTTTTGATATGCTTAGATTTTCTATGAAACTTTGGATCTTTAGCAAACTGTATGGCTGCAGCGTTATCATATAACAATTCAATAGGATCATTAACTCTGGGAGTAAGACTAAGATCCTGAAGAAAACTTCTCAACCATATTGCCTCCTGAGCAGTAAGACAATAAGGAACATATTATGCTTCCATTGTTGATAATGCTATACAGTTTTGCTTCTTGTTGCACCAAGATATAGTTGCCCCTCCTAAGGTGAAGACATATCCTAAGGTTGATCTAGACTCATCCTGGTTACCACCCCAATCAATGAAGGTAGCAAAAAATCCTTTTGACTGCTTGCCAATGAGCAGGTCTAGGGTTGCTTTGGTAACGACTTACCAAACTAACTATAAAGCAAATGTCAGGCCATGTATACAACATAGCATACATTAAGCTTCCTATAGCACTAGCATAGGGAACATTAATCTTTTTTTTTCTTTTTTCCTTATATGTTTTAGGGCGTTGATCAAGACTTAAGGTAAGATCCTTTTCAACTAGAGTGTCAACGAGTTTGGAATAATACATTAAAAAATGTTCCAAGATTTTATTAATATACACTTCCTGACTTAAACCAAGAAGTTTCTTAGGACGATTTCTAGTTATTTCCATACCTAGGATATACCTAGCCTCACCCATGTCCTTCATATCAAAGATAGAGGACAACCACTCTTTAGTGGTTTTAAGCATCTTCATATTATTACCGGCTAGTAATATGTCATCAACATACAAAGTGAGAAATAAAATTCCCCTTATTGTTCTCTTGAGATACACACAATGATCTTCTAAAACTATGACTAAGCCAAAAGAAGTAATAGCTTTATAGAATCAGAAATACCACGATCTAGAAGACTGTTTAAGACCATATATAGATCTTTTAAGATGACACACTTTGTCTTCTTGACCTTTTGATACGAAACTAATAGGTTGATTCATTTAAATCTCTTCCTCAAGGTTATCATTGAGGAAATCAGTCCTTACATCCATTTGAAACAACTCCAGGTCCAAATGGGCAACTAGAGCCAGAAGTAAGCGAATAGAGGCAAATCTCACCACAGGAGAAAATGTTTCTTCATAGTCTATATCCTCTATTTAGGTATAGCCTTTCACTACCAAGTAAGCCTTAAACTTGTCGATCGTTCCATCCTCCTTACGTTTTATCTTAAAAACCCACTTGTTTCCAATTGACTTTCGTTGGAGTGGAAGATTAACTAGTTCCCAAACTTGATTTCATATCATTGAGTCCATTTCATCCCTCATGGCATCCATCCACTCTGTGTGGTTAAGTGAATCAATAGCCTCTTGAAAAGAGGTTGGTGGTTCTTCTATTTCTAAAGGAGTACAAAGGAATATTTCCTTTTCGATTTGAAAATATCGTCGAGTAATTTTTCCACGCTGACTTTTTCAGAATTTAGGACCTACATTTGTCTTCCCTCTCTCCCCCCTAGTTCTTGGAAATATGGGGTCCTAATCATGTTGAGAACCACTCCCACTATCCCCTTGAGATGTGAAAATTTGAACATGTAAACTATCCATAAGTTCTTGGTTTAAATATTAAAGACGAACCTCATTCTCGATTTGGTTTTCTTGGGCAAGAAAAGTCTCAGTGACTTAGCGAGTAACTAAATTCTCCCCCTTACTGAGAGTATCCTATTGTAACTCATACAAATCTAGGTCTTTTTGATTTCACTCATGCTTAGGAACTCATCCTCAAGAAACTCCACATTGCGGGAAACAACTTCCGTCATGTCACTATTCGGTTGCTCACCAAACATAACATACCCTTTAGAATGTTCGGGGTATTTTATAAACACCATTTTAGTGGCTCTTAGACCAAGTTTCCCATGTTTATGAGTTGGGTTATGTACATAAGCAGCTAAACCCCATGGACGCAAATGATTTAAAGAGGGCTTTCTTCCATTCCATAAGTCATATGGGGTGGCGGGTAAACTTTTCCTTGGCACACGGTTAAGAACATAAGTTGCTGTAACAACGTATCTCCCTAAAAACTAATCGAAAGACGAGCGTGTGCCATCATTGACCTGACTATGTTAAGCAATGTTCGATTCCTATGCTCCATAACACCATTTTGTTGTGGAGTTCGAGGAATCGTTAGTTTTCTTACTATACCCTTTTCTCTCAAAATTCTTTGAACATATCTGATAGATATTCTCGACCATGATCAATCTAAAGAGTTTTAACTCTTTTTTTCAATTATGTCTCAACTTTAGTCACAAAACGTTTGAACACATCAAGCACTTCATAACAATGAGCTAAAAGATACACATACCCACAGCGAGAATAGTCATCTATTAAAGTGAGAAAATATATAGCCCTATGATGTGCCTTAACATTCATGGGTTCACAAATATTAGAGTGAATAAGCTCTAAAGGTTTAGACACCCTTGAAGCCTTACCAAAGGTTTCACGATTGCCTTACCAGTTAAACATGACTCACATCTAAACAACTTAACCTTAGTAAGTCGGTCTAAAAGACCTTCTTTAGCTAGCCTACTCAATCTATCTTAGCTAATGTGACTAAGTCTAGCATGTCATTTAACAGATTCAGAATTAGGATCAAAATATGAAACATAAATAAAACACTAATTATCATAACATGCATCCAAATCAAGAATTAGAAAATCGTTTTTCAATATAGCATGGCAAAAAATATTGCCATTATACATAATATCCAATCCATAATTGTAACACCCCACTCCCGCATGACCCGAACCTGACATCGACAGTAATATCCGAGTCCGTGCCCTACGAGGGTAGCCTACTACATCACTCAGTCCAAACTTAGTATAAATTTTTTTTTTGAAAACACAAACATACACTATGGGGAAGTCAATTAACATACACAATCACTCGTAAGTACAATGACCACGGGGGCCCTTTTCATAAATACAAATTAATTTAGTCCGTTAACTTTACAAATTGACCTAATCATTTGTACAAAAATTCAGAAAATACAATTTTATACAGAATTTATTAGACAATAATGAAGACGCGAACTGATCCCAACGTCTTCTCTCACTCACAAGCGGTTGCTATATGCCCGTTGCCTAACGAGGTATTCGTTTGGGTCCTGAAAAATAATTATAAATTTTGGGGGAGTTTTGCGAACTTAGTGAGTGACCATCATCGATGGCTCACCCAGTCACATAATACAAGATTCACACATTTCATTTTGTTTCATAGTTCACATTCACAGTATTACACATTCACACGTATACAGTATTGCACGTCCACATTATTCATATTCGATACACTCAATCATTCCTATTATGCCTATGCAATGCACATGAGACTCGCTTTTCATTTATTATTTTGCTGTGACCGAGTGCCTAAACTATCCCATGTAGGGCTCATTAATAACTGTCCCTTATCCGTTTGGAGGATACAGGGCTCATTAAACGTTGAGCCTGAGGC
>JANZLD010000004.1:39198595-39208742 GCA_026413575.1 Erythroxylum carthagenense | reverse complement strand
CATGTGCAAAATTTACTATTCACTTGTATGTATACGCATGAACATATCAAGGCAATTTTTAAGCACTCATAAACTATTCCAAATTACTATTTTACCCTTCCCATCGGTGATGGGATGTTACAATAATGACTAGAACCAAAAATGAATCCTGATTTCATTAAAGTTACAAGAGACACAAGGCAACATCGCACCCTAGGTGCATAGAGAGCATCATGGAGAAGCAAAGTATTTCCTACACGTTACTTAGGCTGATATGTCCCTATTCCTAGGACATCTTCTTCACTGTCGTTTCCTAACATGACATTTTGTGAACCCACCAGATACTGATGAAAGTTCACATAGCCAGCTCGATCCTGAACTATGTGCTTGCTTGCTCCCGTATTTATAATCCAATTAGGAAGAGAATTAGCATCTAATGTATGATAACAAGCATATAACTCAGGAGTAAAGGATAAGAAAGGTACCTTCTTAGGTTCAGGACAATCCCGATCAAAATGACCTTTCTTTCCATAATTATAGCACTTCACACGTGCCATGTTTTTCTCTCCATAACCTTTAGCCTTTTGCTTATTAACAATATGACCTTTTGGTCCATTCCTTTGAGGAGGCCTAGAACCTTTTCTTTTACCTCGATTAGCATTGTTACCCTTTGATCCTTTGCTTTTAGCAACAAGAGCCAAATTGGAGGAGTGAGATGCTTTTATGCGATCCTCCTCCATTTCGAGGTGCCTAGTGATCTCTGAAAGGGTTTTGAGATTCTCAGTATGTGTCAAAACAAGTTTCACATTCTTCCAATGCTCAGTATGATCTAGAAGAGCCCGAATCACATTCAAGACTTGTTCCTCTTCAAAGATAGCCTGGCCAGCTACCTTAAGATCATGAACCATAGCACTCATGGTTCGTAAATGTTTAGCCATAGTACAAGTCGTATTAATCTCGTAGTTCATCCACTTAAGGTATAAAGCACGAAGCCTTGTAGTGGATGTTTGACTAAAAGTGATCTTAAGTTTGTCCTACATGTCCTTAGCAGTGGCACAATCCTCAAACTCTCCAATTAGATCGTCATACGTGAAATACAACATAGTATAACATGCCTTATGATCCCTTTTGGACCAATCTTCATAAGCCTCTAAGGATGCTTGATATTGATCACTAGCTGTATCAATATCTTTTCTGTCTTTTTCTTAACTGATGGTGCAGTCATAATTATGGTCAAATGTTCAAGCAATTCTTGTTCATTTAGAAGATACTGAATCTTCCTTTGTCACATGTCATAATTGGACCCATCCCAATTTTCAATGGTGAACAAATCACCGATCAAGATTTTAGTTTTCAAATCTACAAGTATATATAAAAATGACATGAGACACATTTCCATTAAGCACGGCTAATCTCATCACCACTTGTTCTAGAATGAATAACATGCCATTTTAGTTCTAACAGTAATGTAAGTAAACAAGTTTGTTAAGATATATTATATATATCTTTATTTAGTTTTGACATTTTAATTAGACATATAGGACATGTTGATAATGGAATTATTATATGGATGGAAAAACGAATAAATTGGATGAATTTGTATTTGGGATGTTGCTGTTGCAGAAAATATTAATGAAGCTGTTAAAGTGGTGGTGTTGTTGTGGAACTCTATTTAATTTTATGAGTTACACACATCTCGTAATTAACTTAGAAGTCTATCAAAGTGTGCGGTGACTAAATCAAGTGGGAGTGTGTGTGCAGTTAAGATATGGTGTTGCTACGGTGTTGCATGTGTGGAGCAAATTGATTGGTGAATCAACAAAGTGGGGGGTTACAGAGCTGAACCATGTGGTGTGAGTGAGTAAGTAGATTGAATTCTTAAGAAAAGACATCTCTGGTGGTATGCATGCTTTTTCCAATTGAGAAAGATTGTGGGTTTACTTGAAAAATTCCAAGAGTCCATATGTCCTCTCCTCTCATCTCCTAGTAGTCCCTCTGGTCACTCTTGGAAGTCGTATGCGTCATACAACTGGGCTGTAGAAAGAGGGTCGTTGTACTCGTTTGATTGATCAACTGTCGGCAAGTAATGATCGCGCAAATCCAGAGATTATAGTTATAGTAAGCCCGCACTAAAATTCAATTATTTGTTGCAACGACTTCCAGATTTATCATAGAGGAGATGAACGGAATGGGAAGATGTTTTTTTTACTGTCTCAAGTGTTGTCATTTATGTTAAATTTTATTTAATCACATGAGTTTTTTAGTTTGTTTCATTATCATTAAATATTCGTTTGAGAAAATCTTCTGTCGAGGTTAGTACGAGATAGTCGTACTATTAGGTGTGAAATTCTTTCACGAGAAGTGAGGTTGAGAGATAGTGTCAAGATTTGAGTGGTGTTGACTCAGTAAAGCCTTGGGTAAATTTATTGCATTTCAGTGAAGTTTATTAAGCTGGGTGAGGGCCCCGCAGACGTAGGCAAGGTGTGCCGAACTGTGTTACCAAATTTCTGGTATTCTTATTATTTTGTTTTTTCTTGGTTTTATTTTGTTCATGTCAAAGGAGTTTACGGAAAGTTTGCGAAACAATTAACACCTTTGGTTTTTCAAAGTTGACGTGCAATAGAATCCTAACTCTGGGCAATATACACTTGATGAATCCTTTGTCATGAAACCACTCGGAAAGAGTGATGAGAAGCCAATGGCCCCTCGCACTCTGTTTGCACTTGTTCTATAGATTATAGACCTATCTATAATGCCATTGTCAATTGTATATAAATGTATTTGGTTACAACCAATATATAACAACTGATCTTGTTAACAGTTGACTGAAGAAACAAAGTTGAAGGGACCTTGTGTGTTTATGTTTTGTCTTATGGATCAAGTTGTCCTCTGGAATATGAATACCATGCAGACAAAGGTCATGCCTGAAGAGCATAAGCTAGTTGTTACAGATGTTCGCTTCCGGATTAATTCAACTCAACTGGCAACAGCTTCAGTTGATAAATGTGTGAGATTATGGGATGCAGCAAATGTAAAAGATATTTTTCTGTTCATGTAATTGGCTTGTTTCAAGTTGTTGCTCTGTGGAACTATGTCTTACAATTGAAACAATGGTTTTCCATCTATTTTGTTACCTTCTATTGCCTGCAGCTTTGCTTTTCGCTGCCATGGTTCACACATGTTAAGTTTATGTGGCAGCCAAGTTATTCTTTGCAAGCATATACAGGGCACAACTCACCTATTATGTCTCTAGACTTCCACCCTGAGAAAATAGATCTTTTCTGTTTTAGTGATAACGACAATGAAATTCGCTATTGGAATATCAATTGGTTTTCTTGTTCTTGTGTGTCTAAGGTATGTTTCTGTGCAGATTACTCTTCCTTCTTTCCCCTTTTGATTTTTAATTTGAAGAAGAATCGAGAACTGTGGTTCAACATTGACCAGGGAGGTACTGCACAATTGAGATTTCAACCAAGAATTGGGCAGCTATTGGCAGCAGCATCAGATAAAGTAGTGTCGATTTTTTATGTTGAAAGTGACAGGCAAACATTATCATTCCAGGTATTGAAGGTTGGATTGCTTGATGAGTTATGTTATTGATGTTGCTTTCTGAACTTCTCTTTTCTTTTCTTTTTTTCCTTTTTGGCCCTTCATTGTTTGCGCCTACCATTATAAGCTGAATCTCTTTTTGCAGGCGCACTCTGAGATAGTAAACTACATTTGTTGGGATCAAGGTTTTGAAACCCGAGTCGGACATCGAACCGAAGGCCTTACTAGTCACCGATTCGACCGATTCAACCACTGGTCGAATCGATGTGACGTCATAATTATGCAATAATTATATTTAATTATATATAATATTAGTAATATTTAAAGAAATAGAAAAATATATCAAATAATATAAAAATTTTAAAAAATTAGAAATTAAAAAATTTATTAAACTAGTCAATTGACCGGTTTTTACCAATTCTCATTGATTCAATTAGGGACTGGTTTTTACGGATCATCCGGACCGGATAGCCGACCGGTCACCGGTTGAATCGGTCAAACCGGCCGATCTGGTCTAGGTTTCAAAACAATGGCTAGGATGAAAGTGCGGATTACTTGGCATCTATGAGTCAGACCTTGGCGAAGATTTGGTCATTATCCTTAGGGGAGTGCATTCAAGAGCCCAATGGGAACCAGTTTCATTCATGTGTTTTCCATCCAAGTTATGCGACTCAGTTGGTTATTGGGGGAATGTCGATAGGTCAAATTTAATTCTCGCATGGATTGCATTCCCCTTGTGATGACTAGAAGATTATATAATAGTATTATGATGTTGAATTAAGACCCTTTGGAATTTGATCCACGTGTTTTGAATTGAGCAAGTAGATTGTTGAATTGCAAGACTTCTTAATGTCTCAATTGTATTCATTCCAATTTGGCATATCGAAATGAATCCAGTTTTGCTCTAAAACTTTTTTTCCTAAACTGAAGCCACGATTCTGAGTTACCTGTATTTCGTGCTATGATGTCTTATCTTCAATACCTTGACATTAAATGTTAGCGTTAATTCAGACGGAGGACGTTAGAGTGGAAATGAGGAAAAAGGGGGGCGAACGAGAAGCATGTGAGGAAATCGTAGGGTATCTGGGATGTACGCGGGTATAGGGAATTACGGAATCATAGTACTAAAATAGTCTATATATTCGAACGATTTTTACGGCTATTGGAATCTTGGTTGTTATCGAATCATTTTTCTCTGAAATACAGATTCTTGTCTCTTTGTCTCTCATTCTTTCCTTTCTTTCTATGTATAACCCCTCTATTCTGTGAATCGCATTGGGTGATTGTGTTTACTGCTGTTATTTGCTAACAACTTGGTATCAAAGCAAACGATTTTGGGATGCATTCATGGCTGAAGGTACACGAGGTGCTGAGTTCCGTAGGCTGGAAGAAACACTGAAGGTGCTCATGGAGGCTCAGGGTCGCCAGGAGAAACTGCTCCGCGAAATGCAGGAACGCAGTGAGAAGGCTCTGTCGGAAGTCCAAACTAAGACTGAGCTGTTGGCGCAGGAGGTGAGTGACCTGCGTTCCTCCCACAGTGCAGAAGGTCGAAACTCGGTGAAGGGAGTAGCATGGCGGGCCCGGCAATAAGTAGTCCTCAAGTGCTACCCACTAAGGAGGAGTCTGGACGTTCTAATCGGTTGGGACGGATTGAGTTTTCGGCGTTTGATGGAGATAACATTAAATCTTGGGTATATCGATGCGAGCAGTTCTTCCATATTGATCAGACCCCAGATAACATGAAGGTGAACGTGGCAATCTTGCATATGGACGAAAAGGCACAAGAGTGGTACCGACTGTTCATAAGAAATCGACGACATACTGAGGTAATGGAATGGGGGGAGTTCACGAATGCGCTTCAGCAGAGATTTGACCCTGAGATGTTTGATGATCCTGTTGGTGAGTTTAAGGAGTTGAAGCAAGTGGGAACCGTGCTGGAATATTGTGCACAATTTGATCACTGCTCAAACAGGTTATCATTGACTGAGGATTACCTGGTAAGTTTCTTTATTAAGGGACTGAAGCCTGAAGTTGGGGTCGCGGTCAAACTCCACTTACCCCAATCTTTACACCATGCTTATAGTTTGGCAAGGAAACAGGAGGCTCTTCTGATGGCCACCGGGCATCCTTTTGTGGATCGCAACCAGTCCCTCAAGGTAACGGGGGGACCCAGGCCAATGCACTCATCGGGGTCCAGGGGTAACGGTAGCAGCACTGGCATTTTACCTACGCCTAGGGCATCCCCCTCCCCGTCCCCATTTCGGACACCGGTAGCCAGGGGACAGTCAACAACTAGGGGATATAGTAGTAGGGATTTTGATGACAAAAGGGCCAAGGGGGTGTGTTTTTGGTGCGACGAAAAATATACAGTTGGCCACAAATGTACGAAACGGCGATTACAATTTTTTGTCGTGTCCGAAGAGGAGGGCAACGATGGGGAATCAAGTATAGCAGATGCTGAGGTTCTGGACGATGGTGCACTGATTGACGTTAGCCCCATCATTTCCATGCAAGCGATGACGGGATTTCCAGATCAAGTGGAGTTTAAGCAGATGCGCCTCGTTGGAGATCATCATCACCGGCCCATTCACATTCTAATTGACAATGGGAGTACACATAATTTTGTGGATGTTGGGTTAGTACGAAAGGGAAGGTGTGAGTTACAGGACATATCCCCTCTGAGTATTACGGTGGGTGGCGGACTCCAGCTGCATTGTACGCAGCGTTGCACTAATTTTCGATGGAACATGCAGGGCCAACAGTTTTGCATGGACGCCTTAGTGATTTCATTGGGGGGTTGTGATGTGGTCTTGGGTGTTCAATGGTTGGCAACGTTAGATGACGTCTTATGTAATTTCCGCACACGTACGATGACGTTTAAGTGGGAAGGGAAACTAATTACATTACAGGGGGGTTTGAGAATCGTTCGAAGGTAATTTCAGAGAAGGAGTTTCAGAAGTCGTTGCAAGGCGGTCAACTAATGATGATTCAATTATCCAATCCTCTGGAATACCAATTTCAGGAGATGCGATTAACGGAGGCACAAGGCAGTGCATTTGATGAGTTGAACGTGGTGCTAGCCCAGTTTGCGGAGGTATTTCAGGAGTCGACAACTCTACCCCCAGATAGACAGTTTAATCATCAGATCCAATTAAAAGAAGGGGTCGAGACAATTAACATCCGCCCATATCGATATTCAGGCCACAGAAGACTGTCATTGAACAAGAAGTTAAGAAGTTAATGGCTCAAGGGTTTATTCGCCATAGTTTTGGATCTTACGCATCTCCGGTCGTGTTGGTGAAAAAGAAGGATAACTCATGGTGCATGTGTGTGGATTATCGTGAGTTAAACCGTTTTACGATTAAAGACAAGTTCCCGATCCCACTGATTGAGGAGCTTTTGGACGAACTACACGGCGCTAGCTGGTTTTCAAAATTGGATCTGAGGTCGGGTTACCACTAGATCCGAATGCAGCCGGGTGACATAGCTAAGACAGCGTTCAAGACGCATGAAGGGCATTACGAATTTCTAGTAATGCCCTTCGGCCTGACCAACGCTCCATCGACCTTTCAACGTCTGATGAATGAGTTGTTCCGTCCTTACTTGCGCCGATTTATCCTCGTCTTCTTCGACGATATTCTGATTTACAGTCCCTCCCAATCGGCACATATGGAACATGTATCTACGGCGTTACAAACCTTGCTCGATAATCGTTTATTTCTTAATGGTAAGAAATGTGTGTTTGGGGCCAGGCAGGTCGATTATTTGGGATATACCATCTCTGAAGCTGGGGTGGCGACTGACTTCCGGAAGGTTCGGACGATCGAAGAATGGCCGGTGCCTCAAGGTACCAAGGAGTTAAGGGGGTTCTTAGGTATTACGGGATATTATCGTAGATTTATTAAGAATTATGGGACGATGGCTAAGCCACTAACAGGGTTATTAACCAAAGAGAATGCGACTGTTTGGAATTGGAGTGCGGAGGAATAGAGAGCATTTGAATCTTTAAAAAGAGCCATCATGACAGCTCCAGTCCTTGCATTACCGGACTTCTCCAAGCCCTTCATCATTGAGGTGGATGCGTGTGGACATGGTATCGGTGCGGTACTTCAGCAAGATGGACATCCCATCGCTTAACTTAGTAAGGCCTTGGCGCAGAGGCATCGGGGGCTGTCGACATACGAAAAAGAGTTCTTAGCGGTGATCAAGGCCATCAAACAGTGGCATCATTATCTAACCCCTCACCGGTTTATTGTCAGAACAGATCATCGCAGTCTTAAATATCTGTTAGAGTAGCGACTGTCAACACTGTTCCAACAATCGTGGTTGCCCAAGCTCCTGGGCTATGATTTCGAAGTACAATATAGGAGTGGCAAGGAGAACGTTGCAGCAGACTCACTTTCTCGTATAACCAGTATTGAGATGTTTTCTATGTCAATTTCGCAGGTTCACAGCGAGTTGCTCGAGGCAATCAAACAAAGTTGGCAGGACGATGAAACGGTCCGACAACTGATTCAACGAATGGAGGAGGGAAGAGCGGAGTCCACGGCCTATGAATGGAAGGGAGGCTTACTACGGTGGAAAGGGAGACTGGTAGTCGGAGCTAATGGCCCTCTCCGTCAACAAATTATTAGCATCAGTCATGATGACGCCATGGGAGGCCATGCAGGGGCGGCGGCTACCATCAAACGTTTACAATCATTGTTTTTCTGGAAGGGCTTGGGTCGGGATGTGCGTAACTATGTTCAAGGCTGCATGGTTTGCCAACGAAATAAGTTCGACAACGCGGCGTATCCGGGGCTCCTACAACCACTTCGAATACCCGATGGCAGCTGGAAAGAAATAACCATGGATTTTGTGGAAGGGCTGCCTCCGTCAAAAGGAAAATCAGTGATAATGGTGGTAGTCGACCGTTTTACGAAATATGCGCACTTTGTATCACTCAAGCATCCATATTCAGCACAGGATATCGCGGAATTATTCCTTAATTACGTGTTTAAGTTGCATGGAATGCCCGAAGCAATTGTTAGTGATCGGGATCCCGTTTTTCTGAGCAAGTTTTGGCAATACTTTTACGGTTGCAGGGTGTTAAGCTGAAATTATCCACCGCTTACCACCCTCAAACGGATGGACAGACGGAAGCGGTAAACAAGGTGCTAGAGACGTATCTCCGATGCTTTTGTAGTGAAACTCCACAGAAATGGGGAGAGTGGTTGGCGTTGGCGGAATGGTGGTATAACACAACCCATAAGACGGCCATTAATTCCACTCCGTTCGAAATATTGTATGGGTACCCACCTCCGGTGTACACTCCGTATGTGGCAGGGGACTCGACAGTGATAGAGATGGACAGGGTACTACAGAGTAGGGAAGCTATGGTTAATCTCACTCGTTTCCATTTACAGCGAGCTCAGAACCGGATGAAGCAGTATGCAGATGCTAAGAGGTCGGATAGGGAATTTCAGGTAGGGGACGCGGTCTTGTTGAAGCTTCAGCCTTATAAGCAATTTTCTCTCCGACGCCGGTGTAACCAAAAGCTTTCTCCGTTGTACTATGGTCCTTATCGGATATTGCAGAAGGTGGGAACGGTAGCTTATCGGTTGGATCTTCCAGCCCACGCGACCATTCATCCTGTGTTCCATGTCTCGCAGCTCAAGCGGGCCCATGAGAACCAGGCCCGAACGACATCTACCCTCCCAGAGTTCTTAACGCCTGCGGAGTGAGTCCCAGTCGCCATTTTGGATAGGCGCATAACCAAGAGAAATAATCGAGCCGCCACGCAATGGTTGATTCAGTGGTCGGACGGCGAGAATGCAAGCTCTACGTGGGAATACGTGTTCGATCTCCAGCGACGCTATCCGGAAATCAACTTGATTGACAAGGATGTTAAGGGGAAGGGGATTGTTAGCGTTAATTCAGACGAAGGACGTTAGAGTGGAAATGAGGAAAAAGGGGGGTGAACGAGAAGCATGTGAGGAAATCGTAGGGTATCTGGGATGTACGCGGGTATAGGGAATTACGGAATCATAGTACTAAAGTAGTCTATATATTCGAACGATGTTTACGGCTATTGGCATGTTGGTTGTTATCGAATCATTTTTCTCTGAAATACAGATTCTTGTCTCTTTGTCTCTCATTCTTTCCTTTCTTTCTGTGTATAACCCCTCTATTCTGTGAATCGCATTGGGTGATTGTGTTTACTGCTGTTATTTGTTTTCGTGATCTGATTGTTGCCAATAGTTGTGTTGCTATTTGTACTGCTTTGCTGTTAACATTGATTAATATTAATTTGATGTCTTTTGGTTTCTTTTGTTTTTGGTCTTTTCGTCGGAGCACGGGCTGCAGTCTCTGGAGTTGTGGAATATGGCGGAGAATAAGTGCATGACAATTCCAGCTCACGAAAACATCATCTCCGGTTTGGCACTGGAATGGTTGCTTGCTTGCTTCTGCAAGTCACGACTGTTCTGTTAAACTATGGAAATAAGTCCGTAAGATAGGGGTTGAAAAAATAAAGCCTCTAGAAAATAAAGATAAAGATGTTGGTGTTATAAAAAATAGAAATAATATGGTGTACCACTAATTGTAGACGCACCATTTCATAGTTCGTATACACATGGAT
>JANZLD010000004.1:39173469-39198218 GCA_026413575.1 Erythroxylum carthagenense | reverse complement strand
GTGGTCACATGTGTGTTAGGTGGTTAAAATGTACTATAAATAAAAGGGTTCACTTGATGTAAGATACACCATTTTTTGCATAAGAAGAATTCTCCTCTCTCAAATATTCTTACATTGTAGTTTCAATTTTATAACAGTTGGTATAATAATATATAATATAAAACTGAACTGAACTGAACTAGAGAAGGTTAAAACTGGCGAAATCATACGGAGGCGTGAAGTTCACATTTTGACGCCTGGACCGACTTCAATGCGCTACACTATTCTAAGATCAGGTATAATAATATATAATATAAAAGAATTTGAAAATTAATTTTAAAAAACAGTATAACTCATGCAATGTCGCATTGCCTTTGTATTCACCGCCAACCTAAGCCTCCTATTATATTAATCCGACCCCTCTCTCTCTCTCTCTCTCTACATATATATATATAGATATATCTGGAAAATCCCCTAATAAGCTCTTACCTATGGAGGAGAGTCGACGAGATCAAGTTATGGAGAATCCCGTTGAAACGGAGGAAACTATTTCCGACTCCTTTGTATGTTGCGTTTGCCTGTAAGTTATCCTACTCTCCCTTCTTGTTTTTTTCGTAATTATTATTATGAGAGAAAAGAAAAGGGGAGAGATATCTATCTATGGAGGCCTTGTTCGACGAACCATTTCAGGTCTTGTTTGTTATTTGTTTTCTAATGCTCGTGGTGCCTGAGGAACTATTGGGTAAGCAGGAAATTACAAAATAAAAAGAAATATCTTCTTCTTGTTCTTCTTCTTCTTCTTCATTCTTAAAATTGAGCGATGCTAAGTTGTTTGTTTTTTTGTTATTTCGTGAGCAGGGACCTTCTGCACAAACCCATTGTTCTCCGTAAGGCTTTTATCTATCCTAACGAAATTCTATTTAGTTCTTAATGGATGTTATTTTTCACATTTATTTGTAATCCTATTTTCACTGCAGCTTGCGGTCACATTGCCTGTTTCTGGTGTGTCCATAAATCGATGAATTTCCTGCGTGAGTCTCATTGCCCCATTTGTAGGCACCCATATAATCACTTCCCGACCATCTGCCAGATGCTCTATTTTGTGCTTCTAAAGATGTACCCTATTGCTTCTAAGAGGAGAGAGGATCAAATTCTAGGTATTTCTTTATCCTCTCCTGCCATAGAATAGAAACGTGGTACTTGGTGTAAACCTTTGCATTTTGAATGTACTGATGTTCCTGCTATCTGAAAAATAGTTATGCTGTAGACTCTGCTCTTTCTTTTATATACCTTCATGTTGTTGATATGCTGGTCGATTGAGGAGGACATTTGTCTGATATCATGTACATATAACGGCATTCAGCATAAATATCTGTTTTGAGGCTTAGTTAATTGATTAGTCTCAAATCAGTAATATTAGTAACTAGAGCTTCTTTGTAAGTGATCAGGCTAGAATTTAATTGTAGCATCTCTTCATCCATCTGAGTTCATTTTTAACTCATCAGGGCAATCCCCTAATATGAGATTACGTTGTTTCACACCGTTGTTATTTGTCTGTAACAGAGGAGGAAAAGAAATCAGGCTATTTCTCTCCAGTGTTGAACATTAATGCATGTGATTCACATACCAATCAAGAATATGATTGCCAGAGGCATCTTTCGTGTTCGTCATCCACAACAAAGAAGTTCAACTTGATCTTGGAGCCTTGCCCTACCAGAGAGAGTATGCAGCAGATGGAGTTCAATCCCATGAACCAAGATACTGGCATGTATATTCCCAATCAAAACTCCGATATGAACTATGAGGTGACCAAAAGCAAAGAAAGTGACCAAATTGTCTCACCTACATATGAACCTAATAAAGATTGCAAGCAGGTTTCAATTGTTGATCTCCAGTGTGCTGCATGCAAGCAACTACTTTTTCATCCGGTGGTTCTTAACTGTGGCCATGGTACTTCTACTTGAATTGTTGATGTACAGTGTGCTGCTTCCAACCAATTGCTCTCTTATTTGAATTAGCTCTCTGATATGCTTTGAGGTACCATTGCCTTTCTGTCTAATATTTTTCAAATTTGATTTTGTTCTTTTTCTGTCATTCTTTAATTGTTTCAGTGTATTGTCAAACCTGCATCATTGATCGGGTAGAGGAGATGCTCAGATGCCAAGAATGTCAAATTTTGCACCCGACGTGTTTTCCAAACGTATGTTTGGAGTTTGATCATTTCCTGGAAGAGCAATTCCCCAAAGAGTATGCATTAGGAAGAAATGCTCTTCAGCTGAAACGACAGCCTATCAAGAATGGAAACCAAAATGCCTGTATGGATTGCTTGATTCTCCTGCACTATCCAAAGAATATTGCTTTATTATAAGTGGTGTATAACGATTTGCATTTTTTTAAATATAGGATTTTTTATTTTTTTGTTCTATAATTATCTATAAAAACTCCTATAAATATAAATTATAAATAAAAAATTCTATGAATTCTAATTTTTTGCATTCAATTTAATTATTTTCACTCTCTTGTGTTTATAATATCTATGCTTTAGATTTTATTCCATATCTACTGAATATTAATTTAGGACACTTTATGCGCTGAGGGAGAAAGGAAAACGTGAAGGTTTCAACTCAATAGAACATAATAAGAGGGTAGGGACACGGCGAAGGGGAAGTCTTAGTTATAGGTGTATGAGATGGCACCTCTTTCTTTTTTTATGTTTACCAGCCCTGATATCAGAAATTGTTATTGCGCAGCTTTGACTAAATGATGTTTGTATAACTTGAGGCCAAATTCCATTGTTTGTTACTGATACACATCTGCTTTCAGGTTCTACTAAAGCTAGTAAAAGTTGCTCTCTGTTACACTCTAATACGGGGGAACAACATGTACAATCGTGTGCTGATCCTCAATCAAAGGTTCATGTTGGAGTTGGGTGTGATTCTTGTGGGGTAACTTTTTGTTCCTTAGTTATGTTTTATTGGTCCAGCTTGTATCTTATCATTTGGAGTTAATCGTACCCTATGCACTTTTGAATACCATTCTGGCCATTGTTTATAGCTTGTTACTTTTTCTACTATATGTCAACAGGTGTACCCCATTGTTGGTGATAGATACAGATGTAAAGATTGCGTGGAGAAGATAGGTTTTGACCTCTGTGGAGACTGCTACAATACTCAGTCCAAACTTCCAGGACGGTTCAATCAGCAGCATACTCCAGAACACAAATTTGAGCTTGTGGAGCACAACGGATCTCGTTATACATTGCTGAGACTGGCAACTGAGTACTTCGCTTTAGCCAGTTTTGATGATGCTTCAGAAGTTTCAGAAAATGAATTTCTTGCTCCAATCTTATCTGATAATCCCAGTGAGGGTACCGAAAACAGTTCCCCTAGACATACCAACCCTGAGGGTGCAGAGGATCAAAATGGGAGCGAATCTATAAGTTAAATATTTCTTCTTGTGCATCTTTAGCAGGGATTTTGGGTTTTCAGAGATTTGGCCGTGTCAGATCCCAAAAAGGAAAGTGGAATTTCCACTCGGAATTCCTTCCTGGTTGCAACACCTGTGGATGTTTGTTCTCGAAGGAGCTTTGTCATTATTTTCTTTTAAATGCATGCTGGGTTGGGTTGCTGTTATCAAGCTCTTAACTCGAATGACAACAAATATCTAGTTTGACCACGTTATTTATTTTAAGGGGAGATACTTGAGGCTCCATTAGGGTGCTAAAAGTCAACTGCATTCAGAGTTTGAGACGTTGCTCAACTTCATCAGGCGTTGAACCGGTTGCATTTAGTGGAACTTACATTACTGTATTTATTATTGTGCTCTTGTGAAGCCACTATCATAGGAGGCTTTCGCATCTTAAGTGTGGTTTTCTCACCTCTGTATGTAGTCATCATGTGATCAGTTCATTTTGTGTCTCATCATTTGGTTCATCCAATTTGTTTATCCCTCATTAGTCATTAATTGGATCATCCATTTGCGTTCTGTTTAGGCTAAGTAACTATATTGTAAACTCTTTTGCACATCCCAGAATGCCAGATGGAACAACTTCCTTGTCTTGAAGTGTATGAATAGATAAAAGGAATCTGTAAACCGGATTGGTCACTTCTCCAAAATTCCATTTCTTTGACCAGCAAATTCTCAGACTTCTTCCCTCTTTTCGGTAATTCTCACACTTTGGACGAGAAATGTGTAACCTTTTTATTTTTTGTGCTTTTGTCATCTATCTTCGTGATGTGCTATGTTGTGCTTCTTAGGTTGAATTTTCTTTTTCTCTTTTCTTTTTAAAATTAAGAAAGGTATATCTATTGAGCAAGATCCCAAAAGCAAGTTGGTGTATCCACAAAAAAAAGTTCACTAACAGAATTTCTATGACAAAGTGAAGTGGGAGAGTGTGCCATATTGTTTCCATCCCTCTTGATTTGTCCAACTTCAATGTTCAGAATTCCCTCCACTTCACATTTTGATATAATTAGCAATGCCTTCAAAACTTGCACAAGATACCAAACATGTATTGATAGCAGATATTACTACTGAAGAGTTACTTTCTACAATACTCTTTTGGATTCGGAGTTGTTTTTAGCAGTTTTACCTTCAAGTACTCCTGATGTCTCAACCATGTTTGGGAAGAGAAGGAACTGGACTGCCCTTTCAATCCCAAAGAATCAATCCACAGCTCGTTGATTTAGATTTTTTGTTCCGCATGTTGTCAAACATTCAGTTTTGAAGTAATTACTTACTGGAAGGTTTAATCCATTTGAGGTGGTCGGATCTACAATCCTTCACTTCTTGCTCTTTTGCACTATTTCACTAAAGAGTATACTTCCTTTTTTCAAGAAAGGGAAAGTAATGAATTAATTGGAAAAGGTACAAACAGTAAGTTACAAGGCATGAGAAAAAGCAGGAACCAGGCTGACACTGTGCAAAACCAGGACAACAAACGAAGGCAAACATAAATCAAGGATAAGTTGGAGAATCAGCTAAAAGGATATGTCTCACTATCTCACGTGTTGTATCCTGATTTGGCCTGTACTATTTTAAATTACATCAAATTCCTCTCTCGTCAAGGGAATTACCAATCTAACAATCTCAAGTGCATCCAACAGTCTCAATCCAGGTGTTGACTGAACAAGTGAGGCTGTAAGTATTGTCATGTAATACTCCCCTAACAGTAGCCGGTTGAAGAAATTATGTTACAAATAGCCGAGAACTGTCCATCGTTAACAAAAGGCTCCAAAAAATTCTAATTGTCTTGCAAAATGTCAGTAGAAGCGCCATCGTCTAAGTTCCCTTTAATCGACAATCTCATCTGTTCGTTTCAAATAGTGAGCATGATCCAGGAGATGCTACTTGTGGCTTGTGGGAGTGACTGATCAAAAGCTTATAGTTTTTAAATAGTAATAATGCATCTAGTTAATTTATCCTTCGGTATTCTTCTTAGCTTTCTTCTCATGCGAGCCTTGTTACTAATTCTGATGGAGAGCATACCAACGCTTCCTCCTCTTCCAAGCAACCATACATCCTATTTCACCGTTGTTTACTAGACCGTAGGAAAATCGTAGAGATCATTTCAATTATTTTCACTAAGTTTTTAGAAACATAATATGAGAAAAGCAATATTAAATTCAATACAACATTGACCGATTGAACTCTACTTATATAGGAGAAACTCATTCAACATTGACTGATCGAACTCTACTTATATAGGAGAAACTCTTGATACATTAGTTTTTTATTAAGAACATAAGTTCTTTAAGGGTATGTTTAGTTGTAGGTTTATTAATAGAATGAAATGGAATGTAATATTATTCCATCGATTGAGAGGAGGGTTTATAATAGAATGAAATAGAACAAGATGGATGAAGAGAATTTCATATTACATCTTATTCCATCATAAATAGTAAAAATGAAAAACTTCTGATTTTACGAGTTTAGGATGGAATGTAAAATGATAAACAACTTTACACTATATTACATTATAAACTCTTAATTTAAACAATAGTTCACTATATTATATTATAAACCCTTCTATCCCTCTCAAACAACAATTTTCTAATATATATCCATATATATTCCATTTTATTCCATTAAAAATTTTATGTCCAATCAAACATAGCCTAAAATTTAGATGGGTGATATTTTCAGTTGATTTGATACCCATTGATTTTGGTGATACCACAGATTTTAAGGCAAAATGTGCATTTTGACCATAATTTTTTAATCAAAATACAAGTTAAATATTAATATTTTGAAACTTTTAGAATAAATCTTAACATTTACAAAATGTTTCAAGCTAAATCTTAGTTATATGAAAAATTTGACAGAGTTATGTATTTGTCCATTATGTGACACGTTAGTGTTGACGTGGCATAAGTTAAAACATTTTCATTAATAATGTGAGTTCCACATTGTTACATGTATGTCATGGAATACAACAAGACTCACTTTTAAAAAAGATATTAAAATAATATAATTTTTATATAATTATAAATAAATAAATATTAATTAACTAAAGTAATATTATTTACTCATAATAATCTTAAGTTTAATTAGAAAATTAAACTCTAATTACAATTCCAAGGTCAAGAAGAAAGATCCAAACTCTGCTTGCTCTATTTCATTATGTTTTTTTAGATAATGTTAGAGTGAAGAAAAGGATCTTAATTTTTTAAAAAAATTTAAAATTGAAATTATATTATCTTAACAAACGATATTACATAACTCCTTACAAAGAATCATATTAACTATACCAAAACTATGGAACTATTACACTATGGAACTACAGATGAATTACAACATAGAACATTATAACGACCATTTTCGTTTTACTTCATAGGTAACCAATCCTTGTTTGTCATTAGCAATAATGGCGGCTCGCACCCAATTTACAATCTATTATGCTAGCTGCTGATGACTCGCTTCCACACTTTTATAAATTCTTCGATTTCGTTCTCTCCATATAGATAAATGAGAATATGAAAGGCAGTCTTTATAATCATACCATTATGTTGACCATGTTTCATATGCCTAATGATTAGATTCAAAGTTTCCATCCACTCGAAAGAGTATTGATGTAGTTGCAACATTACCATTAGCCTGCTCCATATTGCTTTACTATTGATTTATTAATGGGTCCATGAGGATTTAGTAGAGTTAACAACCAATAAGGTGACAAAAGAAATCACGAAGAAGATCACCAAGGAACTTTATGGGAAAAAGTTCAGAAATATGAGCTTTTTGTGCCTATTCATAAAGATTTTTTGACTATAGAAGATCTTAATGCCATTTAAAAGCTTGGGAACCTTCACGAGCTAAAAATTGCATAGGGAGGGAAAGAGAAGATAGCAGAAGTTATGGAAAAAGATCATCAAGGAAAATTGTGGCAAAAATTTTTTTTAAAAAAGGGATTTATTATGCTTACATTCCAAATGGCAATGACGAGAGAGAGAAGAATCAAGAAAAGCAAATGAGAGAATTAGAAGCGAACGAGAAGGAGAAGCCTAAGGATGATTTGTTATTGAATTATTGGTTGTTACATGATATTACACATGAGAGCCTCTCACTGAAGGTCACGTATAATGCTATCAACATTTTGTAAACAAAGAACAAAACTACATCATTTTAAAGGAAATTGTCCTTTTAGGGTCTAACACTTATGTTTCAGAAAACTACAACTTGTTGGTTCTCACCGTCTATATGGCATCTTTTCTTATAACAATGCCTCCATGTTCAAAAACCTTATCCATAAGGTTGGTGCCTTGGTAGCGATGTTGCAGTTTAAATAAGGGCTTCAACATAGCTTCATCTGATGGGTGACTATCCCACCACCAATACTTGTGTTAATGGACTATTGTGGTATTTTACAATTCGACGACCTAAGATGGCCTCTAGATATTTATCCTTGCGAGGAGCTTGGATTGGTAACTCAATGAAAATAAGCACCCCTTTTGTGACCTACTTATTCAATTAAGACACATGGAATTGAGGATGGATGGTTAACCCTTATGGCAGTGCTAACTTGTAGGCGATACGTCTAATTCTTTCCACGACAAGGTACGTACTATGGTAAATAGGTGACAACTTTGGAGAACTACTTCTTTACAACAATTATTACTAATAGGTTTGGAGTTTAAAAAACTCCAGATCTCCCTCATTGAACTCCCGATCTGCTGTTTTATGATCTACATTTTATTTTATACGATTGTGAGCCCTTTGGAGATGAAACCTTGTAGATGCCAATGTCATCTCCCTGTTCTTTATTATCTAATTGATAATCAAGTTTTGGGTGTCCTCCTTAAAATAAGGTACATAGGTAGGTAGAGGGTAGTTGTATAACAGCTCAAAATGAATGAAACCAATGATAGTGTGGTATGGTGTTACACCAACACTTGACTAAGGAAATCTATTATACCAAACTAGTTAGTATGAATAGAGAAGCACTGCCCATTTGACCGAGGGTGGTAAGCTGTGGAGAACTTGAGGCATACCTGTGTAACTTGAAAAATTTCTGTAGCGCCCCCTTACCGTAAGGTACACACTGGGATGCCCAGAGGTCAATTCGGTACATATCCTACATTAAGGGTGAGCTACGTTCGAACACTACATTCACTTTATATGGCATCATATCAATATTCTCTTATAAGGAATCATCAGAAAATCACAATATATATTTTTTGTTTAAACCAATCTTTCCTCATTTCCTTTCACAAAATCGATGATTACATTATGTCTTTCACGTTTTCCTTATGTACATGATCAAAAACCTAATCCAAAAGTCCTTTATAAAAGAGGAAGTGTATCAAATCTATCTAAACCATCCAAGAATCCCAACTGACCGACCTTTGAGCCATAACCTCACTCGCCAAAACACAGTCTACACAACAGTGGAGTCCCTCAGTAAAATGAATCGCCCCTTGGTCCTGAAAAGACAACGTTGTAATTTTGATGAGTTTTACAAACTCAATGAGTGAACCATCATTGATGAGTTCACCGGATAAAACACACATATCACATATTTCACAAATATTCATTCAATGGATTCAATCTTATAATGTTATATGTATAAGACTCACATTCGTTGTTATTGTTGTGACTGATTGCCCATCACATACTTACACACAATTACTGGCCTATAGGGTTCATTCGGAACAGAATCACAGAGCACAGCTCTGTACACAAAACATATATCACAGAGCAAAGCTCTACGTGGAAGCACTTCATTGGCCACTCAAGTCACAACACCTTTATCTAAGCATGCATTTTATGAAATGCACCACATACGGATTATGTCATATCAGATATTCACATGCGATATTTGATCAAAAACTCATTATCATTGGACCTAAGTCCGGCCTTGAACTCTCGTTGACAATTCACACATCATACAAGATTTCAGATCAAAACAAAGCACTCCTAATACCCATATTCATATAACAAACTCCTCGAACTTTAAGTCTGGAATTCAAATCAAATCACAAACAATTTATAATTGGAAGCTAACATCTCAAATAATTCAAAGCAAATCAATCCCAGGAATCATCTAGGTTGACTCACAGGTTGCTCCCGAAGTTAATGCCTGGAAGATCCGACAATATCTGAAAGTTGACGTTGCAGTTGCTCCTCTATAACAAATAGCATACACGATATCACAATTTGCACCATTAAGAGCATTCAATAATGCACATGTATGAAATGAATTATATACAATGCATGTCCATGATAATCTTGGGAATCACTCCAAAAATTCTTCACAACACTATCCCCATACCAAAACTCATCTAAGTATAACTAACACTTAGGTTTATGCCTCACTAGAATCATTGAAAACTCAATTCATTACTCACTGACTTACTTTTAGACTTTCCAAAATACCCTTTTGGTTTTACTGTTCATATACAATCAAAAGGTGAAACTGAGATAATTTGATCATACTATCTTCTAGAAAAGTGTTCCCCTAAGTCTTATCTTTCCATCGACACCAAAATTACTCAATTTGGTTCAGGAATATGGAAGATATACCTCAAGTGTTTTCGGACTATTCTTAATCAAAACAGTTTTCTATATACAACTTCCATCAAAAAATTGGACACCATAGAAACTAAATCAAGATTAAGCGTCTTCATGAGATTTGTATCCCTATTTCTCTAGTTTACTCCAAATAAAAAATCACCTCAATTGGAATCTTACAGATCAAAATATCATCAAAATACTGAAGTATGTTTAATAGAATAAGACTAGTTTATACTCCTTTAAGACCACACTCACTGCATCTGTCTCACTCTTTTCACTCAATATTCCCCATTCATTCCTAATAGCTATGATTCTTGGTGGAGATGTAGATCAATGTCTTAAAAATCTAATGGTTCAAGAATCAAATCATTTAGATGTCTAGAGAAGAAGTTATGGCTAAAAGAATCCGACATGTTCATGTCCTTATGCATATTGTACATGTCTTGGCGCAATTGCCATAACTCTCATTAAAGGTGTTAGAATGACTTTATTTTTGGACTATTAGAAAGAGGACTTCGAGATCTACAACTTTTATGAAGACCTAGAAGGCTAGTTCTATCGTCTGACTTCTGTATCGTCTCACTTTTGCATCGTCTCACTTTCCTTTCGTCTTAGTTCTATCGTCTCATTTCCATCGTCTCATTTTCTTCCATCTCATTTTCTTCCGTCTCATTTCTTCCGTCTCATTTTCTTCCATCTCATTTCTTCCGTCTCATTTCTATCGTCTCATTTTTTCCGTCTCATTTTCTTTATCTCATTTCTTCTGTCTTATTTCTTTTGCAGAACGTCTCCACTTATAAGGATCATAACTTTTGAATCTGATGTCCAAAATTTTCATACTATATACTGTTGGAAAGATAAAAGAAATATCTACAACTTTTCAAAGGCATCTTGGCTAAAATCTCTTTATATGAATCCCAAATTTGTCCCTAAAGTCTAAAGATTAATTTTCCCTACACACACCAACGTACTGGACCAACTTCATAACTTCATAAAATTTTGAGACTTTTAGGGACAGAATTGAAATTCGATGTCTTCATACAAAATATAGCCATATGTCTCTAGTTTAATTCAAATTAAGAATCATCTCGTGTAGACAACTAGAGAAAATATTATGGCTAAAAGACTGAAGTGTATTCAGTGAATATTTTTCGGATTTTCAAACTTTCAATATTTTACATCATCAAAACACCAAAAAAAAAATTTAAACGAATTTAACACTATAACTGAATTTATTTCTTCCCAACCACCCAGTATTTATGAAAAAACATGTAAATACCATTTTTCATACAGATGAGAGTAATTTATCAACTTTATTTCACAAATCTCCCAACTCTAAAGGATTTCTTCACCACTTACCAGCTGAAAACTTCAAAATCTTCAAGCCCTAAACTCCACACGTTTTATGCACTCCATTGAGTAAAATGACCAGCTTCTGGTTTTCTTTTTTTTTTTCTTAGGGTAGAGGACACAAATGGCAAAGTAGATTTGGTGAAGGAAAGGAAAAGCATAGAAGTCTCTTAGAAAGTATTTGATGGAAAACTCTGTGTATGGAAAGAAAAATTTGAAAGAAAAGCGTAGAAGTCTCATTATGAAGTAAAGGTCAATGGACAACTACCGAATGCAGAGAAAAAATAGGTGAGTACATAGTTCATTTACAAAAATTTCTTAAATGAGACTATGTATCTAATTAATTCTTAATTTTTTAAGAATTAATGTGTAAGGAATAGGCAGATTCAATAGAATAAGGTCATCCGATAACAGAGAATGAAGTATGCGACAAAGTCTTGGGTATTAGATCATATTACGTTGTTTACTTGAGAGTTGGGCTTCGACTATTAGGGAAGACTTTGGTTAAAAAGATATTTTGAGACGAACTAGAGGAGTTGAAGAGGGTTAATCAAGAGTTACAATCTCAAGTCGATGAATTGAATAAAAAAGTTGAACAAATGTAGGATTGACTAACTACCGAAGTCGAACAACAAAGAGTTGAATTTGAACAACAAAAAAAGCTCTTGAAATTTTTATGTTTTATACATAATATTCATTTAGGTTAGATATATGTACTCATATTGATCTATTTTATACTTATTATTATTTACTATACACTTATGACGTACTTTTGATACTAATTAGCGTACAATAACATGTTTGCAATTGCAATTAAATAATACATTATCTGCAGGTATTAATTATTAATACGTGAAATTTTTGTGATACATGAATAATTATTAAAATTAATAATATACTAAAAAAATTGAAGAATTATTAAATAAATAAAATTCATAAATAATATTGAATAGTTATTAAACAAATAAGATTTAAAAATTTGTATTTTAAAAAATTATTAAAAAAATAATTTTCAAAAACATTTTAAAAAATAACACAACTATCTACGACGTTTATACAAAAACGTCATAGAAAGCAACATTTTTCGATGTCTTAAAAACGTCACAGAATGTGACTTTCCTTGACTTTTCAAAAAACGTCGCAGAATGTGATATTCCTTTTTCGTGACGTTTCAAAAAATGTCATAAAATGTGACTTTTGTGATATTTTAAAAAACGTCGCGAAATATGACTTTCCATAACGTTTCTACAAAACGTCGCAGAAAGATCAATTTTTCAATGATGTTAATTAAAACGTCTCAAAATGTTTGTGTTTTCCGTGACATTTTACGAGAAACGTCGCAGAAACCTTTTGCTTATATTATTATTTGTGACGTTTTTAAAATGTTGCAAATTATATTATGTGACGTTTTTTGAGATTTTATGATTTTTTTTAAATGCCGCAAATTGTGTTGTTTGGTTGTAGTGGTAGAAACAAAAGCAAAAGTGACTAGTTTGCCAAAGAAATTGAATGCAACCAAAGAAGGGAATAAAGTCAAGTTCTTCATTATAGTAAGCTTTAATAAATAAGACAAAGTGATATAAGGTAATGCAAAACAAAAGGAGAAGCCAAAAAGTGGAGTATAATATGAGAAGTAAGAGAAAACTGTATTAAATAGGAAGGTACTACCAACACTAATATTTTAGACTTGTAATTGAACCTAGAAAAACTAGACCTTGAAATATTATCACAAAATGTTGATTTTGTTTCCAAATTTAAGAAAAAGGTATTGATTTTGAGAGTTAAGTTTTGATTTTTAATTAAATTTAAGATTATTATGATTAATTAACATTATTTAATTTAATTATTATTTATTAATTGTAATTATAAATTAGAAAATATAATAAAAATTTTAAAAAATTAAATTATTTAGCGTGAGGTTTGATAAAAATATTTAAATCATGCCGTAATGCAATCCATCCTAAAAATAATTCATTTAAAAGCACAATCATGATCGTCAATACAAGCATGTACAAAAGTCAAGGATAATACATGTGTACTATACATTCATCCGATGGTCTTGCTTACAATGCCGTATCAAAACAGCAATTAAAGGAAGACATTGATCATGCTAGTGCCATCTTCTTCTCGACGAAATAACTTAAATTTTATTTTTAATATTTTGATCTTTTCATCGATTATGATTAATTTAGATGTATAACTTGATAAAGAAATTATTTAATTATTTTTAAGACAAATGGCTTAAGGAAAAAAAAAAACTTAAGATGACCCACTTACTTCCTATTCACATATCCCTGTGGAGGTGGAGGCGATTGAGAGACTACGATGGTCGTGGAACGAGCAAGCATCATTCCTTTTGAGAGACTACGATGGTCGTGGAACGAGCAAGCATCGTTCCTTTCATCCCAGTAAGCATCTTGGGCACGTCATTGCTGTCATGAACAGAGCTTCTTTTTTTTTTTTTTTTTGTCCTGGAAGTTTGGCTTATCATTCTATTTTCTTTCTTCAACTAAGGTTTATGATGCTTGTTTTCTCTACTCCCTCGCAGGAGAAAAACTAACAATAATCATGCTTCGTGCCCATTACAGTTACCTCTGTTCATCTATGTGCCATCTTGAGTGGATCCAGTCTTTAAGTTCTAAGAGGACAATTGCAGCAAGACTCGCTTCAGTGATATCACAAGTTCCACACTTGAGGAAAGATATTTTAATAGCTTGCCTGACATGCATGATGCACCTTTACTTCTCTCTGAATCCACATGATACAATTTAATTGCGTGGAGCTCATCAATTCCTGTATCATAACATGTGGCCTCATCCGAATTTAACTTTAGATGATCACGCTCACCTTTCCTGGATTCGGTTAATATAAATGAGGGTTCTCTTGGGACTCCTTCAAGAACTTAGAACCAAAATTTTCAGCATCCAATGACAAGGGTCATCTGTTTCAAAAAATTTATCGATAAATAGATAAAAAAAATTAACCGTGATTCGATCATAGATGTAATAAAATATAAATTTACATTTTTTCGATGGAATCATAATAATTGAATAAATTCAAAAACATGAATCATAAATAAGTATATAAATTTGATTCAACTTTCTCTATATGATTCATAATATTTTCAAACGCCACTAACTAAACTGTCCAAAATAGAATAGGTCATAAGTAGCAACAAAATATAATGATTCTCATAGGATAAACTTTGATAATCTCAAGTCTAAGGATCAATTATACAACTATTATAATAAATAAATCTATATACACATAGATAATATTTTATTTGAGGGCTAGTTTAGTAACTTATTCTTTAATACCCACACTTTTATTTCAATATCTCTATATGTTAATTTATAAGATTAACTGCATTCTTCTTAAGAAAGAAACATATTGTATGCTAATTTTATTATTCTATGAATATTCTATCTTGATAAAACTCAAATAGAAATAACTTAAGAGTAACACATAAATATAAATTAAATATCATAATTATGATTTTATCATAATTTTAATTGTATAGTACTTATTCCAAAGATTTTACTTTCAGTATAAGATATCAAACGTAATTAAAAAATGTAGAAATATAAAGAATGTCTTTATTAACTAAAATAATAATTATGTATATAAATTTACAATCAACCGATTGATTGCAAGTACATATACTAACAAGATAACAGAACTTTGGGACCATACATCAGTTTGCAACCTTCATAATGCCTACTGTTACAAAGGTTTTTCTTGGATTCGAACTTTTATTGCAAGTCACGCCCACATTCCTACGATAATCCCGCTTAGGTCCGCTTAAGCAAAGATTCAGCTTTCTCACGTGAATGTCGCCGAACAATTCCGCTAGCCCTAGAACACCTCACGCGCACACAAGTGTTTAAGTGTTTCCCTTACACACGAAAAGAACACAAGCGTAATAGAGTAAAGAAAGCAATAAGAGATTTTTAAATGTAGCCGAAGCTACCTCTTTCATTAACTCTCAACAAAATGCTAACAAAAGACATAAGTACCTCCTACTCGAAACATTCAAGGAACTTCCTACTCGAAACCCTTACAATGAGAACTCTCCCCCAAAAGCTCTCAACTCTGATCTAATCTTATCTGATGAATAGGTCTCAACTCTAATGAGCTATTTATAGGCTCCTCTAGATGACTAAGAGTCCTAATAGAATTCTACTAGCTAAGATCACAATCTTATCCTATCTAATAAGATTACATCACATTTAAAAGATTTACCCTATCTAGGAAAGATTGTCCTTATCTATGAAGATCTCCTTTATCTTCAAATGATCCTTCCACATGATCCACAGTTGCCACGTCACTACTGATATATCTTCACCACAACCTATCCGTACATAAATCTATCAATGCACGTCCATGGACAAGTCCATCTTCCAATATCAAGCTCATTCATGGCGCAGTCTCGTCGCTCCATGACTAAGTCACAAGTCACAATCCGAGTTAGTATTTTACCTCGCATATATTACATATCAACTTGCCTCGCCGAAGTTAGGTGTTTATGCGCCTCATCACGCACGCATGCCTTCGCGCATCTTCACGGGGTCTCTCACATATCTTTGCGCCTTCTCACGCACCCTCGGGTCTCACATGACTTAATTTTCCAAATCCATGCGACCTCGCATCTGAATCTCACATTTTGTTGAAGATTTCCGCCAATGCGCACATACACGTGCCCACGCGTATCGAATCTCGCCTACTCTCGATATCTTCATCAATATTTTCTGCATCTCTTTCCTACTTTGCAAGTTCCTCGGGTTTTACTCACCAACTCGCAAGACTTCACCTTATTCCTTCGTCAACATGGCTTCCTCGTGCCGACTTACGTGCCAAGCATTGGTCAAGGCTTGTCAACGCTCACATGATCCCGCAGTCCGAACTTAGGGGTCTAACACCTACCATCTATCCTCATTATCCTATTAAGCATTATTGTATGCCATTGATGCAATCTATAGATCTTCATGCTCTTCCTTATGAATCATTAGTCTGTATTACCTGCGATATGTATTCAATCTTATACAAAAGTCGACTGTCATTCTCATTTTGTAATGTCCTTCTATATCTAAAAATGTTTTTTTGATTTCTTTATGGAGTTGGCAAAACCAACCTTCCGACCAAGCTTTCCCCAACTTATACTATGGTGAAGTATACAATCAATAAGGTTGATACGAAATTCAATAGTAGTTAACATTCGGACTACGGCTGGGCAATTGTTTGTTTTCGTTAAGTGGACGACTATCATCCATGACTTCATTAAAGTCTTCGAGATCGAGTGGGAAGATGAGGAGGTTAACGTAGACATTTGTGTTTATGGTGGATGCTTGTACAATGATGGAATAGTTGCTGTTGGTGAAAAATGGGTTGTTGTTTGTTATTGTAGAGTAGTTGCCTCAAAATCCGTTCATGGCCAACTCCTTAAGCCTTATTTTTATTAAACATTTTCAAGTTCAATAGTGTATTAACTTACAAATCTACACATCAAACTTCTCAACTTCTAGGATTTTTTTATTGACAAAATATTACGCAAATGGTCCAGCTAAATCCTTTACAAAATGTCAACCTAATTGCCTTGCAAAATTAAATGTTAAATGCCTCATAAGAAGATAGGATAAATGCCTGATAAAACGACATACTAAATACCTCGATCGGCTAAACACCTTTTCAAATGACAAAAACATCATAATACGAACCACTCAAAACCACAGGCTGAATGCATCGCAAAATGACAGACCTAGAAGTCTAGCAAAGCATGAGACTTAAAATCTATCTAAAATTACAAACCAACGTAATAGACATGAGCTGCACCAAAAGATATATAAGTGGAAAGCCTGGCTTTAATATAAGCCGTGAGATTTTGTGGAACCCAATAAAGCTCAAAACAACTAGCCTTTTGAATTATGCTAACATAATAAATTCACCAAATATAATGCAATTATTATCTTATAATAGGTCTAGGAATCAAAGGTATATTGTAAATACAAATGATTATAAATCTAAATAAAATTATTTTTTATTAGTTCAAGCTCCCTATGGAAATTACAATTATATATGGGTCTGAGAGGAAAAAAAAAGCAATTGTCTTCATCATTACGCAGGCTTGGAGACTTCTACATATCCATCACTTCCTATATAACTTTTCAATTTTGATTTCAGTAGCTCTCTTCATGGCATCTTTTCAAATTAATTTTGAAAAAAATTGAGTCACGAATTATAATTTAGGCTTTATTATGTTTTATATGTTAACCGTGTTATAAAATTTAAGTAATGTTCACTTCAAGAAATCAAATCGAAAAAGTTTTGTATTTATTCTGTTATATGTAGAATAAGATTCCACCCTAATTTATCAACATGATGAGCATTTACTAAATAGGGCATCTCTCATTCAGTCGAAAGATCCTTGTAATAGTTGGAATGAGTTGTGCTTGTCTAGACATAGGTAAAGGCTGGAAAAAAGAAGCATAAAATGACAAGGAAAATGCAGGGAATAGATGGTAACCAAGCAAAAGAAAAGAATTCCCAAAACGGCAATGTGAAGTAATAAGTTCGTTGGAAGGAACAAAAATGATAAAGAGAGAAAGGTTAAATGGCAATGAATGAAAGGGGGGAGTGGTTTGTTGAACAAAACAAAGTCAGAGGAAATCAGCAAAACGGTCGGGAAAAGCACAGGATGCTTCACAAGATATGGGGGAGAGGCTTTAAAAGATTATGTTTAAGAAGGACAGAAAATTTCATCCCTGTCTAGAGTGGTTCCAAGCAATCCAATTATGACCGGTTTTGATCTAAACTGTTCATTTAATTGTATAAAATTCCAGTTGTAACAAAAAACCTTTATAGCATTTTCCTTGTGAAGATCTTTCCTTTAGTAGACTCGAATCTCACATTCGCATCTCGCCCTTTACTTTGGGAGTTGTTAAATTTTATTTTTTATTCAATTGGTTTTTTATTCCCTTTACATCAAACTTGTTTTCTTTTTAAGGATTTTTAAATTTAAACTTGTAACTACTTATGTGAGTAAGATAGGATTCTTTACACCTATATTTTACAATTTGATCTCGAACTTAATTATATGAATATGACCTCTTTAATTCATTTTTATTTTTCATTAATAAGATACAACATTAATTTCATTGAAATACTTTTTGATATTTTATCTCGCCTCAATTTAAAGCGCCCAATAAAAAGTTAATCACATTACCTTTAGGTGATATTTTCAAATTGCATAAAGGCTTTCAGCCTTCCTCCACTTGATTTTCCTTAAAGGGTAGCATTTGGAAGTTAGTTAGTGAATTATAATTTGACTTGACAATTGGCTTCTTTATTTCTTAACGTTTAAAAAAGTAAATTATTTTTAAAAACTCAAACTTTATTTATTTTTTATAATACTAGTCAGAAGTTTGAAAAGTGGCAATAAAATGTTCCAACTTTGAAATTATCTTTAAAAAGTCCAACATTAACCCCTTAGTTAATGATGATGACATGATAAGCCACATTAACAAATATATATGACAGGTGGCTGACAAAGTGTTCTTTTATTGCCATGTCATATTAAATATTAAGAATAAAAAATATAAAAATATTAAATCATCATTAGCTATAATTTATCTCTATAATAAACAAAACAATTGCCCGACAATTTATTGTCAAAGAAACAACCCTAACTACTATCTGGACTAAATGTAATAGCCTTTCAAGATCAATGTTTCATATCAAAAACACATATTACTAATATAATGAAAAATCCTTTGCCTAAGAGTTATAAGAACTACTATTATTTCACCTAATTCATTATCTACTCATATAACAATTCAGAGTTAGTGAAAAAGTATAAATGCTACTAATATTGTTCTATATAGCCTAAACCAAACCATCCATTAGTGCCAAATAGTCTGTAACATATTATACCATATAGAAATTCTTGCTTTTCTTTACACCTAAATGATCAGAAGATATTTCTTTATCTTCATTACCATAACTAGATTCCTCAGGCTCTTATACTAACATGCATATGCCCTTAAAAATTCATCATATCCTTCCACACATCTTCATCTTCATAGCAGTTACAAAAATCTTTCTTATCTTCTTCCAACTTCATTTATCTTACTAAATTCATTGACAATTTTTAACCAAAATTGACTTTACACTCCGTCTTCAACATTAATGTTGCACCAAATCCTAAAATACTTTAGGATATGTACCTACAAAAGTCCTAAATCTAAGTATAACCTAATAAAAAAATTAATTAAGAATTTCCTCCCTTTTGCATTTGTATCTACTTAAGTACCAAAGGAAGCAATAATTGATTTCCAAATCCAATTCTCCTTACGATATTGATGGCTAGATTTCCATGTTTTCAAACAATAAAAGGGAATATGACTTTTTTTCTTCATCAAGTGGTGAAACTAAATAAAAATAGGTTTATTTTCAAGATTAAGGATTTAAAGGTTTATTTTGAGAAAGATGGAAACAATAATTATAGTTATTTTTATAAGAAACATTGAAGGTTCGCAATCCTCAAAAGATGGAGGATCTTTTCAATTCAAATTAATTTCGATCAACCTCCCTTCTTTAGAACATTAGTCTTGCATCTTTTTTCTTTCATTCACTTAGTCTCTTTTTTTTTTAATTCTCCCTTTTATGCTATATGCTCTCTCTCTCTATCTTAATTTTTTATATTTTTAATGTTTAATGTTTAATGTCACGTAGTAATAAAAGGATAAATTTCAGCCACATATCACATAGGTTTGTTTATGTGGTTTTCCACGTTAACACCGTATAGTGATTTTTTTATGACAAATTAGACGTTCGAATATCTTATTGTCAAATTTTCAAATTTGGACTAGTGTTTCAAAACTTGAGTAAAATTTAAAATTCTATAAATAATTTATCCAATTTAGAAATCATATGCCTTTTCTAAACACTTTTATAAAATACAAAAAGATCAAATTAGACCTTTAAGGTTTTTTACCAAAATTTAATTTAAACCCGAACATTTTAACATGTAGAGAAAGAACTCTAACATTTCACAAAAGTTTGAAAAGGACCATAGCTTAAAATCATCATCATTACTCCTTTAAAAAAAATATAGGTGACATCATTTATTAATTTTTTATAAGTCCTATGCCACATGTGTATCCTATATGGAAAGGACCCAAACATTAAAAATTGCATGCTTATTTTTATAGATAATAACTTATGGGTTTTCCTCAACATTATCATCCGGCTTAAGATTATTTCTTAAAGCCCAAAAACAACATTTAGAGAAAACTCAAAGATTATTATTTGGGTCTTTGTCTAGCTGAAACTAGACGAGTGCCTCTCCTTCTCTATTTTCTGTAGCCTAATTTAAATCTAATTTCAAAATTATTGGCAACCTAAACACAGTTATATATTTTATTTTAAGTTTCAAGTGAAACAATAAGTTCATAGGCTTTCATTCATATGATTTAAATTTCATTTTAATTTTCAAGGAATTAAGGAGGGAAGAAATTGTTGCAGAGAAAAACAAAGACGATGAAGAAAATAGTAGGAGCTTTAAAAAAGAAAAAAACAAGAGAAGAGCAACATTGTTTAAGAACAACTAACCAAATGCATTGTTTAAATAAAACCCACACTATAACTACCAAAGACTAATGTCTAGTTTAGTATTCCTCTTATGTATATTTAAATGTCGAGTAATGGTTAGAAAGCTAAACAAGTTTATAATAGAAAGTTGTTATTCTTTCTTTTATAATCCTCTCATGACTTTTCTAGAATTTCTCTTATTCCCTCTCTCACTTGTTTGAACAATCACACATACAATACAAAATAATATAATAGTGGCTCTAAGGAAACATTTTATTTTGGTGAAAAATGGGAAACAGAGGACTAAAGTTTTTAGGTTTCTTTTGGAGATAGCTATTTAGACTATGAAGTAAGGGAGAGTTATATTTGTCTCTTTTCTCATAATTGTTCATCATACCAAAAGAAATTTTCATCTTTTGTTTTTCATTTATCTTAAAGTTGTCAACTTTGGAAAGTTGTTATCTAACAAGTGTTTCGTTTGATCACTTTAAGGGGTTTTTGAAGTTTGATACATTAATGGTTTTTTTCTTTCTTAAATTTGGAAGTTTTCATTCTTGGTCTATTTTGTGTGTTTGCTTTTTCTTTTTTTTTTTTTGACTTGATGGTTGTAGTTAGTAGTAGCATCTTCAGGTTTCTTGGTAGAATATGTTAGGCAATTTTAAGCTTTTAGCACTCCCATCTTGTTTTTCTTTTATTTCCCTCAAGAAGCAAAGTGTTGCATTTCTTTATTTGATAGGCATCTCAAAGTTCTTTCATGAGTAATTTAGGGCTATTAAATGTTAGTGGTGCTCTTGTCTTAACGAGAGTGTTTTTTTTGGCTTAGCTATTAGGTTACTACTGTCACATGATTTGTAAGTTGGTTAAGGCTAATTTGGAATATCAATAATTAAAATGAAACATGCACATCACCAATCTGGTCTACTGCTTTTATGTGGTTCTTATGGTTTCACTTTTGTATGATGCATTCATATTACTGCTATTATGAATTTGCCTTTGCAATAGTGATGTTAAGACTTTGTGACTTTGCAACTTGTTATTAAGCTTCTTTAGTGTGTAACATGGACTTCTATCTTTCAAGACCAGGAGCTATCAACAGAGATATTTATATTGCTTCATGCTTTTCCCTATATCATGGAGACTAATCGTGGCTTTCATTATTTTTGAATAGTTATGGGACAATATAAGTTTGTTAATATATCCTCTTAAATGTGCTTAAATATTATTAAAATATTCACATCTTGGTATCATTTTACTTTGTTGGTGAAACTAGCTTATAGACTATGATACTCGTATGGTTTCAAAGTTGTAATAGGTATATGGGTCTATAAAAGATATACAAGTGCTTACTACATGGTAAGAAAAGAGGGAAATTTTCTATGGCCATAATTGATCTATGGTTTGATAAAGTGATCTTGAGCTTCCTTTTTATCTGAATAGAAACTGAAATTCTTCCCTACTTTCTCCATATACTGAATATACTAATATATACAGTCATTTGTCCTATTTAAGGAAACAAACTAATTCCTACGCATTAGTAATTGACTAAGAAAATTATAATCAACCTAAAAAAGGGAAAGATTAAAATAAGTATAAATTAGTAAATCAGAATTATAAATATTAGCCAATTATTTACAAATATATCAAATCTTTTAGAAGATCAAATATTCTACTTTTCTAATACTCCCCCTCAAACTGGAGATTAAATGTTTTCTATTCCCAGCTTGCTAGTGATGTTTTGTAAAGTTAAGTTATCTAGTCCTTTTGTGAGCATGTCTACCATTTGACCATTCGTAGGAATATAAGGTGTACAAATCAGTCCACTTTTAATCTTTTCTTTGATGAAGTGTCAGTTTATCTTAACATATTTTGTTTTATCATGTTGAACTAGATTATGTGCAATGTTTATAGCAAACATGTTTTCACAATACAACTTTATAGGTCTATGCCATTTAACTTGCAAGTCTTATAAAATTTTCTTTATCCATAAGAGTTCACAAATTCCTTAAGTCATTGTACCAAATTCAGATTTTGCCCTTGATCTAGATACTACTGTTTGCTTTTTACTTCTCCAAATCATTAGTTTTCTTCCAATCAAAGTATAGTAGCCAATTGTTGAGCATCGATTTGATAGTGAATTAGCATAGTTTGCAGCAATGTAGGATTCTATAGTTAATTCTTCTCCTCTTCTAAACATGATTCCTTTTCCATAATTAGGTTTCAATTATCAAATTACTCTATAGGGAGCTTGTAAATGAATTTCTTAGGATTATTCAAAAATTGACTTATCACGCTTGCAACATATGCAATATTGGGATGTGTATGATACAAGTATATTAGTTTTCTAACCAACTTTCGATACCTTCCTTTATCAACATCATCTTTTGCTTCACTCAACCGATGATTCTTTTCAATTGTGGTATCAATGGGCTTACATCCCATCATTCTCGTTTCTCGTAAAAGATCTAAAATATACTTTTGTTGGGAAATAAATATGCCTTCTTTAGATCGAGCCACTTCAATTCCTAGAAGATATTTGAGTTTCCCAAGCTCTTTAATTTCAAATTATTTTGTAAGTTTAGCCTTAAGCTTTAGAATTTCCTCATCATCGTCACCCTTTACAGTGATATCATCAACATATAATATTAAAATTGTAACTTTCCCTACTGTCGAGTGTTTTAAGAAGAGAGTATGATCCCCTTGTGTAACATCCCGTTACTGTTAGCATGGGTATTATGATAAATTGGGACAGACTGATAGGTTTCATTGCATTCACTGACTGAGTATGTTACTGGCCTCTAATTATAAAGGAACAGGTTTATTGCATATGCATGTATTCATAGGTACATGCATTCATGATTTTCCAGTATTAAATTGAACATGGACTTACTGAACTGACTGAATTATGATTAATTGAGAAATTAGAAGTTATTGGGTTCAAATGACTGATTTAGAATAGTTTAAGAGTGATTGGAAATTAATAGTGGCTTATAGGAAATTTTCGAGAAATTTGGGAGAAAATACCGGACCGAAAATTTGGAGTGACAGACCGATTGACTGTATAATACTGAAAGAATGGTCCAATGGTAATGGAAAAATTAGGGTTCTACTGTTAGGAAATAAATATGTTGAGCCATAGAAATTTAAAGACTGAAATTTGAACTGATTTGGAGACTTATATCTATAAATACCCTAGGTTTTGAAATTGGGGAAATTTTGTCTAAGGCATTTCGTTTCTTCTTCTTCCCCTCTACGGTGATCTCCGATATGTACCCTATGATGAGGGGGCGCTATATTAGGTAGTATCAGAGCATGGTTTGGCATTTTTTGAGCATAGTGCATTATTAGGCTAGAATCACTGTAAGAATAGTAGAACTGATTGGAATTTCTTGTCTATTTTAGGTCATCCGTATTGGGAGATCGAGTTGAGTTACCAGCTGACCTGGAATCGGTAGGAGCTAGTAGGGAGCCCCCGATGCCTCTTTCAGAGGAGTTGCCTCCTCGAGTTCCTACGAGACGGAAACGGAGATATGATCGACTGTGCAAGTAGGAGGCGGTTGATTTCTATGGCAGTACTGACCCTGCGGAGGCTGAGGGATGGTTTGAGAGGACTGAGAGAGTCCTCGATCAGATGGACTGTGACCCGAACGAGCGTTTTGATTACGCGATTTCTCTTCTTCAGGGTCCTGCATATCAGTGGCGGAAGATTGTCCCGGGCAGTACCACCAGGCCCTGCACACTGACATGGGATGATTTTCTGAGGGCCTTCCGGGACAATTACATGCCCAAGGTCTATCTGGAAATGAAGTTACAAGAGTTCTTAGAGTTGA
>JANZLD010000004.1:39161759-39173369 GCA_026413575.1 Erythroxylum carthagenense | reverse complement strand
TATATCTATAAATACCCTAGGTTTTGAAATTGGGGAAAATTTGTCTAAGGCATTTCGTTTCTTCTTCTTCCCCTCTATGGTGATCTCCGATATGTACCCTACGGTGAGGGGGCGCTACACCTTGGTTTTGTTTATGGCTAATACCAAGCATTACTTTTGCAAACTTTCCAAACTAGGCTCATGGTGATTGCTTAAGCCTATAAAGTGCTTTTTAAAACTTGCACACATGGTTATCTTTAAAATATTTCTTAAAACTTGGTAGAGGCTCCATATATACCTCTTCTTAAATATCACCACGTAAAAAAGCATTTTTGACATTAAATTGTTGTAAATACCTATTCAAATTAGCATATAAAGATGAAAGAATGTGGACTATGTTCATCTTAGCTGACGGAGCAAATGTCTCTTGATAGTCTGTTTCATATTTTTGAGTGTACCCTTTGGCTACTAACCTAACCTTGTGTCTCTCTATGGATCTATTCGCTTTACACTTGATTTTATAATCCTATTTAAATCCTATTAATTTCTTTTCTTTTGGATGATTAACAATTTCCCATGCATTAATTTTATTAAGTGCACTCATTTTCTCATTGATGGCAAGTTTCCAATTCTCATATCTAAGTGCCTCATTGAAGTTTTAGGGAATATAATTGTATCTAAATCAGTGAGAAAATAGTGGTGTTTATGTGAGATTTTATTTGAAGAAATAAATTGGGAAATAGGGTATTGAGTGTAATTTCTAACTCCTTTCCTAATAGCTATAAGAACATCTAAATCATCAATCAAGGGGACGACAATTCTTACTGTGTACTTGATTTCAAAGTCAAATATTGAACTTGCAATTGAGTGGAATTGGGCTCTTTTCGACTTGAGTAGACCAAGATAGGTTTTTTTGTTGGTTGTATAATTTGGGTTGACTCTAGTGTGTTAAGAGGCTATTCATATGGCTGATCAAGTGGCAGTGTAGGTGGTGAGTTTAAATTTTTAAACTGAACAATTTCAGGTTGACCAATAACCTGTAAATTAGGGAAATATAGCTCATGTTCTTTATCTTTAGTCGCACTCTCCCCTTGATGATGAGAATCTGAATAGAAAGGTTGTTTCTTAATAAAAGTAACATCTATTGAAATGAAAATTTTAATAAAAGTAGGATGATAGTACTTGAAGCCCTTTCTTGTGGAAAAGTAACCAATAAAGATGCATTTTAATGCTCTTGGATCTAGTTGTCCTTGGTTAATGTTATAAATATGAAAAAAAAATCACACAACTAAGTACTCTTGGGGGTAATTTGGAATCTATTTGTGAATTATAATATTCTTGAAATAGACTTATTGGACTCTTGAAACTAAAAACTTTAGAGGGCATCCTATTTATCAAGTGGGCTATATTAAGAATAGATTCCCCTTAATAGGATTTGGGAAAATGATTTTGAATAAACAATGTTTATGTAATTTCTAAGAGGTGTCCATTTTTCCTCTCAACTACCTCATTCTATTGTGGTGTGTTAATACAAGATGAGTAATGAACAATTCCTTCTTTTCGAAGGAAAGATGACTGATTTTGGTTGAAGTAATCTCTTCCATTATCACTTCATAAATTTTTTATTCTTACTCCAAATTAATTTTTTATTATTTGGAAACTCATGGAAAATTTCCCCTAACTTTAGATTTGTTTTTCATTAAATATACCCAATTACTCTTGTACAATCATCTATAAAAGTAACAAACCACCTTGTCCCTATAATGTTTAGAATTCTAGAAGACCCCATATATCATATTGGATTAGTGAAAAAGGAACCATACTTCTAGTACTACTCAATGGATAAGAAACACACTTGTGTTTAGTAAGTTCACACACATCACAATGCAAACTACTCATTTCAACATTTTTGAATAACAATGGGAACATAGTTTTAAGCAAAGTAAATGGTGGATGACTAAGACGATAATGGTGACGCCAAATGTCCGCTTTATTGATAGAATAGCTAGATAGATAAGACTTTAAAAGGGAGCAATTTTGGTCTTCCTTAGTATCAAGAATATAGAGCCCATTCCTTTCCTTTGCAAGCCCAATCATCTTCCCCGAGATTATATCCTTTAAAATACAATTTGTGGGATGGAAAATCACTTTACAATTCAAGTTACATGTAATTTGTTTTATGGACAAAAGATTGACAGCTAATTTAGGACTATGTAGGACATCTTTTAACAAAATTGTGGAACTAAAAGGAATAATTCCCTGACCTGCAACAGTAGTAAAATTTCTATATGCAATTTTGATTTTTTGTTGCAAGGACAAGGTTTATATGAGGTAAAAGACCGATGTGAGAAAACCATATGGCCAGTAGTACCCGAATTTGTAATCTAAGTATAATTTTAGATAGGAAAAAGGGGCACTAAGAACATAAGAATTAGAGGACTTAGCTGAATGAGCCAAAGAGTAAGAGATTTCGGGTTTCTCAACTAATTTCCACATGGATTTTAGCTTTTCTATCTCTCCCCTATCTTGATTTGGTTGTTCACTAGGAATAACTTCAACATTTGTCACGTGTGCTTGTCCTCTAGACTGTCTACCATGATTACCTCCCTTTCCCCAACATTGGAAGGCTTTCTATGGAGTTTCCAGCAATTATCCTTAGTGTGATACGCCTTCTTGCAGTAAGTGCATCAGACCCCTTCTTGGTTGGGTTGTTTATCTCTTTTATTGACGTTAGTACTATAACCATCATTTGTGGAATTTATTCGATTATCAATCATCACTCCTTGATGGCTCTCCTCTACCCGTATTATAGAAAAAACAACCTCAAGAGATGGGAGAACTTCTTTTCCGAGAACCTAAACTCAAACTTGATCAAAACTAGGTTAAGGCCTACTAGAAATTCAAAGATTCCCTCTCTTTCCATAAACTTTGGTAGCATTGCAACATCTTCTCCACACTCCATTTTAACATCTTGACAGTAATCTAAATCATGCCACAAGCTTTTCATAGTACTATAGTACTGAATGGCCGGAAGATTACCTTGCTTTGTGGTGATGATTTTGGTTCAAATCTTATAAATTACATCTTGACAATAATCTAAATCATGCCACAAGCTTTTCATAGTACTATAATACTCAATGGCCGGAAGATTACCTTGCTTTGTGGTGATGATTTTGGTTCAAATCTTATAAATTGCTACAACATCTTGCATTTTTTAATAGGTTTGACAAATGGTTTCCAAAATTTCTCTTGCAGTTGTTAAAAACATATAGGTTCAGCTCACTTCAAGTGTCATACAGTTCCATAACCATGACATGATCACGAAATCTTCTTCATCCCATTTTGCAAACGTTCCATCTTTAGCAGAAGGTACAATTCCCATAAGATGACTCAATTTACCCTTTCCTTTGAGAAAGGTTTTAACCACTTGATACCATTGAAGATAATATTGGCCATCGAGCCTATAAGAAGATTGTATGTGTTGTAATTCTTCTTTTGACTGAACTCATGTTTCCACCCCATCATTAGTAGTAATAATAGTAGATTGACTCTCATATGAATATGACATTATGTGAAGCTAAAAATAGAATTAAGTGAAGAAGAATTGAAAGACATTCGGCAACTAGTACCCAAGATTCAGAGGAGGGGTTTTTTTATTTAAAAGTGTCGTAGAAAGGCTTTAATATCATGAACATAAACTAATATTCTTCATAACTTTCTCCATATACTGAATACACTAATATATATAGAGTCATTTATCCTATTTTAAAAAAACAAACTAATTCCTACACATTAGTCATTGACTAAGAAAATTATAATCAGCCTAAATAAATGAAAGATTGAAATAAGCCTAAATTAGTAAATCATAATCATAGCTATTAATCAGTTATTTACAACTATATCAAATCTTTTAGAAGATCAAATATTCTGATTTTCTAATATTGTCCTTCTTTTTTTGTTTCCTTTTTAGTTTGTAAAGAAACAATGAAGATCAATGCCTTTATCTTTTTTGATGTTGGGATGAACAATGCTTCTGCCACAGTTGTTTTAGCATATTATTTTTAACGAGATATTATGCGCACAGGGCCTTGTGCTAGACTGGTTTTTTGTGTATTTCCCCAATTTAGAATTATTTGTAGGTAAATAAAATTTTAATTCTCATGCTTTTATTATAAGTTCTCCTCCCTCAAAAATGGATATTTTCTTTGCGTATATTTCAAGTTTCTTTTGAAAGCTTTCTTCTCAGCAATAAATCAAAGAGTCAAACAAGGAGAAGAATTTCAACAAGGAGTTTTTTGGCTTTGCAGAGCAACAACAACAAAGGCTATTTGTTGACAAGTATACCATTTGAAACTCTCTAGTCATGCTTGTGATGCATGCAATTCACATATGCTTTTTTTTGGTTGCCCACGAGATGTTCTAGAAGGATCTCAACTATAGAAAGGCATCTTTAAGCCATCCACTCTCAGACTAATCTCTACTCAAACCGGGTAGGTCTCTTGTGGGAGGCAAAGCTCTGATCTTAAGTTTTAAACGGTTGCATATATAAGGACGGTTCGAACCTGTGACTGCATTTAAACTAGGAGAACCCCTTACCAACTCACCTGCGCCCTAAGATTACATATGCTTATTCAATATAGGCCTCAAAGCAAGCTTTACGTAGCATTCATAGACTACACTGCACTGCAATTACTTGGGGCAAGTTGTCTCTTTTGTTTCCTGGAAATTTGCACGTGCAACTTTGATTTTGTGAATGATGTGCCCCTCCCACGACGTTATGAGTGGCAAGAAATTCAATAACCAGCTTAAGGACCATACTGTACCTCCTTTCATCCCAAGGATTTTGTAGGGGATGAGTGGTATAAATTGGGATTGGCTTGCAACGTCATGTAATGGAAATTGGAGTCAGGAAATAAAACATCTGTAACTTAATAGTAACTAATGCCTTGTGCACTAACCCAACATCAATAAAGACTCCTTTCTTACTGGTGAGAAAGGCAAACATAAATGATTTGAGAGAAGAATGCTAATTGAGTACTTTCATATTTGTAAGTTTTAATGGTATCTCTATTAGCCGGAGTCTCTTTTAACAGAAATTTTACATTTCCTTGTAACAAGATAAGAAGCATGAATTGAGAAGTAAATATAACCGGATCGTATTTTGTGCTCGTCTTTACCTCTATCTTGTACCTGCATTCTTAGCAATGACACAAACATCAGAACTTTGGTTGAAGTTTAGACATTGATGTTTCTAGGATTGTAAATCCAAGTTAAGGGTGGGTTTCTATATCCTCCCTTGGACCACGCAGGAAATGCTCGCATGCAACCCCTTCCAGCAGATATTTGCATTGCGTGGAACATTGTATGAATGAGGAATTGTCTCTTATTCACATGGGGCCTTTTACGGTTCTGCAAACCACGCATTTCACAGCTGCAATGGAACTTGTTCAAGATAGATTTTATGTCGTCCTCTCTCTCTCTCTCTCACCATTCTACACTTACCACTTCTCTTTCTGCTTTGCCCTTTATTTGCTTAGATCACGTTGAGTTTATGGCCCCAAATCTTCCTAGGACTTTGGACTCTCTTCACTTGTCTAAGTCTTCTTTAGACAGCATTTCCCTTTGTATCTGATGACTGCATGTTTGCTAATTAAACTTTTTGTTTGTCTTCTCGAACTCCAAACATAAACACCGTCTGTCTGAAACTGCCAACTTTGTTCAAACAGAGAATGACCCTCGAGTCCAGGTACCTTTCTTTTGAACTGGCGAAAAAGTCCACTCCTTTAATTTAGATGAAATCTACAACCCATTATCTTGCTTCCGCCTTCATCTTGTGCTTTGCTTTGAGACTAATAAATATGTATTTCTATGTACCTGCGAAGCCAAGATCTCGAGATTTCTCTTACAAGTTTGAAAGATCTTCAAAGACAAATATCAAACAGGCCATGTTTCTTGTATAACAAACTTTAGCCCTTTCTTGATGAATAAACATGTCCGGCAGATCCTGTTGGTTGGAAAATCGCACAGAGCAATCAGATTATGGCCCGCATCCTTTTCTTTTTAAAGAACGTAAGAACATGCTTTGTCCATAGACTTCAAAACAGACTTTGCCATCCGTGTACGAGATTTATGTAAGAAGTTAAGTTAGTTATACCTTAAGTCCTACATCCACTTTCCACCAGTTGGATCTAAGACTGTCAAGCATATTTTACCAATCCAATGATCAAATAAGTTGCTGATTAACATTTTCCCGCAGAAAAAGGATCAATTTACAGGATGGATTCTGAATTCTACAATGAAAGATTGCGTTAGCAATGATAAAAGGCTATGACTCTTCACAATTTTTATCAGAACAGGCATGGACATTGCATCACAGCACACCATTATCTTTTGATTACACCAATCACACCGTTATATCCAAGGGTTTGCCACGGTTCAGTTTATAAGCTTTTAGATGATATCACAATCCCATCAGAAGGATGAAGGTTAAGCTAGTTTCAAGCTAACTTACTTGTAAGAAATTGTGCAGTACAGACCAAACCATATATACGCTAGAATAGCCAGTAATATTATCAAAAGCTGCACCTATTAAACTTTAAAAGGTGAAGCATTCAAGTAGTTAGTAATAATTCCCGGGACAACTGATGTTCACTATTTTTCCTTTCATCTGTTCTCTAAAAGTAAAATAAACACAATTCAGATTCATGTTTCCAGTTTCCACGTAGAAAATTTGCAAAACATACCCACCACTTAATAGTTAATTCAGGAAATGAGGCCTATAATCCCACAACTATTTTGACAGACTTTACAACAGAGAAAGCAGCCATGAGCAATGATAGAATTGCTGATGAAATTTATTAGAGTTTCTATTGCTCTGCAGGAGCACCAAAACTTCGAGGAAAATGTGGCGCCAAGCTGCTAGATGTCACTAAATTGAAGAAGTTAGAAATTTGATATCTTGACATCTTCAATACAATTTATCAAACCTGCCATTTTACAACAGCTATAATCACTTCTATTTGATAGATTTTATGAGTCCTTAACAATAAATTAATCCAACAAAAGCAAAAATTTCTTTTTAAGTTATATTTGTGGGAAAACATGATTATTTTAGGATTTTTGTATCCTTTTAAGATTTCTTATTTAGCTAGAATATACCATGATAATGGAGTATGATTATTTTTGTTTTGTTATTTAGTTGAGATATCCCATGCTCATCGAATCTGACTATTTTTGTTTTCCTTTTAGTTATTAAGGTAACTTGTATATAATTGACCCTCTTGTACACTTGTAAACAATGTACAGCAGAAAATACTTTTTCAATCTCAAAGTTTTATCATGGTATAAAAGCTGTTAAGCTTTGAATTCTTGGAAAAAATTGAAGTGTCTAACCTTTATTGTCGACAGTCTTATGATTCTGACTAGCGTTTATTCCTGGTGGTTTTTTTCTTTAAGCAATCAACCTTAGTTGCCTAGAGATCATTTTTTCCCTTGAAGATGTCAGAGATAGTAGAGACAACCACTACAGAACAATCGGAGTAGACTATTCAGTATCAACATCTCAATGAATTGCAAAATCCACGTTGCATACAAGTTAAGTGAATGAAATTACTTTAAACGGTCTCAACTTGTTCGCACCATACTACAAGGGAAAGGAAGATCAACAATCTCACAGGTATAAAGCCAAAATAAGAGGATCCTTGGTTTAAATTATGTGATGAAGAAGACTACATAATTATGGCATGGCTATGGAACTCTATGATGCCAGACATTAGTGACATGCATCTTCTTGGACACCGTTAAGGATACTTGGGATGCACTCCAATAAAGGTGTTTTAAGGCTTGAGACACAGCCCAAGTGTACGAGGACAAGATAATAGACTATGGCTGTAAAACAAGGGAGTATGACAGTTACAAAATATATCAATAAGTTGAATCCTTGTGGAAGGAACTTGACCACCACAGAGTTTTAAAAACTAAATTTCCTGAAGATGCCACCATTTTAAAAAGCTTTATTAAGAAATAAATTATCTATGATTTTTTGGTTGGATATAATTCATAATTTAACCAAGTGAAAAATCTAAATCTTGGCAAGCAAGAAGTTCTATGTTTTAATGAGGTTATGGCCTTAACTTGTGGAGAAGAAAGTAGAAGAAACCTAATGCTTGAACCATAAAACATGAACGTCTACTATGGTGGGTAACGGTGGCGATCATTTAGTCATAAATTCTGAAAAGCCCAAAACTGTGATAATCTATGGTGTATTTACTGTAAGAAGGCACGCCATACCAGTGAAAAAGTGTTGGAAGCTTTACGGAAAACCTCCAAGCTGAAAGTGGGAATAGAGAGGAGATCAACCAAGAAAAGATTGTCAGGCCCATCTTGCTGAAAAACAACTAAACGAAGAAACACCTAATCTAGTAATCTTAACCAAGAAGATGTCGGGAGGGTAAGATCTCTTATTGACAACCTCAACAAACATTCAGGTACCTGTTTTTGACATATTAAAGTGAGTTTCCACACTTTACTGGATTAAATATCCCAGGAACAACTTTTGCCAACTCTTGCATTATGGATTCAGGAGCTATTGACCATATAACCCACTCACCAAACCCCCTTAAAAAAAATATTCATCATGTCCAAGCAGTAGGAAAATAACCACAACTAATGGTTCATTTACTACCGTAGGAGGCATAAGGGATCAAATAGTTTAAGTTTTGAGAATACTTTATCCAAGCTGGGACTGCAGATCACCTACTCACCAGCTTGAGGAGGAGAGTGGAAAAAATATAATTATTTTAAAAAAATTTATCTTTTTAAGATTTCTTATTTAGTTAGGATATCCACTAATCATCGAATCTGATTATTTTTGTTTTCCTATTAGGATATCTCATGATCATGACATCTCATTATTTTTGTTTTCTTTTTAGTTGTTAGGGTAACTTGTATATAATTGACCCTCTTGTACACTTGCAAACAAAGTAATGTAGAAAATATTTTCTCAATCTTGAGTTTAGTCAATATTAGATGATAAAATTAGGCCTCACTCCAACCCATAAGACAACTTAAGGGGAAGAGGATTCAACAAGCCCTATAAGCTTATTAGACTCTTGCTCCTGGTCAATCTCTAGAAGTGGAGACCAGTGCATGACATTTGTAAGAGTAAACACCTATGGAAGCCCCATTATAGAAGTACGAGAGGCCTCAATACCATCATAAAACTAAGTCTAACGTCTCAAAAGGTACCTCAAAGGCATGAGGATTGCTCAAGCTTTATAAGGCTTATTGGGCCTTTCTCCTAGTCAATATGGGTCATCAACGTGCTTAACTTTAATAGAATTTCCTAAAACAACTTCCTAAATAGGTGTCAATTCATGAGAAAGTGCAGACTTACAATACTAATCTATTTCTTTCGGAGTAAAGTTAGTTACCTGCTCTTTTTCTCCATTTTTCTGTTTTTGAGGATGCCGATTTTGTTATCTCATGGAGTAGGAGGAGCTGAACTTGCTTCATTCTTTGTTTCTGCCATTTCAACTTCTATTACACTGAAATTTGAAGAGCTTTCTTTCTTGATCGCCATACTTTCTAGTTTAGCAAGCCGTATGGCCTGCAGCTCGTATCTGTAAATAAAACCAAGAGTCGGGCATATTCATATTATTCCATCATGATTGTGGATTGGGGATTTAGGGAATGGGGAGAAGAGATTGAAATTGCTACAAAAAGGCAAAATCCCATAAATCTTATGCAGTTCAAAAGGTAGAAAATTATTATTGACGTCCTTCCCAAGATCTTTGGTTCAATTGAATCAATTCCACACCCTGGTGGATGAGGTTGGGAAGACAAAAGGGAGGGTCCATTTTGTAACGCAAATTATTTTCCAATAAACCAAAAAGATAATAGAAACAATGCAAGCAGTAAACTTATGGATGAAGCAAGAGCTCCAATATGATGTTAAATATTTACGTCAGTTACACATATAGAATTTATTGATTCCAAACATAAATATAATCAGACTAGAAAAAAAAATATTTTGTAATTGTAGGTAAGCAAACAAGTATATCAGAACATGTAATACATGCTCTCTGTAGTTAAACATAAAGTGTTGGGCTACAGAAGACACTCTGTAATTCACAGATTCAAAATTATTCTCGACTAATATCCAGAGCAGACCTTTTAAAATATGAATTGCTTCTACTCAAAAGGTTAAGCTGTCTCCACTCTGATGGAATACTCATCAATTGTTAATTGTAAATTCATCCACAATATCAAAAGTCACTAACAGATAAACTTACTCAGCTATGTGGCTCTTGACAAGCATAAAGTAAATCCTCCAAAATTGTCGCTCCTTCAAGTAACGTGGACAAAGCATAAACCTAAGCTGTGACAGCTCCTGGAAATAAATAAACAAGTAACTAACAACTAAATGAAAGTTGTTAAAGTCTTTTAGGCAGTTATAACTGCTTTATGGCCAAGTCAAACAATAACATTAAGTCAAGATAGCAAGTAAAAGTTCAAGGGAATTCAACTATCAACACTATAAAAGCACCAGTCCAATTTCAGCAAATATTAACAAATAAAAATGTTCCCTGTTTATATTCACAAATAATAAGTTCCTAGAAACTGGACCTGAAACTCCAGTCTTTGTTAATCAATTCTGGTAAATATGCGTTCCAGAAGACAGAAAAGAAAATTGTAGCGAAAATTGAGACCTATTAGCCCCAAGTAATTGCCGAATCAAGAACTTAGCATACATTTATATTATTCACAATCATTACATGATCCAAACCACAATTTCATTCCTCGAGACCAATCCATTTAAAGCAGTACACGTAAAACACACTGGAAACAGAAAACCTTGACTTTGGATAGAATAAGAAGAGCATGTTGCTCTTGCCACTGGGACAGATCCTTTTGGACATTGGCCGATGCTGGTGCCTGAGTTGCGTGATCAAAAGTGACTCCCGCTGGTCCTTCATCTTCTGCACCACAAATCAACCTCGTAACTCGCGCGCAATTATATCGGCCAACAGCTCAAAACGCTGCGACTTGGGTAAAACAGAAGAAGAAAACAAAACCTTTGATAACACATTTCAACGAAATTGAATTTTTGTTTCTCACCCGGCAAAGCGAAATTCTTGAAGGTGTCAAGTGTGAAGGACTTAATGTGGTCGATTAATTGCTGAGTGATTCCGTATAGCTCTTGTTCACTTTCTTCTCCTTGTAGATGTCGATTTGATTGTTGGTGTTTCAGTGGGACTTGGATGTTTGTGCCATTACTCTTTAGAAGACTGCGTCGAAACCATGAAGACCAGTCCATCACTGGCTTGGATTGCTTCAACGTAGAAAAACGATCAGACCAAGAAATGGTTCTCCTCGTCTTATGTTCCACTATTTCTCCGGTTGTTGCTGTTGTTAAACACTGCGATGCGAATGATAACTTTTACGCTACGTTTGGTTGCGTCGGTGGTTGCAGATAGAACAGAATAGGGCAGAACGGAACAGAAACCGGAGGCAAAATGGTATTTGGTTATGGTTGACAGAACAGAGAAAACTATTCTGTCTTATGGGCAGAATGTGTTTGGTTGCAGGGGACAGTAAACAAATATAATACAAATGACGAATATGCCCCTG
>JANZLD010000004.1:38997135-39008228 GCA_026413575.1 Erythroxylum carthagenense | reverse complement strand
CGTCTGCTTTTTTATTTATCTTTCTCATTGTTTATCATCAAAATTATTTAATACGAGAAGTCTGGTTTGACTTAACAAATATATGGATATGATGCAAGAATGAAAAGATTGAAATGTAAGGCAATGGTAGTGGTAGACGGAAAAAGTTGCCAAGGTTCAACTGATTCACTTACGTGAACACACACCTAATAATGGGAACACCAAGGCCAGTGGAATTCCTAAGTTCATATGTATCATATTTGTGGAAATGATATAGGAAGCAATCGGTGAGTTAATGGATGATTGTTAGTCATAGTCCCGATTGAAGGCCAAGGCTTGGACCGGCCTCACAGAATCTGGGAGTTAATTTGGAAGTGGGTGGGACCCTAACGCATCCGTGCTTTCCTATGGCTCATGGCCAAGGACAAACTCCTCATGAACCAGCAACACGTGTTACGACACATTGCGGTCGACAACAGCTGCCCTGTTTGTGGGCAAGAAGAGTCCATCCTGCATGTCATCCGAGACTGTCCTCGCGTCTCCCAAGTCTGGCGTTCATTCCCCCAAACGGTGGTCAATCCGGATTTCTTTCACCAGGCAGTGGAGGACTGGGTGCAGTCGAACTTGCTATCGCAAGGCCATGGCCGGGTAGACACCTGGGCCATTATCTTTAGTACTGCGTGTTGGATGCTTTGGACGTGGCGCAACAAAAATTTGTTTGACGACGAGTTCACTTGGCCGACGGATGGGCAGCAGGTGGTTTTGGAGTATGTGGGGTAGATCGGTAGGGCTAGAGCAGTAGAGAGCTGTGTCTACCCTCATCAGGGCATGCTGGGCAGTACTCGGGTGGGGTGGCAGCCACCGCCCGAGAACTGGGTTAAAGTCAACACGGACGAAGCCTTTCACCCTGGGTGTAGCCTGGCTTCTGCTGGAGGCCTTATTCGTGACTGTCATGGCCAGTGGTGTGGAGGTTTTCTTCAACAAATTGGCAACGGATCTCCTGTCCTCGCAGAATTCTGAGGCGTCCATTCGGGCCTCATGCTGACATGGTCCCTCGGCTATCGTCGTGTCATCTTAGAAGTGGATTCACTAGAAGTTATCAAGATTCACTAGAAGTTATCAATCTTCTTTCCTCTCCTAATTCTGCTATTGATGTTCCTCACTTTTTACTGTCAGGTACCCGAGATCTTCTCTTGCGAGATTGGGAAGTGCAACTCACGCACGTACTCCGTGAAGGGAACCAATGCGTGGATCACCTGGCCCACCTTACAAGGATGGCAAGCCCAGGCACTCACATACTTCAGAACCCTCCAATTCTCTCTATGGCGTTGCTGCACCGGGATCGGCTTGGCATGACGTACTACCGTGTCGTGGTTTAGCTAGTTTTCTTTATGTTTGTCTTTTCTTGTAACCAACCAATAAAAAAAAAAGAGAACATTTGACCACGGAATGAAGTTATGTTTAAACGTTTTTTAAATGTTAAGGTTAGATTTTTTAGGGTATGTTTGGATGTGAATAGAGGGATGGAAGGGAATGGAATAGAATGGCCCAAATGACTCAGGTCATTGTTTGGGAGTCTATTTTAAAACATGATGGAATGGCAATTAATGACTTTGGAAGCCATCCTTTGCCATCCAAAATCTAATATTTTGTAACCCCCTAATTTGGGAGGTCAAGGATGGAATGACATGGCTTACCTTCCAAACCTCAAGGATGGAATGACATGGCTTACCTTCCAAACCTCTCTTATTTTATTTAAACTTCCAAACAATAGAGTGGCTCATTTCATTCCATTCCATTCCACTTCATTCCATTCCACTCCATTTCATTCCGTTCCATTAATTATTATTCCATTTCATTCTATCCTAAACTCCCAAACATACTTCGAAATGTTTGAATCAAATTTGTAATGTTAAAAGTGAACATTTGACCTGTTCCCCAAGTTAATTTGGTTGTCCGTCTCCGTCTTCCTTTCATCGCTACTTTACATATTTCACAATACCATCCATTCCATAACAGAAAGGAACCCACAAAAAGCCAAGGTGTAATATCTGGCATAGATTCACACGTCTTGTTGTTGCTGTTTTGCATTTTCTATGATAATGGAAGCAAAAAAGGAGCCAGAGATAATTACAGACAAAGACCAGATGAGGAAGTGGTCAAGAGCCATGAGGTGCAAAGGAAAGTCCATAGCTTTAGTACCCACAATGGGATATCTTCATCAAGGCCACTTATCACTCGTCAAAGAAGCTCATAAGCACGCCGATCTCACTGTGGTCTCAATTTATGTGAATCCGGGTCAGTTCTCTCCTTCTGAGGATCTCTCTACATATCCTTGTGATTTTAATGGCGATATACTCAAGCTCATGTCTGTTCCTGGTGGTGTGGACGCTGTTTTCCACCCTTATAATCTATATGACTACAAAAATAACAGCAGAAGTAGTAAGGATGATGATGATGTTATTCCTATGATTGATGGTTCCAAGGCTTCGGAGGGTAAAGGGGCGGTGTCATGTGTGGAGGAGAAGGATCTGGGGCATGAGACTTGGGTTAGAGTGGAGAGATTGGAGAAGGGTTTGTGTGGGAACAGTAGGCCTTTGTTCTTTAGAGGGGTTGCTACAGTTGTCACCAAGTTGTTTAATATTGTGGAACCTGATGTTGCTGTTTTTGGGAAGAAGGATTATCAGCAGTGGAGAATTATTCAGAGAATGGTGAGTTTAGAATGAGACGATTGGTCTTTGTTTAGAATGAGACATGCAAATTGCTTCATTTTGGTGGCAAAAAGAGTATTGATATTTTACGCAATGTTCCATTTTGTGCACCACTCTTCGAAGGCGATCTACCCCCTAAATTCTCATTGTGAGGGACCTTGATCCTTAGTATTTAATAAATTTCGGTTGAATGAACTCAGAAAGTAACTGTTATTTGTTACCTTTTTTTTTAATCCAAAACCTTGCCAAACCTTGATATTGAAGCTATTCAATTCCGATAATGCTTGCCTTTTACTGCATATAAGATGGAGCTTTTGTCATTGCTAACGGAACTTGAGAATTGGTTGTTTATTTACTCGGATTAGATGCAAGTCAAAAGAAATTGTAGACTAGTGAAGGACTCCAGTTTTCACTGTTTCGGGGTGAAAGGCAGAGATAGCGATATCTTGTAAACTTTTATTATATGTTTGTGCAATTTATCATTGATCTTTAATGTATAGCATTAGCATCCTTGTCTTCTGACGATATATTTATCTACCTAATTTGCTGGCATATAGTACTCCTGTCAACGATGAAGAACAAAATTTGCCAACTTGGTTCCCTTTTCAAGTTTATAAGCTTACTTTGACTTTTCATTCAGAGCTTGGCGCCAACAATCTTGTTTTGGACTTTGACCGTCAACAGTTGTGGACCCATTTTTTTGGTTCACTTGTTCACTTAAGTCAATGCAGCACACCCATGTTCCTTGTATGGGTTGTTAACTGTGAAGGATGATTAAGTTGTCTATTTACTAGCTCATCTCTGCAGGTTCGAGATCTTGATTTTTCAATTAGAATAATAGCTTCTGAAATTGCCCGTGATAATGATGGCCTAGCTATGAGTTCCCGCAATGTGCACCTCTCTGTCGAGGAGAGGAAAAAGGTACCCAATACTCCATTTCCTCTCCACAGCAATAACTCTTGTGGTCTCTGTTTGACTTTGTTGCTTTTGGATGAACATTTCTTAATGTACAGGTCCTAAAACAGTAGTTTGATAAAATTAAGAATTTCTGAGCTTTTCTAGTTGAGTTTTGCTATGAACTTTGTGCGCCAAATTCTTTTTCCTGTTATAACTCTTTCTACTTAGTTCAGTATCTTGTTTCTTATGCTTTTCAAGGCTTTGTCCATAAGTAGAGCATTATCAAAAGCCAAACTATCTGCAAAAGAGGGCCAGAAAAGCTCTAAACAGTTGAAAGAATTGGTCATCCAATCGATAGAGAAAGCTGGTGGCAAAGTTGATTATGCTGAGGTGAGACAGCAATGATTTCTTTTGCTAACTTTGATCTTATTATTTTTATTTTATCTGCATTCATCTGTTTGAGAATGTTTCTACTCCTTTCCATCAAAAGGCAAGTTCTGGTTCAGTTTTATGAAGGTGTTCAGAAACTAATCCTATTAACATGGAAGAAAAATGAAAACACAAATTTCTGGTTATTTAACAGTTGCTTCTTTCTTTGAACATGAAACTAAAATTTTACTCACTTATGTAGAAAATTAAAAATGAAAAGAAACCAAATCTCAAAGACGAATCTGAAGAGCACTTTGTTAGTAGAGTGAACTGTAAGTGGACCACATGTTAGTCATCCTCAAAATATCCTTAGCCTGTTCAAGTCACTATACCCAAAAATCTTCCTTTTAGAAGAATTTTCTGTTTCAGAGTAATTCCAGCTACAAATTCTTATATTTAGTAATATCTTAAATGAAAAGAGAAGCAACAATATGCAAGGGGTTCACTTCAGTTTATTTGTTAATTTAAGATGTAACCAGTAAGTAATATTTAATGTATTTAATGAGTATGATTAGCAATTTAGTCTTAGTCATGTGAAATGTTGAGTAAGAAACTTATTGAACCAAAGCTGACAACTTATCTAAATACATAACAGAAGTCATATTTGTTGATAGGTTGAGTTAGTTGCCTGGAACTTTTTATTGACTGCAGGAATGACCCATAAAAAATTAATTAATGAGAAAAAGAGCAAACCAGAGCATTTCTTTCTTTGCAGTGCATTTCCACGTGGACTTGGGTTGTGCGAAGTTTCTTGCCTTACGGAAAATTCCTAGTGAAAAACACTTTTAGTTGCTACCATTGTAACCAAAAGAAAACATAAAACTCTTTTAGTTACTCAACTTTGTTAGTTCTTTATCCAAAAAAAAAAAGGGAACTTTTTTAATTATTTTCACATAGATTCTTCCATTATTATTTAGGTTTCAGCTACTGCGACAGTGCAATAGAAGTAAAAATTGTGAGCAGCTTCTATTTGTTAAAAATGGCATGGTATTAGTAATTCTGAAAAACCTATTCTTCTTTGGAAGACTAGAAACATTCTTATAACCAGATAAGGCTCAATCTCAGGATTTGGAATATCATACGTTGGAATGTTTTGAATGGTTAACTCCTGCAAGTTATATATTTTAGGATGGTCGTCTTTGTGTCCCTTGTTTGGTGATTGTTGTTGGGTATATGGGTGGTTTTCATTTTGGACCAAGTTGGTGTTTCCTATTTATACCAGGTGAAACTGCTTGTATACTTGTTTGGATTCCTTTCTGATGCAATAAACTAACATCGTATTTTATGGATGCCTATCTGAACTTCTTGGGATCTTAGCATTTATATATGAGAATTTTATCATTCTTAATGCATTTTCCCATCAGATTGTTGACCAAGAAAGTCTGGAAGCAGTAGAAGAGATCAAGAGACCAGTTGTGGTCTGCGTAGCTGCCTGGTTTGGAAAAGTCAGGCTTATAGATAACGTTGAAATTGGCACATGAAAGCTTCAGAAAAAGTGGTAATGGACTCGTTCTGAATGAATTGTGAGATTTATTTCTGACTGCCTTACTATTCTCATAAAAGGGCTTCTACGCATTGTTTGCTAAGGGACATTCTGAGATTCTTCCAAGTTGAATATGTGGAATTTTCAAACTGAATTTCATGCTGCCAAACCTGGGGAGTCTCCCTTATTGACACAGACGTGCCTATGCAGTTAGAGGCTATGGTAGAGATACAGGGTATAGCATATGTTGCCCTGACCAGGATTTCATAATTAGTCTAGGCAAAATCCATTTCTCAAGTATAATGATTTGTAAATTATTTCAGCATTCTAAATTATGACAAATGATTGTCCATAATCTGCTCAGGTTTGAATAATGTTTTAAGATAGTCAAGACTAAAAATAGAAGGAAAAAAAGACTAATCAGGTGACGATGATGAACGGAGAAAATGAGAAATGGTATGTGGTAGAAGTGTACTCCTTACTCTCCTTGCTTTTAATTGATTACTATTATCTATTTACAGGACGCTATAGTGAGTAGAGTAACGTGTTGGAAAGAGAAGAGGATAGGTGCATGTATAAGTAGAATGACCGACAAGTTTATATTCAATCTTACATGTAATCATCCTATTCCAAATATTTCGACTTCTTGTTTTGTATCTGCTGGCTGATCCTCGAGTTAACAACGCTTACGCTTTCACAAGCAAATATTTAAGAAGTCCGTCTATATATGTTCAAACTAGTGTCTCCTATGCATTTGTTTTTCTATCGAGGAATAAGCCTGTGTTTTTTTTATGTATCTCATTCAAATTGATCCATGCTAATAAGATCAGATAACCTTATTAGTTGCATTATAGTCTTTGCAATCATTTTAAGATTGTATTTCACTTCTGTATTAAGGTTTTCGAGCCTTTCATAGCCATTCACAAAGAAATGAACAACAGTACACATTTCTCACAAATCTATCAGAAAGTAACTTCATTCAAATTGTAACTACTCTCCAGTCCCGCTCTAACAAGAGGGCACTACGAAATTAACTGTGATTTAAATAATTTTTACAGTTTTTCGATTGATTTTCTTTAATTGAATAATTTAAAAAGTATTAATGATAAAAGATAATTTAATTATATATGATTTGAATTTTTGTGAAAAAAATTTTACTAGGTGCGAAGTGTTCAACTTTTAACTTTATTTATAGAATAGATAAAAAAGAATTCAATTCTTAGAGATGTAAAGGTAGGAATAGTAGCACTCTTGTATCTTTCTCCTATTTATAGCGAAAGACAGGAAAATTCTATCATTATTAAAATTAAATTGAACATCATAATCAAACTTTGATAATAATTACATTTTAATTTTTGTAAAATCAAATGTATTATATTTGATCTCTCACACCTCTCAGACTTCACAATTGAATTTAACTTAATTAAATTGATTTTCTTTTTTTAAATGCTCTTTATGTGTGACATATTATATTCTTATTATGTTTGACTATGATTATAATTTATAATTTATAATTATAATTAGATAAATTAAAATTTTTAATTTATCTTTAATTATCTAATTAAATAATTTACAATCATAGATCATGAGTGATGTCTAGCAATATGTTATGACTACTTAAATATTAAGAATATTAAAGTTGTTTCATTCAACCTCTTTATGTATGATTATAGTATACAATTTAATTATTTTGTCATCCATTATTCCAACTAGACATAGATTATAAATTTAGCATCTACTCCTTTAAATCAAATTATGTTTCTTTTTTGCTAATTAGTAATTGATTTGTAATTAATATTTGAATATACCTCTTCAAATCTCAATTCACGTTGATCAAAGAATTCTTTAAATTATTAAAAATTAATAATTACTTTAGAGTAATTAATCATTTATTGACTTGCTTAAGTATCTTTGTATAGTTCATACTATATCTAAATTCTATCAATTGAGCTACCCTAAATAGAATAGATCATAAATAATATAAAAATATAGTAATTTTCAAATGAGATATTTTGGTAATCTCAAATCTAAGGATCAATTATATAACCATCATAATGAGAAAATCCATAGACAGATAAATCATATTCTATATAGGATCTTCATAATAGAGTCAGTAAACTTATTCTTTAATAAGTACCCATACATTTGTTTAAGTATCTTCATACTTTAATTATTGAAATCAATAAAAAATAAACATAACATATGCTAGTAATATGTGTTAGTTTTATCGTTCCATCAATATCCCATCTTAATGAAACTACAATTAGAGCTAATTTAGGAATAATATATACAAGCAAATTAAATCTCATAATTATGATCTCATAATAATTTCAATTATATAGTAATTATTTCAAGGATTTTAATTTTTAATATTAAGACAAAATATGTAAAAAAAACAAAGAAAGTCTTCAATAATTATGTAATAACTCGTTTTCATATTGAGGATTAGAACTTTAGCTTGTTATTAGAATCAATGAATTGCATATCATTAACATACACACACATAAATTATTATTTTGTACACATTACAAAGATAGCATATGCATTCAACTGATTCGATCCAGGGTATGAAAAGTTTAAAATGTTCATAATATGCATTGTGAAATGTTTATGCCTTTCATTTTGGTTTGATTGATCACAAGTAGTAAATTTGAAATTAATTGGTATAACCGAAAAATTGAGGGATTAAGATGTACATTTGGGCTAGGAAAAATGCCAAGTGATAAGATAAATTAGTACATGAAAAATTTGGACGATTTAGCCTATAATTGAGTGACGTTAGGCATTGATCGTTGTGTGACAAATAGGTTGGTAAGTTGATGACAAATGGCATAGTTGATTACTGGACAAATGGAAGCTGTAATACATGACATGTGACTTAGCTTTAACGGTGACATATGGTAGCTTATACATGGCAGCTTATATACTTGATACATGTTGAACATGTCTTTAGACATATGGCCATTCCATTAGATGACACCTAACATCTTAAGCGTAACATTCAATAGGGAGCAAACTTGGTTCAGCTCATTTCTTGCTCTTTCTTCTCTCACTCACACCACCGAAACTCTTTTCTTTCACCTCCCTGAACTTCCTTATGGTTATGCCTAATTGTTGCACAATTAGCCTCACAAAGTTAAGTAAAAGATCAGCTTGAAGTTTCCTGACTAAATCTAGCTTAAATCCATCTAAGTTTTACCTTGAATGTGTGATATTTCTGCTTACTTGGAATACTGGATTGGCTTGATCTTTTGAGCTGGAATGGGAGCTAAACATGTAAGTAAATGAGTAGTGTTTATAGCATGTTATGATAGAGAATTGATGATGATGAATTAGGATGAATTACATATGGTGTTAATGATTGATTGTGCTGGAAATTTCTGCATGAACTAAGGTACTTTTCTGTTCTGTTTTTGAATGTATGAAAACAGTAAGTTAAGGATTGTTGTATGGATGATTTAAGTTGGGATTTGAGGTATAATTGATAAAGAATTCATGGTAAAGATAGGGGTTATTGAAATGTTCATGAATTTGGAAAATTAGAGTTGTAGGTCAAAATTCTAGTTTCAATTTCATCTTCCTCTTTCAATCTATTTTACATATCTTTAGGGCATGAATTTGAATAAACTCAAATAATGAAAGTTATAGATATAGGTCTTAGGTTGACCACTATGAAAGTATCTTGATAAAATAATGACTAGAGCTTGAGTTATTCTTGCTTCCCTAATAGTTCCTGTGATAGACCCCTGTATAGGAACCTTATATTATTTTCTAATTTTTGAGGACCTTAGAGCTCAAATTAGTCCAAGAATAAAACATGAAAAATAATTATTGATTTCTTATTGATGCTTCTATGAAACAGATTGGCTAGAAGATATCTTGATAAGTTTATTTAATTAATTGAATTCATAACCTAAAGAATGGATTGTTTTGATGTAGTTGAGTTCAAATATGGAAACTATGATTTGTTTAAGGAATAACTGAGTTCTTTTACTGCAAGCATGATCTTCAGAACATGAGAAATGTGTATAAGGTACGAATGAATGAACATTGAAGAACTTCAAGTAATTATGAATGAGAATTGGCTAAATGTATGAATATATATTGCTGGAAAAAGTTTGGTGAATGTATAAATCTAACTTGCTGAAATTCCAAATTTAAAACAACAATTGTATATGTGTTATAAGATGCCTTTGATCACAAAAAATGTTCAAGGATAAGTGTAAATTATGAATTTATAATGATATAAAGATGTTTTCATGAATGTAATGTGATTCAAAGTATGTAAGTGATGAATAGGGAAAGGTTGAATGAGAACTAGGAAATTGTGTGAGTGTATAATCCTAGGAAAAAGAATGATAAATGTTTGAGTGATGAATTGAAAGTGATCAAATGTTTGAGTGATGAATTGAAAGTGATCAAGTGTATTAAGGCATAAACCTAATTGCAAGCTGCATGATGCACAAACTATGATGGATGTATAAGTATGATTTGTGAATAAGATTTCATACCCGAAATAATCAATTAAGCATGCATTAAACATGGCACATATACATGTGTAACTTTGAGCATTCATTTGATTGATCAATTAGTAATAGGTACATGTGTGTATTGTTTGATTTAGAGGCACACATCGACCGACACCATTTAGACATTGCTGGCACATCGAGACAATAACTAATTGGAGTATAATATAAGTGAACCTAGTTATGTAAACTCAAATATTTATGTTTCTATTTGAATTATATGTATAGTGGGAAACCTAGATGTGAGATTTCGATAGGTAATATGTTCTGTTCAAATTGTGTTGATTAAACTTAATCCCTCTATATTGAATTGTTATTGATATAATTGTAATATTATTGATTCTGGACAATTGATTGTCCAAAGAGTTCGATATTCGAGACTGTATTGGGAGTGTTTGTGATTTGAATGTGAATAAGGAAATTGAATGCTTAACTATTTGTTGAATGCTGAACTTAGAGCCGATGAACTGTGAAAATTGAATGTGCTCATTGATTGAAAGTGACTAATGATATATTATGTGAACTGTTATACTCCACTACATGATATATGTTCACATAAAAGAGTTGTTACCGGAGTAGCCAATGTGAAAAGAGCTTTAAGCTCAATTGTACGCATTAGAGTCTCAGGCTCAACGCTTAATGAGCCCAGTATCCACCACAGATACAAGACAATACTGAAAAAGCCCGGTATCTACAATGAATACAAGACAGTGAAATAGGCACTCAATCATAACAAAGTTAAAATGGAATGAGTCCCATTTACATTTGCATTTGTATCTTTAAATGTGTTCATAATATTGATTGCAAATGAATGTTGAACTATGTTATGCTGATATTGGAAATGCTTATGAATTTGATGGAGATATGAAGAATTGTGATAAATGAGTGTTATGTTACGAAATGATTACATGATATTCTTGCATTCAGAATATATTTCTAGAATGACTTAAAAAGTGATTGTATTTTTAAATGTTTCTTGTACTATGATGCAAATTATAGAATATGAGTAATAGCTCTGAATGAAGTATTACTTTGATTGAGTTGAATGTTATTCATTGATATAAATAT
>JANZLD010000004.1:38628473-38639522 GCA_026413575.1 Erythroxylum carthagenense | reverse complement strand
AACAATGGAAAGGAAGAGAAATACAATTTCTTTTCCTTTCTCTTCTCTTGGTTTCCCTCCATCCAAACAAAGGCTCACTCCTCAATTTAAATCACTAAATATTTCTAACACCCCTGACCAACTACTGCCAATCACGCCACTGCTCGTCTCCTACTTTGTTGCGACACACTGCACACTGCAATAAGCTTCCTCTACCTCTATATCTTCGCTTGGACTGTCACTACCTTAGGTCGAATCTCTTACTCTCTCCACCATCATAGCTTCTAGTTTCCACTCTCCACTCTACCGTCGCTATTCTTCTCCAGTCCACCATTGTTGTTGCTCGCTTGCTCATCTCCACCAATCCACAGTCGGGCAAATTTCATAAATCCAGTATCCAGATCTAGGTTCGTTTGGTTGACCCGACCCAACCCAATCTTAACTTATTGCAATTTATGATTTTTGTGTGTTTTAGGTTGCTTGTTTCAGCTTTGAATTGCAGTTGCATTGTGTTTTGGTAGTACCATGTGTGTTTTATGAATGGTTTATAAAATATGCACCGAGCAATTTGGACTTGAAAGTTGGAATTGTTTGTGTGAATTGTGTATAGTTCAATAACATTTAAGCTTTGTGAATTGATGAAGAAATGATATCAAAATACTATTGTACGTGAATCATTTAAGTGTTGTGAATTGAGTATAATTCAGGAACATGTCATATTATTTGTTATTTTAATAATCATACAAATGAGATCAAATTTAATTCATTAAATTGTTAATTTGATAATTAATTTATATGAAACATATTACTGATTCTTGTTTGTATGTAAAAGGTATTTAACATATAATTATCATTTAAATATAAGATTTAATATATAATTAAATCATTTAATATATGTAATTAAGCTAAGAAAATTAAATGTTTGCATTTTTTATTATTCATTATTGTCATTAGGAAATAATATTACAAATATTAGTCATATCTTATAAGTAGCAAATACACTTTCATCATCTTATCTTTTTGGTAGTTAAATACATAGTAAAAAATTAATAGATAGATATTTAACTATATTTTTTATACCTATGTTTGATGTTTTTTTTATATTTTATACTTTTATCATATATTTGGTATTTAATTAACTTCAAGGGCTTTCACAAATTATAATTGCCTATACGAACTTAAAGGAGAAGAATTTGGACAAAAGCATGACATAAAGCGAAGATTTGACGTACAAAAGCTATGTACAATTTTTAAACTAGATGGAGAGTCCGAATCTAAGCGTCATCTTCATAGAATAATTAGAGGACATCTCAAGAATTTCAGGAAGCCCATATTCGTAGTTGTTCAAATTCATTTGGACTAGTAACTGGTTGTTTAAAGTAAAACTTATTTTTGCAATTGGCAGTCTTTGGAGCTTTACATGGTCATATCCGAGGCTTATGAAATCCAAATGAGGTGATCCAAATGCTCAAATTCAAGCCAACATCTTGATCCATGATTGTTATCGAATTCCTATATACAACTCAAGGCCTAAAAGTATTGTTTTGAGGAGCTAAAAAGGCTGAGAATGAGATAAAAAGTCTGTCTCACCCCAGTCTGACCTTACCTTGGTTTTTGGCTCACAACTTTTGATACAAGACTTTGTTTCAAGCAAAAGAGGATCCGTTAGAAAGCTGATATGAAGATATCAAGGTCAAGAACTAGAAGGAATGGGAGGTTGTGTATCTATCTGTGCACTTCTGCATGGTGATGCACTTTTGTGATTTTTGGATAATTTTGATTACGCAGGGTCTAATGCACAGTCATGTAAGAGACCTTTCATCTCCCAAAAACCCTAAATTTCATTATGAAAAGACATTTTTAGGAGGAGAAGAAAAGAGAGACTTTGGGAGGGCATTTCCAAACGTGGATAACATCTAAAAGGGATGAATTTGTTCCAGGGAAGTGGAAAACACGAAGATTTTATCGAAAGATCCATCAGAATTCAATCTCAAGCCTCTACATTACATGAACATTCGATATAAGACAATCAAGTAGATTTAGAATTATGAACCCATTGTTTTCAATTCGTATTTCTATTTAGGTATGTTTGATTTCATATTTGATCATGTGCAACTAAATGTCCAATTAGTATTTAGGTTAGATGAACCTTATGTTAATACTTTGATTCTTTTATTAATGCAATTGGTTATTTGTTATATTATGATTTGATTATGGGTTTTATTTATAATAACCCGAGATATTAAAGCATAATCTGATTTCATACGTAGAGATTGAGATATCCTAATGTGAATAGATCTACCATAATTAGAAAGAGTTGATTGCAACTCTAGAGATAGGATAACATAAATCCTTCGGATTAGGGTCAAACTTAATAAAGGGACTCATAAATCAGTAATGCAATCCTATAAGATTTAACCTGAGTAATTCGATTAGATACCTTAGGATTAGTTGTTAGTAGATTGAAGCTCAGCTACTAGCATACCATATGACCCTCTACGATATAATTAATCAACAAACAATTTTATGATAAAAGATAAATCTGTTAAGGTTTTAGAGGGATTCGAGCCTATATACCAATTTTTGATAACGATAGCTTTTTAAGTGAATTCCACTATCATTGTGTTCATTATTGTTTCCTATTTTATTTTATTTATTTTGGCTTTAGTTTCTTTCCATTAAAAATCTAAAATCAATCTTTATATTAGATAATAAGGGAAGGGTAAGTATTAGTATTCATAGTCTTCGTGGGATCGACCTGTACTTGCTGATACTAGCTACAACTATGCTGTGCACTTTTGGTTTATTACAATATTGACCAACTCCAAATAAGTCAATAAAAAATAGTATGTGAATAATGCGAAATTGTAAGTGTTTAAATCATTTTTTGCAATGTTTATTATCATAAAGAAAATATACAATGTGTGTTATCATAAAGAAAGATGTAAGATATAATCTATCTAAAATTAGGATATGCTTTTAATTGAATATTGAAAATTTATAGTTATGTAACGATATTATATGCAAAAATTGTATTTTTAAATATGAATTTATTAATTTAATTTTGGCACATATCTTCATTTATTTTTATAGATAAATGAAAGGAAGTTTAAGTACTCCTGATGATTCAACCACTTTAGGAAGATTCAATGATCTAGCTTGAGCTTATGATGGGTTGGCTCTAGGAATGAAGATTCATAATATTTTGTCTATTTTATAACAAACAGTTGAAAGATAGAGGAATCAACATTAAAGAAGCATTTAGCTGGGGTTAAGGTGATGTGAAGCCTTGTAAAAAAGTAAGTCGTGATGTTAAATGACAAATGAAGACTTGCTTCAAGAGTATTAGTATAAGAGATATAGAAGGCAAAGATTGAATTATGAAATTGGTAGTGAAAGTTATTTTGTTAGTGGTTAGGATGATAGTGAGAATGTTGCTAATAAGAAAGGAATGTTGCACCTGATGTTTGGAAAAAAAGAAGATAGGTGTCTAATTTTTTTCCACCATGAACAACTCTTAGAGCTCAACCTTCAATCTGTAGTGCCTTACAATCTATAAAAGTGACTCATAATGTGGACATGATAATGAGTATATGTGCAACATCTCACTACCATAGGGTACACACCCCAACATTCAAGTACATAACCTATGATAATGGTATGTTAGAGCAAAAACAAATCCAACTTACACATGGCATCAACTAACATCATTTAAAAGTCAGCAAATTTTAAAACCATTCATTGCATTCATTCACAAAGTTTACGTTGTTTCCATTAGACAAATATTTACAAAACCTCATACAAGTTCTAACAAAAACTATAAAATAAAAGCTATAACTCTCTGACGTCAGTTGACAGAACTTTGAGCCATAACTTAGTCCAAAACGTTCTTCTAATCCAGAATAAACACTAAGTCTCCTGTCTCGTACTTGAAAATCTACATTATAATTTTTATGAGTTTTGTGAACTCAATGAGTGAACCATCATTGATGATTTCACCGGATTCACATACACAAATCACATATTTCACAATTAATCATACAGAACATATATATTTCAAATATTCACATTGTCATGGCACATCATTTAATCTTTGCAAATTAGATCATATATATAAACAAATACAGATGCATATGAGACTCTAGATTCATTATTAATGTTGTGACCGAGTGCCTTTCACATATAGATACAATTACTGGCCCATTGGGCTCAGTCAGAAACAACTATAATGGAGTATAGCTCTACTTGTAGAATTAGTAGTCACGGAGCAAAGCTCTATGTGTAAGCGCTTTCATACTGACTACTCTGGCCACAACGCCTTTATCTAAGCATGCATGTTATGAAATACTTCAAGTTCAGATCATGCCATGTATAATAGTCACATATAATGCACAGTCAGAATCTCATAATCATCGGACCGAAGTTCGGCATTCAATTTTTATTGAGAATTCACATAGCATTCAGAATCTCAAGGCAATCAAGCACTTCCAATACATACCTAACTATTTAATTCCTCGGACTTCGAGTCCGAAATTCATAAACAATCGCAACAATTCAATAATTGGCAAATCATATCAAATTAATCCTAGAAAATTCATCTAGGTTGACTCACAATATGCTCCAAGAAGTTATTTCCTGGATGGTCTAGCAATGTCCGACTAGCATTCGATGTGCTCCTCTATAACATACACAGCACATTTACAAATTTCGCATTTTTGCACAAATGTATAAGTATTCCTTTATGCACATGTATTTATAAAAATATGCACAATGCATGTTCAATAACAATTCTGGATATCTTATTGATTCTTATCATCAAATCAATCAGATATCAAAGCCCTCATTAATCTCCTTTGTATTTATTATTTGGACCATAATAAAACAATGTGAAATCAATTACATATCTTAATTGACCACTTCAGTTTTTTCTAACAACATACTTTCGGGGCAACTTTGTCTGTTCATTATCATCAGGAAAATAAAATAATTTGGCGGCACTTACTTCTGGAAAATTGTTCACTCATGTCTTAAGTTTCTAATGACTCTAAGATCATCCAATTTGATTCAGTATTCTATGAGTTATGCTCACAATACCACAAACTATGTATATTTGGCTAGTACATGATCATACCCTCGAATTGTACAACTCATATCTTTCAGTTCAGATATCCAAAAATTACAAACTTAATACAAATTGAAAGCTAAGAGAATAAGCTATAACTTTTGTGAAGACATCTTTGTCTGATTCAGCTTATATCAATATAGTTTATTCAATAACAACAAGACCTGATTTTTGTCCCTGGTAGTGCTACTATCTAAGCCAAGGCTTACTTTCAAGCTCAATTTCAAGACCCTAAAGGACAGAATTCAAATTCAAATGCTCTTAACATTTGTAGCCAAATGTCTCTAGTTCAATTTAAAACAAGAATCATTTCATTTGGAAATCTACAGATCAAAAAATAGCCAAATTTTCGAAGCATGTTCAGTAAAACATTCCAGTTATCAAATTCCAACACACCTTAGCATTTTCATCCTAACACCCCTTTTTAGGATAACTTTGCATGGTCTTTATGATAAGGAAAATGGTGTATTTTAGTAACACTTTCTTCTAAACAATTGTTCCACTATTTTTCCAGTTTCTAATAACACCAAAATTGTACAATTTGATTCAATATACTGAAAGTTATACTTAAAAAAGTTCAGACTATTTTTTTAAAACTATAATAGAACTCATAACTTTACTTCCAACCAGATTTTGAAATGCTTAGAAATAGAATTAACATTATACTTCTTCAGGAAAGTTGTAGACGTATGTATCTAGGTTAATCCAAATTAAGAATCAACTCATTTAGAAATACACAAATCAAGTTATAATCAGAATACCGAGACATGTTTAGTGAAAGTTTTCCAGTTCATAAAATTCTAGCACACTTCCACATCAACGTCTTATACAATCTTTCCTAATTCAATCATCATAAATTCTCTATCATAATATGCTAAAAACACTAATCATTTACTTACTTGTTTAGTTCAAATCCCATCTCAAAAGTCACTCTAAATCAGTACTCCAAACATGTAGAATCATCACATATTTAAGGTGGAAACTTAAAAGATTTTAGCTAGGACAAGGCAACTATATTCTAATTCTCTACTTAGCTTTGTGAGGCTAAAACATGGAATATTTGTGCAAAAATTAGGCATAACCAGAAGCAAAATCAGGGGGGTGAAAGAAGAGAGTTTTGGTGGTGTGTGTGAGAAGAGAAAGAACAAGAATGGGCTGAACCAAATTTGCTCCTGCTAAAAGTTACACCTAAGGTGTTAGGTGTCATCTAATGTAATGGCCATATGTCTAAAGGCATGTTCAACATGTATCAAGTATATATATTGTCATATGTCACCATTAAAGCTAGGTCATATGTCATTTAAGTACAACAACCACTTGTCCATTTATCAATGCCATTTTTCATCAACTTACCAACCCATTTGTCACATAATGATTGATCTATTTGTCAATTCATTACTAGTCCATTTGTTACCAATTTAACTATGCCAAATGTTACTCAATTATAGGCTAAATCATTCAAATTTTTCATGCACCAATTTATATTACCACTTTGCGTTTGTCCTAGTCCAAATGTACCTAAGTTTTTGGAATTTCCTAAAATTCACCAAAATTTTTGAAACACAAGTAGCAACACCAAATCAGTTTTTAACACATTTAAACCACAATTTCCAATATAATCACATTTATAAATCAATTATACCTGAAAAATGTCAATGAATGCATGCATAATCATATTCATGTGCAATAATCAAAATTCTCATGTATGTGCAAAAATAGCAAAGCATGATATGTATTTTCTAATTTCTCATTACTTTCTTATAAATCACAATTATAGCCTTAACATGGGTAACGGGATATTACAATATGGTGGTATGATTTAGGTATAGTATTCAATGCTGCCTAATTTTATTATTATCAGCCTATGGTAGATGTTATTGCCTTTTACTGTTCAGGATACAAAGCTCCTTAAATTGATGACTATATAGGTAAATTTTTGAGTAGCCCTGTTTATGAAATAAAAAGTTATTTGGATGAAAGAAGAATGACTTGGGCTACTTTTAGGTGTTCAATCATGTGTGATGGTTGGATAAATAGAAATGAACCTATTATTAATCTTTTAGTTTATTTTGCAAAGGGGACAATATTTTTGAAGTCTGTTGATGCATTTGGCCTTGTTATGAATGTTGATACTCTATTTTATATATTTGATGAAGTTGTGAATGAAGTTAGGCCCTAAAATATTGTTTAATTCATTATTGACAATGGTTTTGCTTATAAAACAGTTGGAAGAAGATTGCAAAATATATTTAATTCTTTTTATTAAACTTCTTATGTTGCACATTGTATTGAACTGATGTTGGAAAATATAGGAGATGTTAGATATTTTCCTGTTATTGATGAGACTGTCAAAATATGTGACCAAGTTTATCTATAATCATGCATAGGCTAGTTAATGAGAAAGGATTTAAAAAATGTTAAGAATTTGTGTTGTCCTACTTTTATAAGATTTGTAACTAATTTTTTTAATCAATTTAGTGTTTCATTCTAATGAAGAAAGATTTGATACAAATGTTTACAAGTGATAAGTAGGTTGCATCTTAGGATGTCAGGTCTAATGCTAGATTGGAGGTTTCTATAATTATATTTGAAGATAATAAAATTTGGTCTTAATGTCACTTTGTCATCTAAGTTTGTGAGCGTTTGGTGATGGTATTTCGTCTAGCTAATAGTGATGAGAAGGAAACAATGAGTTATTTTTTTATGATGCCATGGAAAGAGCGAAATAAACAATCAATGCCAATCTGAAAATAGGCCTTCTTCATACACACCTTATCTTATAGTCATCAAAGAGAGATGGAAAAGACAATTGTACTTTCTGTCATTTACAACTGAGGGATTTTTGAATCCTAATGTCTATTTCAAAGCAAGTTTTATAAAGAAAACTGAAGTTAACAGAGGAATGCTATTAACTATTGCAACAATTGTTGCATATGGGATGGTGTAAGATCTCCTAAGCTTACAAATGGAGATTTATAAGGATGCTTCTAAAGATTTTGGGATGCTAATTGCTATTCGTAAAAAAGACAAACTTAATCTAGGTTTTTTTTTTTACTTTTGTTACTTGTTGCAAATTAATCGTCACTTTATTTTGTTTAAAATGCTACTTTTGTTATCTTATAGTTGCTTAGTGGGACTAATTTGGAATTGGTGTTATAGAATTGCAAAGGTTTACAAATCAAATTCTAAGGCAATGTGTGAGTGCAATAGGATGTGAAAGGAATTGAAGTACATTTGAATTCATCCATTCAAAGAAAAGGAATAGATTGGAGAAAAAAAATTAACCATCTTGGTCTTTATAAGATACTATTTAAAGCTTTAGAAAAGGTATATTATTATCATTATGAAGTTGCATATAATTTCTTATATTTTTTTAATAATTTAAATATATTGTTTACAAGGACCCTTAATAGAGTAAGTAATTCTATATATCCAATTTACCTTGATCATATCGATCCTTTTGTAGATTGAGCTTTTGATAAACTAGGTTTGATAGATAAGAGTGACTTCGAAGATAATCTTAGATTGGAAAAATTTTTATATGTTATTTAGTGCAATTAATTTGAGTGATGGTAATGATGAAGCTCCTTTTAATGGAAATGATTTTTTACCAAATGAGAATTGAGGTCAAAGGTCTTAGGCGATATTCGATTGAATGAAGTTTTAGGTTTTTATTTCTCCTCTTTTTTAATTTCTCTTATATTTGATATATAGATTAAATTCTATTTATGATATATAAATATAATTGTATATATGCTTGTTTAATGTTTTACTTCTAATTGGTTGCTTCCTCGGCATAAACTCTTATTGTAAATTTTCATTGTTAGAGAGTCACGAATATGTATTATTATTTTTATTTAATATTTTGATGTAATTATTATTTATTATATGATGAAATTTTAATATTTTAAATACTCGGTATTCCTCTTAATTTTATATTTGTATCGTGATTGATTTATCTTTTTATATTAATTCTGGTTATTATTTATATATGAAATATGTGAAAATAATAAAATGAAATAAATTTTTGTTAATTTAAAATTCTATTATTGTGATTTTTGGAGAAATGATTAATGTAAAATTATAAATTATTCAGTACAATATATTGATAGATTACTTTTCAATTTTAAAAAGATCAAGAATGATTTTATAGATTAAAAAAGTTACCCGAAATGATATCCAATATTGACCGGTACCAGTATAATACTGTATCAAAGCTAAAATTAGTATCAGTAGGTATTATGATAGATGCATAATTGACCATATTTATACCTCATATTTGATGAATGCATAATTGACCATATTTATATCTCATATTTGACGTATTTTTGCTTGATATTTTATACTTTTATTGTATATTTGGTACTTAAATTTCTCTAAGTACATTTATAAGTTATAATTGCCTTCATAACGAAGAAGAATTCAAATGAAAACATGATATAAAACAAAGATTTAAAGTAAAGAAGGGATAGATGGTCGTGTATCTGGTTGTGTAAATTCCTCAGGCCATGTAGAATAGTAAATTTTGGATTATTCACGATCTAATACACACCCATGTATCTCTTAGAACCCTAAAAATTACTATAAAAAGATTTGATCAGAGGAAAAATAGAGGAGCAAACATTTAGAGGCTATTCCAAAGGTAGAGATCATTCAAAAGGGGCAATTTTGATTCAGAGAAGTGAAAAACACGAAGAAATCATCAAATGATCCATTATAATATAAGATCAAACCTCTACCTTGCAAAAACATTTGGTAAGAGATAAAGGGAGATTTCTATTTGTTTTTCTTTCTGTTTATGTTTGATTTTGTTTTCTATCATATGTAGCTAAACATCTTTGGTGTTGATAAGTGTGAATTACATCATGTTTTATGGCTTAGTTTAATATGGATATATTGTTATATGTTTAGGTTATATTTGTGTTAGTTTGTTCATTATTTATGTTTTAAGTGTTTTATGGGTTAGTACAAGTCTTTGAGCTTAATTATGCTTTTTAGGTACCTAAATGTGTTTGTTAGTTTTTCAGGGTCAACAATAAAGAACGGAGAAGTTTCAGAGACACTCCGGCTAAAACAACAACCCATGATCGTGGCACAACATGCCACGATCAAGACAAAAGCACCAAAGTTGACCTATGATCATGGTCCATATGCCACGATCGTGACAGAAGCCCAAGACATGGCCAAAGGCTCAGATGTGGCCCATAATTGTGATCTGCATCGGGCCGACATGCAAACACTAAAAACGCCAAGTTTTGAGGGATCTTTTGACTTTTAGACCCCAGAAAAACCCTAGGGCTACTCAGAACACAAAGCATATTTAAAGAATAAGACACAGAGGTAGAGAGGAGCTTTTGCATCAACCACTTTTAAAGAAACCCTAAAAGGATTATCAAGAGATAGAGAAAGAGATGAAGGAAGAGAGAAGAGGAGCAGTAGCCGACTCAACGTACTTCCCAGATTAGGAGTTTCTTGATGTCGCTACCTCCTATCAGTCATACAATTCGTATTTCCTACTATTTCTATTTTTATTATTGTATAGAATTGGAATAACAGTTGATGATAGGATTTTGGATGTTGAGAATGTTTCTAAACTCACCTTCAGGGTTTTACCTTTGATTTAATCAAATATGATTATTTATGTGTCATTTCGATTTACTGTGATTTAATTCTGGACGTGTATAATTCGATAATAAACTGAGAGGGTGAATCAAATAAAAAATAATTAAATTAGGCTAACAAGAGTTGGTGATTTTATAGAACAAGAATTAAATCAAATTGGTAAATTGTGTGAAGAGAGATCTTGCATAGATTTTCGATAGATTATTAGACAACTTCAAATCTAATAAGGGTTTTGGATAGGTTGTTTATTGGGCCCCGAATTTTTCTTTTTATTATTTATTTATTTATTCTTTATTTTGCTTTAATTGTTTTATTATTATTTTTAG